>OZ030017.1:34637918-35207918 GCA_964023405.1 Apodemus agrarius | reverse complement strand
AGAGGCAGGTGGATTTCTGAGTTCAGTGCCAGCCTGGTCTACAGAGTGAGTTCCAGGACAGCCAGAGCTATACAGAGAAACCCTGTCTCGAAAAAACAAACAAAAAAATCCTTGTTAGATCTGAAAAGTTTCTATTTCCTTCCTTCCTTCCTTCCTTCCTTCCTTCCTTCCTTCCTTCCTTCCTTCCTTTATTTCTCTCTTTCTCTTTCTCTCTTCCTTTCCTCTCCTTTCCTCTCCTCTCCTCTCCTCTCCTCTCCTCTCCTCTCCTCTCCTCTCCTCTCCTCTCTTTTTCTCTTCTTTTCTTTTCTTTTCTTTTCTTTTCTTTTCTTTTTTTTCACAAGAAGTGGGGTGGCAGAGGTAGTTAACTGCCTGTCTCCTCAATTTGTTGAAAGGGCTGTGTATGCAAAAGAGAGATTAAAATTGACTTGTGCGCTAGATGTGGCGGTACACATTTTTAATCTCAGCCCCCCTCCCCCAGCAGGCAGAGGCAGGAGCATCTGTATGAGTTCAAGGCCAACCTAGTCTACATAGCAAGTTCCAGGCCAAAGGACTGCATAATGAGACCTGTATGGAAAAAAAATTTTTTTTTTGATTTGTGAATGCCAGGGCACAAGAACCAAGAATTTGATCATGGAGAATGAGATTCCTACTCAGGAAAGGAAGGATTTGCAACAGACCTATCAGGCAAGTGTTTTCCTGTCCAAATTAGACCAAGCCAGGATGGACATCCACAGGAGAGAGAGGCTGTGACAGAGCTAGGGGAGGATGATGACGCGGAAGGTGTCCTGACTACACACCTTTAAGATGTCTCACACACATCTTGTCTTTGGATAGTCTTAGCCTGCTAATGACCTTCTTAGTGCCTGATACTAAACATGGTATTCCAAATTCAGGGCAGCGTGTTGAGGAGGATTCTGTATTTTCTTCATAAACCCTACCCTGTTTTAAGTCTCCCATTGTACCCAGGGTTGGCATATGCCATTCCAATCATTGTTATTGCACTGTGTTTAAAGTTAATTAAATCCCAGTGACTTCTTTATCTGAGCTGCTGATAGATTCACCTTATGGAATGGATTTTTAAAAATCAAACTTTATAGTGTTACATTTTATGTCATTGATTTTAAACTATGATGTTACTGACATTGGCTGGGCAGAGTGGTAATTTTGAATGCTGATTCTGTAATCCAGGCTGTACATTTTCTATCCCCCTGAGTCTTCCTGGCTTTACAAATGTGTCTCTTACATTTTATGTTAAGTCAGGCTGGGCTTTGACAATTCTCAGAAAACATCTCTTAAAATCTTGCTCTGAGTAACACAGTCCTAGGCTATGAAATACCCAGATATTCATGAATATCTAACTCAGCTAGATTTAGATAATTCATATTCTTTGGGTAATACTGTTTAGTCAACCTGTATTTGTTAATATCCTGATTCTACCCCTTGCCTTTTGACTCTAATTGTGAAATAGCATTGATAAAAACTCTTGCTGGTGTCAATATGCATTATCTTAGGACTGGGATGTAACTTAGTGGTAGAGCATTTGATTAGCAGGCAAAAGGTTCTAGGTTCAATCCTCAACACTTGGGGTGGGAATCAAAATACACAATAGCCATGTCATTTGGTACGGCCACGTTGTAATATGACATTTTTTTTTCTAAGATCAGTTTAATGACTTCAGACAAACACAACTCCCTCTCCTACCCCATCGGTCTGTTTCTTCCCCTGCCATTGGCTTAGCCTTTTCTTTCTGAAGGTTGACCATCAATGCCTTCATTTCAGTAGAATGAAGACCAATGCTCATTGTAGAGAGTGCTTTTACATTCAGTTATATCTATCATTATAAGGGACTTAAGATTTGCAGTGCATGTGTTCAGGATTGACCATTTGGTGCTAGTCAGCTAATGAGACTGCTCAAGGAAAAGCCACCTTACTACTCCCAGCTTTTCTCAGTTGCCTTTAGTTCTTTGTGTAGGGTTGATGTCCAATAGCATTACATAAGGGCTATCATTGGCGTCGTCTTTGTTCAGCTCATGTTTGGGCAATCATGTTGGTGAGATATATTATGAGTATAGCTTCTAGGAGACAAAAATATATGTAAAAGTATGTGAGCTGAACAGGTTATATCTAGGGCTGTATACCTACATACATATATGTATACAATAACAATTAGTGGGAAAAAAGGCCATAGATTTGAAAGACAGAAGGATACACACACACACACACACACACACACACACACACACGTGTATATATATATCAGTTTGGAGGGAGAAAAGGGAGAAATATTGTTATTAAATTATAATCTCAAAAATAAATAAAAATAAAATATTTTCAGTGGCTGAATATAAGACTCCTCTATGTCTGCCCAGCTTTCCTAAAACTAGTATGTCCTTTGTGTCAAATCTTCCTTGTTTCTTGAGTGAAGTTAGCATTAGGGTGCTGAGGAGTGGGTAGAAGTTTCCTGCATGAGATAAGGATTTCATCATGTCTGTAATACAGAGTGAACCTGACCTGACTCAAAGATGAGCTTGGTTTGGCACAGCCAACTTCTGAGACGTCCCTTCCTTGTGCCTGCTGGAGGAGACACTAGACTTTTGCTCTAGGTCCACTCCCATTTTCCTCTCTGTGCTTTGGCTTCTTATGTATGCCAGAAAATATCCTCTGTCCTCTTCCTCTCTGTTACCCAGAAACATACATAGGAACCTAAAGGGAGCGAAGGGGACTCTCCATAGGCCTCTGTAGGCATCTGTGAAGGCACACATCATCTGAATGACAGGTTTGCATGTAAACGACCTCAACACATGAAAAGAGTTTTTAATCTACTTGAAAGGCATATTCTTTCAAGGAAATCAAGCTCCCTCCAGGTGTGCAGAGGCTTCTTGAAAGAGAAGCAGCAGAAAGATAAGCCATTATGTAATGCTCCTATTTATGACCCATTTCTTTCCTGCCCCAGCTCTTCCCCATCTGTGAAGATGTTTCTAGGGATCTCTGACTGGGGAAAGAGGAAGCCAGGAATGAACAGAATGCCCTTCTCTCTCTTTCCTAATAGGCTAAGGCTGTGTTCCATCAGTGGCCACTGTTGGACCTTACCCTACATTCTCCTCCTCCCCACAATACTCTCCTTTCTTTTCTCAGACATGCTCTGTTCACCGAGTCTCCCTTACCCACCTTGATTTCTTTAAAGGAATCTGATAGTCTGTGTCATAGACGGATACCTGTCTAGTCTTTTGTAATATGTTATAGCATAGATTTAATTTTTTACCTTATTTTTTATAGATAAAGTACATACAACAAACTTTACCATTTTTCCATTTCTAAGTGTATAATTTAATGGCCATCATTACTGTCCATCCATCTCTAGAAAGCTCTCATCATTTCAAACCTAAGCTCACTGTCCACCAATTTCCCATGTCTTCTCCACTAAACTTTAGTTATGGAAAAAGGAGGATACATTCTTTCAAAGAATGTTATAAATCATCTCAAATCCTGTTTGGCTGCTACCCTGTATATTGACTTGCACCTTTAAGTAGGTCTACACACAGAATGTGTATATACATTGTATTGGCTTTGGTGTATATACATTGTATTGGCTTTGTTGTATATACATTGTGTTGGCTTTGTTGTATATACATTGTATTGGCTTTGGTTATATATACATTGTATTGGCTTTGGTGTATATACATTGTATTGGCTACTTTTCTCATTGATTTGACAAAATCTGACAAGAACACCTTGAGAGAGAAAGTTTATTTCAGCTCACACTTCTAGGGGATAGAGCCTGTTGAGGTGAGGAAGCCACAGCTTTAAAAGCTCCAGGCAGCTGGTCCCATTGTATCCACTACAGCTGGTCCCATTGTATCCACCGTCTGATGGAAATGGACAGTGGTGCTTAGCTCACCTCAATTTTGCTCCATGTAGGATCTCCGAGCAAAGGTACCACCCACAAGTGGTTCTTCCCACCTCAATTAATCTGATGTAAACAACCCCTCAGGCATGCTCAGAGGCTAACTCAATCTAGATAATCCTTTATAGATGTGACCAGATTCTTGCCTCTTAGGTGATTATAGGTCTATTGAGTTGACAATATATATTAACCATCCCAAATATCCATACAGTTTTGTTCAAACATTATCACAAGTTTTATGGATATAGGCTGTTTTTATTAAAGCATATTAGAAACAAGGGTATCACAGGACAGAGACATCTATGTTGTTATTTTAAATGTTACATAGTATATAGTCAGTTATACTGTAGTTGGCTAGTCTTAAGTGGTTTCCAGATAATTCTCACAATCCCTGGTGCTGGAAGATGCCTGAAAATAAAACAAAGAAACACATTCCTGAGGATCAGGCACTCAGAAACCATCTCAAGCTTGTGGGATGGACACACTTACTTTCAGCAGAAGGTATTGGGACACCTTCTGAAGTGGACAGTATTAATTTATATTAGAGCCACACTATCAGAGAGTTTGTGTGTCTTACATTATCAAAGGGCTGCTTCCTGCTGAGCACAATTCTGGATGCTTTCCTTATCTGTGTTAAAAATCATTTAATGAGATAGATAGTGCCGTTATCCCATTACAGGGCATTTTCAGGTTAAGAATCTTGTCCTGGAACATACATTAGCCAGTGGAAGGGTTGGGGTTTGGCCTCAGAGTCTCTCCCTCCCTCTCCCCTACCCGTTATCTTCCTTAATGTATTAATTGTACACATTAATGGGCTTCACTGGCACTTCTGCACACAGTGCCTACAGTGTGCAGTGATGACTTCCGCCTACCTGTCTCCTATCTTGCCACTCTGTGCTCACACCTGGGACCCTGGTGCCTTATGAACCACTCTTTGAATTCCCAGTCATTTTTTTCCTCTCTTCTCTCTTCTTTTCCTTTTTTGTTCCATGTGTGAGGAACAGTACCGCATATTTGATTTTGTGGGTTTGGCTTGTTTGCTCGCCATGTTATCCTCAGGAGCCATTAGCTTGATGTTATAACCCACAGCCTTCCACTCTGTGTTGTTGTTGTTGTTGTTGTTGCTGTTGCTGTCCACCTGGTAGATTACACATAATGTCTTCTGGAAGTTTTAATTTGCATTTTTCCTAATGGCTAGTTATGCTTATTTATATTCTTCATTTTATATCTTTTTTTCATCTGTCTATTGGCTGGTTTATTGATGTATAGTTCAAGAAGACTTCTCTGATGACAGATCAATATATATAGCTTCATTAAGATGATAGGAATAGCCAGGTATAAACTAAGTCTACATCCTATCCTAGCTATAAATGCAGAGGTGATGAAATTCAAACATTTTATAGACATTTATTCAGGAAATATTCATAGAAACATAAACATTGATTCATTCACTTAGTGAGCAATCTTTTAATTGAACGATGCCTCTGAACCAAGCACTGTGCAAGATATAAAAAAGACTATTAAGATTTGGAAAGAGTGTAAAGAAACATTGCATATTACAGAAGGGTTGGTGGAGATCTTATATACCACAAAGTGCTATTAACCTTTACAGTAAATTGATATGTAATGAATGTGTTACTAATTGTTTCCAACTGCAGTTGCCAACAGGCCTCTACTGAAAATATGTTGACTCTCAATGAACTAACACAAGACTCTGCCAATATAAATATTTTTAAAGCTTATGTATTATTACCCTTTCAAGAGGAGAAATTATCCTTGGAAGATATTTATTTTGGTCTTCTCCCCTTCCCTTCTTTTTTCCCCCCTTTCTTTCTCCTGCCTTTAAAAAAATACCTTTAAACAATTTTCTTGGAATGTCAAAATATGGTGCTGCACGCAGAGCAGATGCTTAGGATTATGGGTGGATATTTTGGATTGCCATATTGGAGTAGGATGCTGTCTGTGCTAGTAGACTGAACGATTCAGGAATTATGGTGCTTTTTCAATGAAGGCAGAGGCAGAGGCTTTTAGGTGTTTTGTGAACATTTTCATCATGAACAGGAAGAAGAAATCCACCTCCTCATTTGGTATTGATCCAGAACAGCCCTGGAATACAGAAAGAACACTTTATGGCTCCAGATGTTCTCTGTGTCTATTGGGCAGGTGCACCCATACCAAACTTCAAATATTCTTGAATCCACACACACTCTCTCTCTCTCTCACACACACACACACACACACACACACACACACACCCCACACCGTGCTCTCACATACACAGACACTGTTTCAAAGTAGAACCTCTTGAGTGCATGTATAACTCTACCTCATTTCAGCTAGAGATATCCAAATCTTGCCCTCTCCCCCCAGATTAGTTTTCCTGCCCTCATTTACCAAGGCAGAGCCTAGACCGCTTATCTACAATAGGCCTGTCTTCCTACCCAGAAGTCTGGAGTTTGGAAGTTGCTCACATTATCAGAAACCAATGTTTCCAACACTCATTTTCTTTATATTATAGAGAATACTGACAGGTGAAAACCCAGAGGCAGCATGTCAGTCTAAGAATAGCTTGGGGCACTGTGCACTTGTGGAGATGGGCAGGGCAGAGATGGGATTCTGCATTTACCTGGATTCACTGGTTTTTTGTTTGTTTGTTTGTTTGTTTGTTTGTTTTTTCACCAAGTCTAAGCTCCTTAGCTGTATTGCCCATGGCCTCTTAGCTCCCATGGATGGTACCCAAACTACAAAGTATGCACTAAATTAATCCTTAGAATACCTTCTTTTGGAAAGAATCCCTGCACAATGAATACCTTGGTGAATCATTATATAGAAGACAAAAATAACTAAGGCACAGGATTGCTTAATGAGTTTGTCTGTAAATAAAATTGGTTCATCTCTATTGTGCTAGAGAGAGCCCTCTATAGGTGACTACAAACTGCTAGCTGTTTGTAGCTTCTCAGTGGGAGATGGAGGTGTGGCTGTGGCTGTCCAGATTGGGCTTCTTAAATTTTATGGGCCTACAAATCAGCTGGGAATCCCACTGAAATGCAGATTGGGACTCAGTAAGCCTAGTGAGGCCAAGGTTCTGCCCTTCTGGTCAGCATTCCCACAAGATTCTGGTGTTGAAAGCCACATTTCCACCAAAGCTGAACTTCACTTCACTGAAAGCACTGTTAACTTGGTTAGGATAGGACGTCACATACTCAGGTTCCAGATTTGCCAGTCATTAATGTGGAACCTTGGGAAGTTGACCCACAGTGGCCTTTCTTAGCTTTACTCTGACTCCATTCCAATCCCCTACACACCCCCTTCTTAGGGGTGAATTCAGGCTTATTGAATAGTGGCTTTTCTGCTATCTTCATGCGCCCAGACTTGAAAGGATTTTTTCCCCCATTTGTTTTGTTTTTGTTGGGAAAAGTAGTTCTAGGAATCGTGATTATTTAAGGGTGAAGGGAGAAAATGAGCAGGGCACACAGAACAGTGAGATCCAATTGGATGTGGACAGAGGAGCGCTGAGCTCTGAGTCAGAGACCGTGGAGCCATGAGGGAAAGGATTCAAAGAGGACCGCTAACGGCAGGAAGCAATAAATTGTGTTAGCCGAGGAGAAGCACAACCAGAGCGGAAGCCATATTTTGGCAGCAGGCACTAAAGGGCAGGGATGACTTGAAGATGCCGCACAAATTACAGACCAGGCTTTGTCTGGAAATGTGGAGTGCAAGGGGTTCCAGCGCGAAAGAGGCATCAAAGGTATATTTTGTGGGGAAGATGCAAACCGCCTGGGTGGCGAAAGGGGGCGTTTCTTTGGATGCCGGGTCTCAGAAATCAGGCTGAGAGGGAAGGACAAAGCCTTTAAGTACAGTTTTGTGAGGGCTGAATTTTCAGGTGTCAGAAGAGGAAATAATGGGCCCAACAATCTGGCAGGGCACAAAGAATACAAAAGAGATCGAGGGAAAACAACCCTTCGATCTTCATGGAGTCTGCTAGTGTACACAGAGGAATAGCAAATACAGTTCCTGCCATCTCTGCTGCCTCGGTAGGCAGCTGGGGTCTCCCACACCTTGCCCTAATCTCCAAGCCCAGCTGTGCAAATCCAAGGTTTATGCCCAATTCCACAGTGGTGGGGCACACTCGCATTACAGGCAGCCTGTACATAGTGCTCCTGTCAAAGGCACATAAACTTTCCAGAGCGTGAGTCAGTATCCAGGCTGCTGTGTGTGAGGGAGTCATCTCCAGGCTTCTCTGAAGAAGCTCTCAGCATCCAGATCCTCAGCAAAAGCCTAGATGACAATAATGGGCTGAGAGTGCTAGCTTCCTTCACTCCTAAGCATGCTCCTGCACTGGAGCAGTATGGTATCTCTATGAAGGCATGCTCCCCATGGGTGATCAGCAAAATGGACCAAGCTCTCCCTTGGCTGGGCTCAGGACCCTGAGCAGGCTCCACCTCATACTTCCCACAGACTGCTCTGAGCCTAGAAACAACTGTGTCAGGCAGAAAAGGCAGACTATTTCTGGGAAGGAGAATCCTCTGACAGATACCTTCCACTAAAGGACTCCTCAGTAGACTTGCAGAACTTTTGAACCTTCCTCAGACTGCATAATCATCCATTCTCCTTTGCCTTGGGTAGGATAAGCTTGTACAGTTGTATGAGAGCTGAGTCAGCTCCCTCCCGCTCTCTACCTATTGCCTTCCGCACTAATAATGCCCCTAATGACAAGTCTTGTGTGGTTAATCCATCTTTTATGAGGTACCAGACTAACCCAGGTAGGATATAGGACACAAGCTAAATTTATATCAGCTAAGGATAATGAACAGCAGAATGGCAGAAATGGAGTCTTAGGAACACACAGAAGCTGAAGAAAAAGAATTGGATCCAAGAAGGAAGTAGCTGAGAAGATGGTTCCAGGAGCCATTCCCTGCCAGTCTAATTTCTTTGAGCATTCAACTACTGATTTTTACATTCCATCAAATCCTCTATTTTAAGCCTTTTATTCTCTGGCCACCCACAACCTTCTGTCCACCCAGATCCTTCCTTCTGTTTATGCCCACCCCAACAATTCTTCTACCTTAACAGAATGCATGCCCCTTTCACTATCAGCCAAGACTCCCACTCCCCAGTTCCTGCTGTGCATGTAAACTCATTCCTTCCCTGCCTTGTCTGGGCACTGCAGACGTGTTCATATGCAATTTAAAATGGCTAAAGAATCAAAATACAATGAGCAAATAAATAAAATACTCACCCATGATGTCACTTAAAATTAATAGCCACAGACACAGAGTCAGGCCAGACTCTTGCTAGAAAATCAGACTCCATTTTCTTTCCTTGATGGTTATTTTCTAGGGATGTCCCCTCGCCCTCTTCACTATCACTTAAGTCTTCCTCTTTCACCATTCTCTCTAGTTTTCCATCACTCAGACCAAAACTTTAGAGTCATTTACGTCCAGCCCTCTTCCTCTTCCTCTTCCTCTTCCTCTTTCTCTTCCTCTCTCCTCTCACTCTTCCTCTTTTCTCTCTGTTTCCGTACATTCAAGTTGCTAGGAAACCCTGACGGATCCACCTTCTAAACAACTCTAAAATCAAAGCATCAAATTCATCACACCCCATGTTTCTACTATCTTGTGCCTGGAGCCTCCCAGGTGACCTCCCTGCATTGCAGGGAGCATTCTTTGTTTTCTTGCCACGAAGAGGATCACACCTAGGGCCTTGTATTTGCTCTTGTTAGACAAGTGCTCTACCATTAAACTCCAGTGTGCTTCCTACCCCTGCTGCCCCGGGATATTCTTAACATAGCACACAAGAAGGATCTGGTTCTTCTTGTTCTGATAACTCCCACCAACACTGTCTATCTCAGTTGTTACAAAAGGAAATCTTCATCTTAGTGCTTAGCCACCCTTGATGGCTGATCTAATTACCCACAACTGGCTGGCTGTCTCTCTCCACTCCATTCCCGCCTCACCAATCCTTCCTCTGCCAATTCTTCTGCCTAGACTATGACTACCACGCTAGCCTCCCCCACCGTTTCATAGACACACCAAGGCTTCAGTATCTTTGTACTTTTTGCCCCACACCCCCTACCCCCCACCCCAGTGGTGAATTCTTCACTTCCTTGAAATCTACTTTCGAAGTCACCATCTTGATTCAGCCTGCTTGGCCCCCAATATTGAAGAGCAAGACCTTTCTCCATGATCTCTCCCTATGTCTTCCATAGCCTGCTCTGACTTTTTGTATCGTTTAAAAAGATAGGGTCTCACTATATAGCTCTGACTGGCCTGAAACTCACTCTGCAGACCAGGCTAGCCTGGTCTGCTGCCTCTGCTTCCCTAGAGCTACGACTAAAGACATCTGCCAGCACATCTGGCTGCCTGCTGCCTGACAAGTGACCTGTCTGCTTGTTTGTTCTGTTTTCCTAAATCAGGGTATAAGCAGCATCTGTGAACTCACAGGGCACCTTCTCTGTTACACAAAGAGGTGTGCAGAAAGTACTCTAATTACAGAGTTAAAGGAAGAAGCGCAGTCCTACCAGGAGGAGATACAAGAGAGACATGTTCTCAGGGGATAGTTGCTTCTGGGAAAAGCAAAGACAGTGGATTAGAGTCACAGAGCTCAACACTGGATGGCAGAGCTGACTCCCAAAGCCAGGGCTCCTTCCAAGAACATGAAGCTATTTCTCTGAACCCCGGTCCCCATACTTGCAAATTAAATATGGTAGTAATTTACCTCCTAGGTTACTGTAAGACTTAAAAGACTGTGCTAGCACACAGTGGACATGTGAGCCAGATTATAGGAGTTTCTGGGCCTCAATCGGGTCCAGTAGCTAGCTGGATTGGTTTATTCTAAGGGTGAATGCCAACCATCATGAAAAATTAACCAGTCCATAGACAGCCATCTCTAGTGAGGACCACATTCCTTAGCATGGAGATGTCTGTGGGGTTTGAAGTCAGCGGTAGTGGAGAATAAAAACGGGGTTGGGTTGAGATTAGAGGCCCATTTGGCTGGCTGGATCTGGGGTGGAGTTTCTCACCCTCTGTCTGAGCCAGAGGAAGGTGCAACAAGGAGGAAGAAAGCAGTGACACATTTTGGGTTCAGAACCACCCCACCGGTGATGCTCCTCCAGAAAGAAATGAGAGGCTATTATGCAGGAAGGGAACTGCGTCTGTCATGAGCTTCAATAAAGAAAAGGGAAAAAAAATGATGTGGAAAGGAGCTGTGTGTTGCTCTTTGTTCAGGTTTTTATCTCAAGAGTCTGTTTATAAAATGCTCTCTTTACCCAGGCTCTCTCACTCTGGCCTGGCTGCTCTCCCCCTTTCGCCTCCTCCCTCTTCTCTCCCTCCTCCCCTTCCTCCCCCTCCTCCCCTGCTCTTGTTTGAGCTAAAGCTCTTTCCTTGATTAAATAATGAATAAAGGCTCTTCCACAGCCTGGCTTTCCTGGTCCTTGGGAGAAATTACAGATATATGTACATACATATACATGCAAAACAGCCGGAGATAAAGAGGCTCTGGGTAAACAGCTCTACTGGCTTCTTTTCTTCCTTTCAAGACACATCGTTCATAAACCATACTCACAAAGAACAGAGACTTAAACTAGGGCAAACCGGCCCAAGTGCCACTAGATTGCATGACTTAAATAAGGTTTTATTTAAAAGTCGCTTGTTTATTTCAAATTATGTTATTTATTTTTAAAAAGAAGGTGGGAGCCTCTTTCACTAGTTTCCATAGGCACTGGGCTAGCTGTGCTGTCCGTGGAAGGAAGGATGAGCCAACCCCTGCCCAGCATTCTTAGCCGCTCTTTTTCTTGCGACTCATCAATTAAGGCTCTTGTATGTGTGGTGTAACATTTCCAGCTGCTGTACCTCTAGACTAGAGGAACTTGCCTTGCAGAACCTCCGTAGCCTTTGTCCCATATCAAACCTCTGTAACCACGTGACCCATCTTCAAACAAGACGATTAACAATCCCAGATGCTTTTCCCATCTACCAATGGGCCTTTTCCCTTTAATCTGGTCTAGGTCAGGGGTGGGGGGTGGGTGGGGGGAGGGTAGGAGGGAGAATCCGTTTCCTCTCCTGACTCATAAACAGTGGCATAATGGGATTTCAAAAAGAAACGTTACTAAGTTATGAGCAGAAGGCAAAATATTTTTAATGACATTAAATGCTAGCTAGCTGTATATGGATTTTTAGAACCTAATTTACTCATGATTAGCTACAGATGGTAGCAGTATTTGTAAATTCACAGAAGATATCCCAACCAGGAGACAATAGAGAGCTAAGGGGCTGTTTCTCTACAGACAGTGGTTCACATCCACTCATTCTTTCATCGTTAACCCCTCCCACTTCCTATCCTCCCATCCATTCATCCATCCATCTATCCACCCATCCATATAACAACCATGTCTTAGCTGATGTTATGGACAAATCACACTTTAGTGAGACAAAACAGCACCATTCCTGAATTCAGGGACCTTTAGGCTAATGGGCAAGCCAGTCAGCTGTCTAATGATTGCCATAATGAACAAATACTAAGCAACTGGTGAAAGTGTTCTGGGGAAGAGAACATTATTTAATGAGAATACATCACTATATTTGGGACCAGGAAAGACTTCCCTGAGAAAATAATGCTGGAAACATGATTGAAAGGACAAGCAGGGCTCAGATAAGGATGAATGTAGGGGCGTGTACCAGAAAGAGGGATCTGAGGACACATACACTTTTAATTCCAGTGAGAAAACAAGTGAGGCTGAGCTCAAAATGTGAAGGCCAGGAGGTGGGGGAGGGACGGGACACAGAGAGGTAACTTTGCTATATATCTATTACCAAAACACAAAATGTTCCAGAGCTTAGGATCTTGAAACAAGTATAGATTATCTCCCATTTCTGTTGGTCAGGAATTGAGACACAGTAAGCTGAGATGTTCCAAGCCAGGGTCTCCAAGTTGTAGTTAAGACTTTGACAAGAGCCGCTATAATCTGAAGGTTCATTGGCTCTGTGGGCCTGCTCGCATCTTTGTCTGTGGGCAGGAAGCCTCGGCCTTCCTCCAACAGGTCTCACTAGGGAGTTTCTTAGCACTTCTCAGGAAGTGGCAGCTGGCTTCCACCCAAGAACAAGGCCCAAGTCGAGACAAGGAGGAGGCTACCATGTCGCTTGCTTCTATCTCCAGCTTGGAGATCACAATTTATCACTTCTTCTGCATTCTCCCTTTTTTTTTTTAAAGAAGGAGGAGGAGGAGGAGGAGGAGGAGGAGGAGGAGGAGGAGGAGAAGGAGAAGAAGAAGAAGAAGAAGAAGAAGAAGAAGAAGAAGAAGAAGAAGAAGAAAGCATATAAAAACTCATCATATTCAGTGGGAGGGAAAAGGGTTTTTTGTTGTTGTTGTTCTTTTTTTGTTTTTGTTTTTGTTTTTGAAGAAAGGGGTATCAAATCATTTGTGGGCCTATTTTAAAAACCACCAGATCAGTTATGGAAGACTCTGGAGGACTCTGGTTTGCTAGGTTGCCATAACAAGCAACCACAGGCCAGAAGGCATAAACAATTGAAACTAAGTCACTTGTCATTCTAGAGACTGGAAGTCTGAGCACAAGATGCTGACAGGCTGCTTGTGCGGGCCTCTCCACTTGATTTGCAGATGGTTCTTTCTCCTCACATCATCTTCCCTCTGCCTACATCCTGATCTTTTTTTTTTACACTAACATCAGTTATGTTGGGTTAGAGTCACACCAACATCCTCATTTTTACCTTAATTACCTCCGTAAAAGTAAATATCAAGGGCTGGAGAGATAGCTCAGTGGTTAAGAGTACTGACTGCTCTTCCAGAGGTCCTGAGTTCAAATCCCAGCAACCACATGGTGGCTCACAACCATCCGTAATGAGATCTGACGCTCTCTTCTGATGTGTCTGAAGACAGTTACAGTGTACTTATATATAATAAATAAATAAATTTTTTTTAAAAAAGTAAATATCAAGTAAGGTTATATTTTTAGATGCTGGATATGCACAGGGTGAGATTTCAACATCTGAATTAGGGAGCTACCATTAAGATTATAATGTGAAGGCTTTGGAATTTATCCTTAAAGACAAGAAAGAACGAAGCAACCTAAACATGGCCTGAGGATGCTCGATTGTATTTCAGAATCCCTCTGGTTTGAGTACAGGCATCCCATCAGGGGAGAAAAGTATCAGTAAACTGGGAGACCTTACAGAGGTAAGTAAGATATTTTGGGTAGCACTAGAGGTGACACTGGAGACAAAAGCTAAATCGATAGATCCAAGAGGTATTTAAGAGGTGAATTTGTTGGGACTTTGGGTAAATTGACCATGAAGGCAAGAACAAGACCAGCCGGCCAGAATGCTTGGGCTTTGGACTTGTGCCCCCAATGATGGTACAGTTACTGTTGAGATAAAGAGCAATGGGCCTGGTTGGGGTTTAGAGGTATGGGGAGTTTGTGTTGAGTATGCAGGGTTCAAAGATATGGTAACCAACTCAGCAGAGATGGCTTTTGGAATACTGCATTGTGTCTCATTCTAAACCAGAGGGAAAAAATGAATTTCAAATAAGTTAGTGAAGCAGTGGCAGAAAGGCAGTATTTGAAGAGAGGTCATGGGCGAGACAGGACAGTCATATAGGAGTGAGAAAAGAAAGTCAGAGCTCTAGCCCAGACAGACTGGGTCTTCAGCTTTGTATATTTTATTTATTTAGTTTTGGCATGCACTGAATTTAAAAGCATTATTTAGCTACATATTTGTAAAACTACAGAATTTGATATTATATATATATTTATACATTTATAGGCATTGTGCTATTTATTTTTAGAGCAATATGTGGCAGTTGGAGTAATATAAACATGACAGCAAATGCACATACACATATGCATACACATGCACACACATGCACATACACATACATGTATTCTATCTATCTATCTGAATGTCCTGACCTAGTGTTGACCTTCTTGGCTCTCCTCAACATCTTCTATAAGATTCTACCCCAAGGTTACTGGTAGCTCATGACATATTTCCCCCTTCATTGTTATTTCCACTTTTAGTAATAATGCTTATGAAGTATGTCATGGGAACCCAAGTTCTTTGTGAGTACCAAGTGCAAAATTGAACCTAATTAAGTATGAAAATTAATTATATCTGAGATAATTTCTGAGAGACTATAGAGATTAAATAGGTAGCTTTCTCCTATACACACATATACAAGAGAAGAAAAGCAGTCTAAACACACAGCATTGTGGGCCATGATTTTTTTGTGTGTGTGCAAACATGTTTCTGTATACATTTCTCATGGTACTAGGCACAAGGAATGATATTGCTTTACCTTTTATGGGTCTGTATGCGTGTGCATGTGTGTGTGCGTGCATACATGTGCGCTAGGAATTGAATAAAGTTAAGGCATTTTTAGTCCTTTTCTATGACAGTTTTTAAAGAGTCGCTAGCGTTTCACAAAGAGCACAGTGATTACCGTATTGCTCCCATCTCCGCCTAATGTAAAGTGTGACTCCGGAGACGAAGCTTGAGGGGTGGGGCAGAAGCCGGTTCCTCGAAGACCTAAGGGGAGAGAAAGGGAAATCAAAGCAGGAGTGAGAATTTCTTTGCTGTCATCTCTGGAGTTATTTCGAGTTCCCCGGGGTAGCATTTCTCACACATGACAGGATGTGAATGTGGAACTAGACTTCCAAGTCCTGGAACAGATTCACTGGCGGGAGGGTTTTTGTTGTGGATGGTCTATGCCAAACCAGAAGGGTTAACTCTGTCACACACGTGCGACCACGCCCCTTCTCTGTACAGAACATGAGTGGTACAGAGGATGCAGCTAACGAGGGAGGAGGCTGGAGGGAAGAGGTGCTAATGGAGTAGGAGAGGATGGGAACTGTGCTATTCTGGTCTCAGAGGGTCCTGGCAAGATACTAAAGACAAGCTAAGATTATGTACAGTCGCGTGGTACTGGGGACTATTCTTTAGGGGGTACTGTCTCGTATACAGATGTAGCTCTCGTCACCCCTTGCAGCCTATAGATTTTGCTCATTATCTGTGTAGTTTGTGCCCTAGTGTCACACTTGAGTTCTAACTCCACAAGTACAGACACTTGCAACTGTGGTGTTTAGTGCTATATTGCCAGCGCCTGGACCAGAACGTAAGTCTTATTGATGTTTAACTAAATTGGTGTTGGATGAATCAGTGAATGAGAAGAAATGATATAGGTTTCCATACAAATAAAAATGATTTTCCAGAACCTCTCCTGTGCCCAGAGTAATGTGGGATAAAAAATGTCTCTCTCCCTATTTGTCTCTGCACACATTAGAGACGGCCTGTTCTGCAGGCATGCTTGGTTCTGACCCCTTTCCCTTGGTCTCTTTCTGACCTGTGTGAGCCTTTCCTCTTTGAACCCCTACTGATGAGCCCACACTGGGCAGTCTCTTCTCTGGTCACTGCTGTGCTGCTATGCACCTGACTGCCTTTCCCTTTGTCTTCTCCCAGCCAAGCCATGATGAGAACTTGGACCATTCCTGAAGTCTCTTGACCATTGCTAGGTCACATTCCATCTGCTTATATATTAAGTTGGTTTTGGCATGTGACAAGTGTTGGGCCAAAGGGATACTGTAATGGGCACACTTCCCAGAGAGGCCACCCTTCCTTTCTGGAGGACCAGCCGGAGCCATATGTCGCCACAGAAGGACTACCAGAGCAGAAAGTCTGGCCCTTCACCGAATCTGGGTATTCTGATCCAGCCTTGGCTTATCTGGCTCTCTCCAATGGTCCTTGCCCCTGTGGGCCTCTACACCAAGGTTCAATGATACCTAATAGCAGTTTTTCCTGTACTAGACCATCCTCCAACATCCAGGAGTACAGTTCCCTCCCCCCTTCCCTGTTGAAGTCACCTCTGGTAATAATGTTTTCAACTGAAGTAGATCATGGGAACTCAACCACTTTGCCAAGATCCAGCCCAAAATAGAACCTTATTAAGTATGAAAATTAATTACATATGAGATAATTTGTGAGAGAGCACAAAGATGAATGTGTTTAGCACTGTCAGAAGAGGTGAGATTTGGGCAACTCTTGGGAAAGTATGTGAGAGAGTGTCAGGGTGGTGTGGACAGCCCAAATGTCACAGGAGGGAACTTAACAGCTGAGGGAAGAATGAGGCAGGGGAGAGATGATTTTGTTGCAGAAGAGAGAAAAATAAAAACCTGTTTACTCTCTCTAGCTGCTGCCTACTGTCTGTCAGCTAAGCTAGCCGACTTCCCCTAATCTGAACATTGAAACCGACAAAGAGACTAATAAACCAAGCTCAGGGCAGAGAAGGACGGGACCAGCAGAGAACTCAGTCAGTACCTGTTTGAGGCTCTGCAGCTGATTCCCAGGCCATGGAAGGAAGCACACGCTGCTTACTCCACAGTGAGCACAAGGGGTAGAAAGGCTGGTTGGATTTTGAATGGCATTTTTTTGTGTGTGTGTGTCTGCTGCCTCAGCTACAAAAGGGAGAGAGTGATGTGTCTCCTTAAGCTAGTGTGGGGTTAAATGAGTGAAAGCCTAGGAGCTTAGAACTGAGCCTGATTGGTGGTCAGCTTTTCCTGCTGTCACTGTGACCACCCTCTACTCCATTTCTGTTGTCTCAGTCATTACCATATTGAAACCTTTACTTAGACTTTTACTGTCCTGGAATCCTGTTCTCCAAGTTCTCTTCTTAGTTTTGGCCTCTGATCCTCTGCTTGCTCTGTGGCCCCCCTCCCTTTCCCTTCTTCTGTATGTCCTTGTGTGGCCAGGGAAGAAATGGGTGCCTTTCCTTATCTATACCTGAGATTTGGCTGGCATCTTAAGCAGAGCCCACATGGCAATAGCCAATTCACTATCTGTATGTTTTTTTTTTAATTTATATATTTTTAAATTTATTATTGTCTCAGTTTCATACATTTAGATAATGAATTTCAATCATTGGTAACTCCAACTTCCTCTTTTTCTCCATCTCCCCTTTCCTTTTCCCTCTGGGGTCCCATCAATAGGCTTTGTTCCTACTTTCATGTCGTGTGTGTGTGTGTGTGTGTGTGTGTGTGTGTGTGTGGCCCAGTGAGTTTAATTAGAGTCTCTATGAGTATTTAATTAACATCCGAGGCTTTAAGTGGCCTGAATACATCTTTAACTCACTATCTCATCCAGCTTCCCCAAAAATTTATCTTGTAGCATTCCCCACATTGACAAATGGTACCACGATTCACGGAGATGCTCAGCTCCAAATGGGGCTTGAGCCTTTCTTGATCTTCTTCCACACATCTAGCCCACTGGCCAGTCTGATTTACACAACTTCCAAATACCTACCTTGTACCCAACCTTCCTTCACTGACTCCCACGCTTTCTTGGCTACCACAACTGCAGTAGCCTTCTAATTGACCACCTGTCTCTCCAGTACTTCTCCCTTCAAAGCCAGAGGGAACTTCCACTAATTATATCAGATCAAGTCCAGTGACTTCTTATCACAAACAAAATTAAATTCAGTTGGCTTTGCTCTAAGCAGAGAAGCCAGGAGTATACAGTCTGCTTGCTTCTGCTGCCTGCTCTCCTGCCCATCACCCCTCTATTGCTGTGGGCTACTAGGCTAATCGCAACATCACCCAACTCACACCTTCCCGAAGCCAACAAGCCTGTGCCTAGGGGATTCTGCTGCAGGCTGATTCTCTGTACCTGTAACTCAGATGAATGCTACCTCCCCTAGAGAGCTTTCCTGGTAACCCAAGCTACCCAGCTTCTCAATTTCACTGTTATTTTACTCTCTGCACATCTTTACCACCAGCTAATAGTTTCTTATTTTAATATACTTTTTGTGTGTGTTATGATGTCTACACTCTAAACAGATAAGTTACTAGCTTTAATCATTTCAATATCTTTAGATCTCATAAGACTACCGCACACAAAGTAGATGTTCAATAAATATTTATTGCATGTATTGACTTGTAAGGACCCAAGGCAATATAATCATGTAAAAGCATATAAAGTTTGGGTCCAGACCTCAGCTAAAACCCTCGTTATTACTATGTGACTTTATTGTACTGCTAGTAACCATAGTGATAGCCATGTGACCACCCTGAATCTTGACTTATTCATCTGTTAAATAGCAAGACCACTTACCTTGATGAATTTGTGATAATCACAGGAAACAATAGATGCATGGAGAGTAACCTTGTTTTCCACTCTATTTTGGGTCTCCAACAACTAATACTCATTAATGTTGAACCTTTGGGTAGCAATGAAAATTGAGGCTTCAGGTATTGGTGAGAAGGTATTAGAGAGAGAAGCCTTTCTCCCTCTAGTGAAAATGAAGCAGAGCATGAAGGTGGAGGAACACAGCCTGAAGTCTTCCCTTGCTGCCAGGGCTGGCTACCCTGCTATGATGCTGCCGTTGGTAGTACCGTTAAAATGTATATAAATATTGGTGCATTCTAATGGGGCCAGCATCGAGGCCAATAAAGGCAATGAGAAGCAAGGTTATTGATGTCTGTCTGAGGGCCTCCATGGGCTCCGAGCCAGGACTGTAGCAAGAATCCAGAAGGTGCATCAAGCCAATTGATTCTCTATCACCCCAGGAAGACATGCATTCAGGGAGCTGGCAGCCTGGTCCACCACAGCTTGTGCTAATGAAAGCATGCAAATGGCCCTGCTCCGGCACTTGTTCCCTCCCCGGAAGCTTGCAAGCCTGCAATCTAAGAGGCATTTGGCATCTTAGATTTCTACTGATGAAAATAATGGAAGAAAATTGAAGTTAGGTTTCAGCATTTGGTCATGCTGCAGGTGTGCCTGCAAAACCCTGAGCTCGTTGTGATTCTTTTCAGCAAAAGGAAATAGTAGGGAGTCTGTGCAGGCACTGAGGATTCCCCTAGAAGTCTCTAAGTGACGACCAGATTGTTGCAGTGCAGATGTTGACCTCTGGATTTAAACTCCCAATCACTTCTACATACTCACTGGTAGTGAAAAGGTCCCAGACATAATGCCAGAGCCTTAGCCCTTCAGGGCATCCCACACTGGAATGACCTTATGGTATCTCCCCTCTGGACCATGTACTCCTTGAGGCCAGGTGTGCTTTTTCTTCATTTATGTGTTCCAGAGCCTTGTAGAGTGCCGGGGATGCAGAGGACCCTTCATCACTTTTGGTTATTTGTTTTGTTTTGTTTTGTTTGGCTGGCAGTGGAGAGTGAACTCACCCCGGGCCCTGTCAGTGCATTGCATCCCCAGGCTTTCCCTCTTTTAGTAGTTTTGTTTTGAGACAAGGCTTACTAAATTGCCCAGGGTATCCCTGAACTAGCCTCCCGCCGTGGCCTCTCCAACAGCTTGGATTAAAAACTCACTCTACCAAGTTTGCCGAGTAAATGTATAGACTTTGATAGCGAGGTCTCTGTTATACCCTCTGTGGCCTTGGTTTTGTGATATGGAGAAAAAGCAAAAGCTCCTCTCTGAGAGGATTGGAAGGTGACTCAGAGATGTGGCATCTGGGTGAGTAGGGGTGGGGCCTCACTCTACCCCACCATCACCAAACACCAGAAACACTTGCAAGCTGCCTCTGGACTCTGTGAATCCCAGCTGGCTTTAAGGATTGCTTTGGGCAAAAGTGATGCTCTACAGGCTCAATGGTGTCACTCAGCTCCCTGAAATCAGTGCCATCCCCTCTGCCCTGTGCTACCCTGACTGAAACCAAGCAAACCTCTCTGGCTTGCAGAAAGCAAAGGCATTTGGGATCTGTAACAAGTACACGCTTTTATTTATTCATTTATTAACTCACCTCAGGTTCACTGTGCTTACTCCACGCTCTAGATAGAGGCTTCCTGGGTCTTCCCCACACAAGGAGACAGCAAACCTCATGATAATGATTTGGTAACTCTACTTTTTCTCCCTGGCCTCATATTATTGGCAGGATTGGTTCTGACTGGTACCTTCTCAAAGCCTGCCACTTTGATGGAGTCAGGAATTTCAGGCAGGTTTGTCCACCACTACTCACCCCTGTTCCACAGGGACTCTTTGTCCTCAGCACAGAGTGCTCTGGAACCTCAGGACCTGGAATAGTTAAGGACTAATATGTCACAAGGCACCTAGGGGTTTAGTTGCAGAAATATCAAAAAGCGTTCATTGGAAGGCTTCCTCGCTCCGAGACAACGGGGCTCTTATCTTGTTAAGGGTTGAGGATGGGGAAGGAAAGCTCAAAACTGTGGCTTATCAGACTTAATTTATAACTTATGTCACAACAGCAATTAGTATGTATTGTTTACATTACCTCTTAACACTTTGCCCAATCCCTGGGTGTCTGAGATGGCTGGTGTAGTCACGCTTGGTTTGTTGGAAGATTTAAGTATGCTCTAGGGGAGGGGAGATTTGGTGGTGGTGGTGTGTACTGACAACAAAGATGGGAAGGACCAAACCAGTTTCAGCCATCAGCCATATGGGACGTGTTTTGTTTGAGGCGTGGGCTCCTGACAGGAGCATCTGCCTTACATTGTCTGCAGCTCCTGTTTTCCCAGTGCAGGCGAGCGCTCATCTCCTTAGAAGAAAGGGAGGAGCACAGGAGAGAAGATTGGGCATGAGGATCTCAGCACATCACAGCTCTTGTTTATTTTGAGTTAACAGTGATCATCTAAGTTTAGGAAGGCTGGAGACAAGGAAGAAGCAAGCTGGCAGTTGCCAGAGAAAGAAAGGAACATCATGTTGTTTATATTTTGAAGGTTGTGTTCTCTCCATTAAAGCACACTTCACTTCTGTGAGTGTAAAGAACTGATGAAACTGATACAGACTGAGCTTTGGAGAGAATAAACATTTAAAATGGCAGGGCTAAAGGTGGTGTAAGACTCTGATGGGCCTTAGTTTACTGGGGACCCCTCAAGTGAACAATGCAGAGCCAGGGATCGATGCAAAAGCAAGAGAAATTTATTGTTCCACTGTGTTGGGGTCATCCTGCATCCAAAGGAGAGGTAGTGACCCTGGGCAGTCTGTTCAGCCAGTTTTTATAGTTTTCGGGGGTAGAATAGAGCAACAGTCACTAGGTACAATGTGATTGGCAAACTGACTGGCCCTTAGAAAATGAGGTAACAAGGAGTTCCCTTATCTGTGGGCGGCTAATGGTCAGTCCACCCTGAGGAATGTGTCTATGTGCTCTTGGCTTCCCTCAACTGTAGGTCGGTCCCCCCTATGGTCTGAGGAATGTAATTAGCCCCTCCCTTCCAGAGGGGAGGGGTGCCTATGTGCTCTATGACCTTTCTCTTCTAGGAGGGGAGGGGTCTGGTGGAATTTTCCAAAGTTCCTGAGCTGACCTCTTCAGTGGGCAGTGGACAGAGTGGGTGGATAGGTCCTTGAGGGATGCACAGGGTATGAATTGAGCTCTGAGCACAGAAATTGAGTACCAAAGGAGATGATTCTTTGACAGCAGAGTGTGATGTTCTTATCTTCCTCTGCCCCAGGTTCAACAGAAGGAGGTAGCACTGTGGTCAGGGGACTGGACAGAGACAGATTAGAGAAGGCACAGCTGAGTCCATAAGGATGATTTTCAGTCTCCCAACATAGATAAACAGGTTGAACATTGATGAAACAGTAACCCAATCTCTATCACCTGTGTGTGTGTGTCTCTCTTTGTGTGTGTCACTGTGTGTATCTGAGTGTGTGTGACTGTGTATGTTTGTGTGTCTATGTCTCTGTATGTGTGTGCATGTGTGTCTGTGTGTGTATCTTTCTGTGTGTGACTGTGTGTATGTTTGTGTGTCTGTCTATGTCTGTGTGTTCTCTCTGTGTGTGAGTAAGAAGGGGAGGGGGGATCCAGAATCTCTCATGGCATCTGAAGGGAATGTAGCATAAAAGAATATTAGCTAGAAATGACCTGAGGCTATGTATGGTCTTTAAATTAATGTTTGGTGGATGCTACTAGTGTTTTCTGTAACATGTCTTAATGACTCTCTGTTGAGAGTGCTGTTTGTCTTATATTTTAGATATTCCCAGGTGTTGTTTGGAGGCAGGAGTAATAAGCAGTGTTGTTTAAAAATGATTCCCCAAAGGATTCCCTAAACACTTAGGTGGAGAGAAAAATCAACTTTTGCATTTTTTTTAAATAAGGAAATGTGTGTGAGTGCATATACCTATGTGTAGAATCAGCACTGTGAGAACCAGTTACATGCTCCATGGTGGCAAGTTTCTTGGGAAAGGGCCTTCAGAGCGGAAAATCCTCCTTTATCATTCTTTAAAGCCTTTTTCCTCCCCCTTTTCATTGGGGGCCAGTGCAAGTGAACCACATTGTAAGAAGAGAAAAAAGAAAGCAGATAGTAACAGAAAAAGACTAGCTTTGTTTGAGTAAAGGAAATGAAAGACTCCTGTTAACCATTTCTTGGCAAAATAATTATGAGGTTTGGCCAGGGGTGATGGTGTGAGAGGTAAACTGAGAGAACTGGGCAGAGGGCCAAGTGGGGGGAAGGGCTGACATCATCTCAATTGTGTAGCTCTGATCCTAAAGTGAGGACTTTCTCTTGTTACTATCTTGGTTTTCTTCTTGTCATTTTCTTCAGAGATAGGAAATTGAATTTTCTTACACTGCTCTTCTCATGTCCAAAGACACCCATTTGAACATGTTTACCAGGATTCAAAGGGCAGAAGCAGGATGAAATTTAAACATAAGCAGAGGTCAAAACCACGAACCTAACCTTGTCACCATATTTCAATTGGAGGGCCAATCTAAGCAGAGACCATGGGAAGTTGCCTTTAGTGGGGCCTGTCCACCAGCACTTAGTAAGAACTATTTAGCTCCATGAATGAACTCTCTAGAGAAACTCATCATAGTGGAGACAGGTCAAAGGCCAAGTATTGGGCTGCAATTTATCCTAAGAATATGACTGATGGCATTTCAAATCCTTTCTTTGATACCTTTGAAGGAAACAGGGCAATTACTGGGGGGCAGAAAGATTGAAAGGCCTCAGATTCAAAGCGATTCGGAGAGAGCAGAATGAAGAGAAGTCAAGAGGCTAGGAAGCCCCGAGGCCAGGAAAGTAGAGTATCCAGAAATGTACAGATTATTAGAATGGAGAATCAGATGCAACTGAAAGGGAGGCACCAAAATTCCTGCTGGAAGTAGATGTAGGGGCCAGAACAGGAGCAAGAAGAAGCCAGAAAATGGAAGTTCCTTATCTGAATGGGTGAACTTAATTGATTGTGGGCATTCCAGTGTTTTGAGGCAGAGAGTATGGGGTGCTAAGATGTGTTGTGTAAAGATGTAACCAAAGCAGTGTGAAAGACACAGGATTGAAAATGATGAAGTGAGTTATTTCTACAGACCTGAGGCTTCAATACACAAGATAGACATCTGACATTTCCCAACTTAGCTAACTCCCGTACATGTACTGCTTTTGTTGTTTTTGTTGTTGTTGTTGTTTCATTGAGCATTTGACAGAGTGGCTACTCCAAGAACATATTCCAGAAATGTTACGTATGCTCCAGACATTTTGTGCCTCTCTGGCACAGTGGGGCATGTATAGTGGGGCATGACAGTTGTTAAAGGGAGAATGGGATTTGACAGTTCTGTCCATGTTGTCTACTGCTTATGTGACTTTGGATGAGTTCTTCTAACTCCCTGGGATTCAGTTTCCTTATTTGTTGAACAATGCTGATGTTTTAGGCTTCTTAGTTCTCGTTGGCTCCCTTTGGATACTGGGACCATTATGGGATAGATAGGGAAATTCATCAGAGAAATTTCTTTCCCGTTGACTATGAGTTCTACAAGGGCATGGTTTGTATCCATTTTGTTTCTGCTTCCTCCCACCCCAGACAGGGTCTCACATAGGCCATCTAGCCTTGAACCCCCCAATATAGGGAACACTGGCCTTCTTCAGACCTTTCTGCCTCCTTACAAGGGTTGGTATTGTACTCCTGTATCACCACACACAGATTGCATCTAATGAATGAATGGCTTCATAATTGACAAGCTGTTACGCGATGTCTTCTAGAAAGGTGGATGAGGTGCTGATACAACAGATTCCAGCCTTCTCCAAGTGTCTGAGTCAACTGTGATACTGGACCCTCTCAGGAACAGGGGAGGTCAGGCATGGGCATGCATGGGAGAGGCATGAGTCTCTCTTAGGCTGAAGGCATGTTCTAGAAAGAGTTATAGATCTTATCTCCAGGTTCACAGTGTTTCTTTATGCAGCAAGGTGAGAACTGATACCCACTGCCATCCTGTTGGTGCAGGAACAGGAAGCTAAGGAATTCTTTCTCATAGGACAAGGCTGTCTGATAGCGGAGATCACTGCTTCTCCATCAGCCTCTGCAGGCTTGGTGGTGGGCAGTGAGAATCTATTTTCTCTCTCTAAATTAATCACTGCTGGAAGCTGATCACCTGGGCTTTCCTCACATGCTCTCTCCCACATGTCTCCTCTCCTCCCTTGTCCTTTCCCTGTCTAGTTTCTTCTTCTCTGTGGCAGCTGTTTAACCTGAGATGGGAGATGGCCAGACAGGTGGAATAAGGAAACCCAATAGATTTCTGTGTGACAATCCAGATTGGGTGGGGAATGGGGTAGGGTGTGTCCATGCACCTCTCATGGGAAAGGAACAGGTTGACAAGTAGGTTAAGAAGTCCCACATGCTGGACTAATTCTTGTTCAATGCACATGGACCCACAGCAATTTCTAGTGATGGCAGAGAATCATTCCTAATGAAAACACTTCCACTCAGTGGAACTCTGATATGAAGATTGGGGGACTAGTCACTTCCAGATTGAATTTCATCAGTGTTGGTAACATAGTGCTACTACTGCTTGAAAGAAGCTGGGAATTAACTTATTTTTCTAAGATGAAAATTTATTATCTTCCTTGATTGAGCATCTCTGGAGTCTAATCTCTCAAGGAAATAAGGCTTGTGGTATCAGGGTGTGTGTGAATCTGTGTGTGTCTGTGTCTCTGTGATATGATGTGTTATGTGTGTTTGTGTGTTTGACCTGTGTATGTCTCTATGTTCATAAGTCTGTTTGTATCTGTGCATGTGTCTGTGTGTCTGTGTCTGTGCATGCACGTGTGCACATGTGAGTCTGTGTATGTATATCTCTGTGTGTATGTGTTTATACACAGAAAGAAGAGAAATACATGGAATTATAAATAAAATTCTAAAAGAATTTTTATGAAATACCTTGTTTATGGCAAGTAGACACTTGAGGCAGAGAGAGGGGAAATTAAGAACAGCTGTTCCAGACTCTCAGACCCCTCCCATGATTGTATCAACCCTGACCCCAACTCCTTCATTGTTTCTGGAATAGTGGTCTAAAGTAGTTTGATCCTGTTACACAGAAATGGAGCCTCACTATTTTGTGGGCTTTCTCTGTAGCTATCTCTAGCTATACAAGGAATACTCTGTAGAGTAGTGAATCAAATCTCAGTCAAGGAAAAGAAATAATATTAGTTATCAGCAACATGCACAGCAGAGACCTTGGGTGGAGGATGCTAAAAATTTTGAATAGCCTTTGCTATTCCAAGCTCTTGAGAAGGGAGTCCCTGGTACCTGTGTGTCCTGCTTCCCCAGAAACTCAAGTTATACACGAAGGAGGTGGAATGGCGTGAAATGGCATCCAGCTTCAGGCAAAGGCTCTCTTTTCCCTCAAAGTTTTGGGCAGGGGGGGGTGTCTCTTTCCCAAGGATGGTCTCAGTGCATCCCACCAGCAAAGTGAAAGGCAGCAAGAGTCTGGAGTAGAAGTTGCTATACAGGGGATCTGAATTTTAAGCAGTATTGGAAACAAGAAATCCCATATTCCTTGAGAGGGTGCAAGGTAAATTTAGTTTTGGAGACTAGAGTCTCTGCAGTGTAGAGGCAATTCCCTTGTCTGAGCTGAGTCCTTGTCCAGAACACAGGAACTTGCTTCTCTCCTCCATGGGATCCTTGAGAGGATTTGCGAGCTTATGGATATAAGTACCTGCACCTCAGGGAGGTTTGCAGTAAGTGACAGCTGTGATTACAATATTCATAACCACGAGTAAGCCCTGGCAGTTAGTAATTAATACATTAAAACTTTTTCCACTGTGTTCTTGCCCCTGTTGCTCCAGGCTCAGTTCCAGAACCCCAAACTAGCCAGCTTTAGCAAATGTGGAGACCGAAGATACTGGATGCTTGCACTTTTTTGAGGAGAAATGTTATGGGGTGCGGGGCATCTCACTGGATTCAGGAATCATGCCTGATGACAAAGTGCCTTTCATAGAGTATCACCCATTATATGCAGGGTACTGTTCCCTATTTAGTGTGCCATTGGTATTAACAGGTGCCTTCTGAAGGAGCAGAGAAGGAGAAATATTCTTTCCCTGCTAGGATGCTTACCCGTGCTGGGAACATGAGCAGCGACTTCATGTAGGACTGAGGGATGAAGTTATAATAAAACAAGCTCTGGTCCCTTCCCAACTTTCTCCTTATATCCCAGGCCTGCCCTCTACGCCCATTCCTGCCTCTCCCCTGTCAGTGTGTAATCCCTCCCAGTAGTGAACACCAAGGGACTCATTTCTAACGTGACACATCTGTTTAGGAAGGAAACCATCCGTCACACACCTTGGAAGGCAGAGTAAAGAAGCACCCCAAACTCTTCCCGGGCTGTCCAGAAAGACTCATGGACCTGGTGCTGCATCTCCTTACAGATGGAGTCTGAGCACCTCTGGAGCACCCATCCCCCTTCCCATCCTCTTGCTTCCTCTGTGTGGTATGTGCTGGCCTGACTCTCCTTGACTTCATGCCCCCTTGTTCCTTCTGGTAAGCTTTGCTCTCACTTCTAGAGATTCTATTTTGACACAGACCCGAGCTTCCTTTTTTTCTCCTCTTTCTGACTTTCTCAGCTGCCCTGCTGCCCTGCTGCCCTGCTGCCCTGGTGCATGGTTGAGAGCTTCTCTTTTTACCTCAACTCCACGGCACACAATAAAAAGCTTGCCTACAAGAAGGAACATATTTATGGGTGAAGAGGTGTAGCAGGTCTTTTACTATTTTGTGGGTTCTTCTTTCTTCCACATTTCTCTACACTTTTTTCTTCTGCACTTTCAAACCTCTATTCCTAATAAGAGAGGAAAACAAGGATAGAGAGGAAAGGAGAAAGATCCCTGAATGAAGGCAGGGGCAGGAAAGGGGGTGACATTATCATTAGACTACTTTCTGCTGATTAGTGGGCATCAAATTCCTTAGGGGCAAGTTTGATCTTTGCTGTCAGAATATCTAACTTCTTCTTTGTGCACAACTACTTAACAAACTGTGAGCAGTAACCACACCCTCTTCCTCCTGGGGTCCTAGCATTTATATACCCTAACAACATCACACAATTGCAGAAACAATCTGCAGCTGGCATAATCACACCCCTACTAGAGCACAAGACTAGAGCACAAGAACAATCTGAAGCAGCCCAATATCCCACACCTGGGATGAAAACATCATCATTAACAACAACAACAACAAAAACATATTCTTATGATTTTTCTGTTTTTTTTTTTCAGAAACCAAAATTCAAAAATTCTCACTACAAAGAGGTGGACTCATCCTTTGATATCTTGGCTTGCAGACCTCCTGTCCTTTTGAGTTGCGCATACCCACATCCTGTCTGCACCTGCTGACTCTTCAATATCTTTTTTAATATACCAAGTACTTTTCTGCTGTTCTAGATGCTTCCATCGTATCTATGAAACTATCTAATCTTCATGACAACCCTGGAGCTGGCAATAATATTTCCCCCATTTTCATGGAAAATTGAGGCTCAGGCTAATGCCACCCTGTTGGGAACTGGTAGTCCCAGGTCTTACCTAGATAGCCTTGGTTCATGGTCCCTATTCTGACTGCAGCATAAAGTGGTTTTCTTCACCTAAAGTCATAATACAAAGACAATGCTGTGCTTTTGTTTTTGACATGTTTTTACTTTCTTCTCTGCACAATCCCTCCCTCCCCATCTCTCTTTGCAGTGCACCCCCACCCCTCAGGATGCTTGCTTGCCTTTTCTGGCTGTCTCTGTCCCTCTTGTGCTTAGCCTCAGTCTTTCTCTTCAAGCTGGCTGCCTCTGTGTCTCTGCCCATTCCCCTTCTTCCATTGTAGGTCTGCAGTTTCCAGTTGTGACCCTGGTCCTGCCAGCTTCTCTTCTCCGTCTCTGTCAGTCTCTCTGTCTTCTGCACACCCATCTCCGCAGCCTCCCACCCTCCCTGCTCCTTTCCCCTCCACCCCCCCATACTTCCCTTTGGCTTTCCTCTTGTTCATTCAGTAGCCTCACTTATTGTGAGCATAACCAAGAGCATGGCTGTGTGAATCCACATTTCTCTACCACCCTCTCTTCCTCCTCTGTGCTTCTCAGCTGCAGATGGGAACCATGTTCAATCTAAGCCCTGTTCCTCACCAAAGAGTAACAATCAAGTCAGGAACCATAGAAGAGAAAGAAAGAACATCTCTGTATTTCAAGAGACATCTTGGCCTCTTGGGGGAAAAAAAGACTTGGTTTATTTATAAACTCTGAGGCTGAAGAATGCTATGCATACAGAAGGGCCAGCTGGCTGCTGGGCTTGGGAGATTGGTTAGAGGCTTGTACAGTTCTCAGTCAGTACACCCTCAAAGCTGAGGTTACACAGTCATGAGGTAGCCCTATTTCTCCTTAGGACATTCAACAGAGAGAAGCACGTGCTCAGAGGCTCTGTGCATAGTGTAGTGGTCAATGACCATAGACAATATGCTATAGATAACTGTGTCACCATGCAGATTAAGTAATGAGTCCACAGCAACATGGAAACTTGAGCTAGGTGCAAAACGGGGCCTCTACCCTCTGCATGTTCCCCTGCTCTTCCACACAGCCTTCTGCCATGTGTGGTGATTACTGAGAACCACATTCCCTGTGGCCTTTGTGTGAATGGCCGGCGGTAGGGCCCACTCATGCTGAGCTTTCTTGAGCCTGGCCTCTCCTGCTCTCTTCAGTCCCCCTCTTTCCATGAACATTGTTTCCATGAACATTGTTCACACAGCCCTTGGTCTGTAGTTTGTACTTTGGGGTAGAAGTTGGTGACATGAACTTAACAAGATAGTGGCCATTCAGTAGACACTCTGACCACCCAGCTGAATTGTGAGGATGTTGAAGGCGTAGATGACATCTTCTATTGCTGTCTCTCTCCTTGAGCAGAGAGTTTGCTAGCATCAAAGCATCCAGGAGATGTTCAGGCCCTGGACCCGTGAAGCTGCTGGAAATGTGAATTCCTCAGTGCTTCTTGAACTGCCTGGTCCAGAATCCTGCCTCCCAGCGAAGAGGAGAGGAGAGGAGAGGAGAGGAGAGGAGAGGAGAGGAGAGGAGAGGAGAGGAGAGGAGAGGAGAGGAGAGGAGAGGAGAGGAGAAGAGAGGAGAAGAGAGGAGAAGAGAGGAGAAGAGAGGAGAAGAGAGGAGAAGAGAGGAGAAGAGAGGAGAAGAGAGGAGAAGAGAGGAGAAGAGAGGAGAAGAGAGGAGAAGAGAGGAGAAGAGAGGAGAAGAGAGGAGAAGAGAGGAGAAGAGAGGAGAAGAGAGGAGAAGAGAGGAGAAGAGAAGAGAAGAGAAGAGAAGAGAAGAGAAGAGAAGAGAAGAGAAGAGAAGAGAAGAGAAGAGAAGAGAAGAGAAGAGAAGAAGCTTTAGTGACATAGAGCTTCATTCCCATCTCCAGCCAAACTGGAGCTTTATGAAATTCAGGAAGCACTGCCCCAAAGCTCCCCGTTATCTCCCTCAGACCCTTCAGGCAAATTGGATCAGTAGCAGAAACACGCAGAATTAACTGGAGAATTCTTTCTTTAATCCTTCTAAGAGCTGCTTTGGGGGTGGGGTAGGGTGGTGGATTGTTTTCCCTACTCCGGGCAATAGAATGGAGCCCAGACAGACAAAGGTGGAGAAGAGGAAACCCAGTTAGGATCCAGAACCAGGAAGGGGCCATAGATTCTCCCTCAAACCACCACAGTGTTTCACCTGTACTCTGATGGTGCATATGGTCTTCTGTGAATATCTCCCAATTCCTAGATCCTTCAAGGTCTAAGCAATAACCCTCCAATTTCTCTTTCACCTCTCCTCCTGAACCAGCAATTCTTAACCTGTCATCATGACCCTTTTGGGAGTCAAACAACACTTTCACAGGGGTCGGCTAAGACCATTAGAAAACACAGATATTTACATTATTATTTATAACATTAGCAAAATTATAGTTATGAAGTAGCAACAAAAGTAATTTTACGGTTGGAGGACACCACAACAAGAGGAACTGTGTGAAAAGGTTGCATAATTAGAAAGGTAGAGGACCTCTAAACCCTTGTGGCTCACAACTTGATCTTCTTATCTCCACCTAGGCCTTTGGCTTTAGGCCTGTTGGCTTGTTTCTTCATTTATTTGTAACTCCTAGCCCTGGACTTGGTTATTGAGTCTACCATATTCTGGGGCCTAGCAAGCAACCTCCTTCTCAATTATATCTCCCAGGACCATTTCTGATTTAAGAGAGGCAAGTCAAGTGTGAGTATCCAGGTAGGAGAGCTGGGCGGGGCAGGAAGAGAAACCGTCTCAGGACTGTGTTCACTGGCAGTTTTTATATTCTGTATACTGAGGCCTGGTAGGAAGTTAGCCATGTGTGCACACCATTTTATGTGCAGAGAAGTTTGCATGATGGGGAGACAGAGACATTGTTTACGTGTGATTGCCCTAGGAACTGAAGCCTGCAAGAACCCAGGCTTCAGTTTTGAGGTTTGATTTTGGTAGGTTGGGGGTGGAACCAGAAGAAATCTGTGCGTTTAATACATATTGTCCCTGCCCTCTTCACCTTAAACCAGAATTTCTCCAGTCCATCCCAGCCTAACCCAATGGGGGCTCCATCCTTTTTACGTCCCCTAGTCCCAGCAGTGCCCTTTCCAGAATGGCAGAGGATAAGAAACAGGAAGTGCTGTGTACCAAGCTGGGGTTGGGAAATAATTGCGAGGATTGCCGTGATCACTCCCCGTCACAGGTGCCACAAACTAACTCTTACGTCTTATAATTGATGCCCATTAGGAATAGCTTTCTCTTTATGATCTTCTAGAAAAAGGAGGAACGTTCAAAAGTGCCTAATGCATTTCTCGGTGGGAAAGCATTCATTTCCGCTGGCACTTACTCCTAACCCTCTGGCTTCTCCCTCCCTTCTCTCCCCTGTCATTCTTGATCTTCCTTTTCCTACTTAATAAAAAAAAAATACCTTTCACTTTGGAAGTCCTTTGCAGTCTCCACTTTCTTACATATGATATCTTCCAAACAAGAAACCATATATTTTTAAATTTCAGTTAATAGATGCAATACCAAAAAAATGTTTAATGACTTGGCCAAGGTCAGCATACTCAAAGTGGTAAACACGGGTGGGCTTTGTTCTAACTCGAGTCTTACCCATCACCCTGTTCTTTTCTCTAGCTAGTCTTCCCATCTCTTCCCGCTTCCTCTTTCCTCCTGGGATTAAGTTGTCAGACAAACCGTTGTTAAAGGTTTTCTGCTGTAGGGAAAGGCCTGTGATGTTGTACTAAAAAGGGGCCTCCACCGTGGTTGCTCAGTCAGGGGAGGGATGTGCCCTGACACTTGGTCCCCATGTGACAACATGCTTCCCTACACCCTGCTGCTGCTGTTAGAAATAAAAAAACCATAATAACAGGCAGCTACTTTTCCTGGCTCCATCTCAGATTTGATGGTGTCAGGGAGCAGAAAGAGTAGGGTGAGGGCAAGGAATGTCAGAAGAGAGAGCAGGGAGCCAACCAGGAGGCAGAAACACAGGCAGCATCCTCCCCAAAGGTCCTCCGCCCACCGTGGAGCTGCCAGCTCTCCCTAGCTTTTCAGTGATGCAGATACTTGAGGTAATTAAGGAATTATAGAGCCAGTGGCTTATTTCTAACTGGGTCCCCCTACACTCCTCTTGGCCAACAAAGAGGAAGGAGGAGAAGAGGTATTCTGCTGGGACTCCTCACACCTGAGCACCATGAGTCCCAGCTCAGCTTTGAACTACACATGTGTTCTTTGAGGTAACTGGTACCCCATCTTCAGTCTGCATTCTCTCATCTGTAAATGGGGACAAAGATCCCTTTCAGTGGTGATGGGGAGTGGTGAGGTTGGTGAGCTCACGAGTAGAAGAACTATCTCTGATGATATTCAAGATGTTTGAGGGGGGGGGGTGAGCAAAAGTTTTTTTTTTTTTTAACAGTCCTAAGAAGTTAGGCTCAGCTGCTTCTTCCCAAATGCCTTTTAGAGAGAGGAAGTGATGGTGGAGAATGAAGATTTACTCAGTGTGGCTACACCGGAAAGAACAAATAAGAGTCTAGTGACCTCTGCCATGCCTGTCTTTGGCTACTGATGCTTTTGAGTTCAGTGGCAAGTTAGGGGTATTCATAACTGAACAGTCCTGGTTACCTACAATTGGGTCGTTATTGTTTGGGGCCAGGATCTCTTGCAAGGTAATCTGATAAATTTCCAGAAGTGTGTGAAATCTTTTCCTGTAGGCAAGTTCCCCAGTCTTTTTTTTTTCTCAGCATGACATTTCTGGAGAAGTTCTAATTCTCTGGGGCTCATTGATTCAGTGGTCTGAAAGCACAAGTGTCTCTCATCAGAAAGAAAAAAATAAATAAAACCAAACAGTTACTAGGAGATATAGGTTCTCTTTGTATTTCGAACTCTAACCAGCCCCATATGCCTTCTGGCACTGTTATTAACAATCCTACCCATGTGAGAACTTCAAAGAGTGGAGAATTCCATACCAATGTAAGGAATGCAGCTGAGTATCGCTTTGTGACTCCCATCAATGATGGACCTGACACACACCTCCTATCAGATGACATCTCCTAGTGATGTCAGACACAACTTATGAGAGTATAAGAGAGCATGGTTCCAGAAAAACAAAGCAACCCATCACTGAAATTTGCATCAGGACACATTTCTCCTGTTAGGTGGTAGGCAATAGTAATTAGATATCAAGAAAAGACATGGAAAGAAGAAAGATTGAAATGAGATCTTTTCACTTCCTGGCTTTTTTTTGTTTGGTGTCTTGTTTGTTGTGATTGTGTCTGTTGGCTTCTCCAGCTATGGTTCTGTCTTAGTTAGGACTACCACATACCACGATGAGAAGGAAAGTGGGGAGAAAAGGTTACAATTCCACATGACAGTTCATCACTGAAGGAAGGCAGGGTAGAAACTAAAGTCAGGGCAGAAACTGAAGGAGGAGGAGGAAGGAGGAGGAGGAGAAAGAGGAGGAGGAGAAGAAGGAGGAGAAGAAGGAAAAGACAGAGAAGGAGAAGAAGGAGAAGGAGAAGGAGAAGGAAAAGAAGAAAGAAGCAGCAGCAGCAGCCATGGTTACAGGCTTTCTCCCCAAGGATTCCTCAGCCTGATTTCTTATGAACCCATGGACTTGGCCCTTCTACATCAATTACTAGTCAAGAAAATGCACTGTGGACTCATTCACAGGCTTGTCTGATAGGGTATTTCTTCAAATGAAGTTCCCTCTTCTCAAATGATTTTAGCTTGTGTCAGGTGACAAAACAAAACAAAACCTAAACCAAAACCAAAACCAAACAAACAAAATACAAACAAACAAAAAAAACCGCACCTACCCAGGATGATGTTTCATTACTGTCTCTTTTGGGTGCTACCAGGAGACCCATCTTTTGCTTTAATTCCATAGAAAGCATCCTTGCCAAGGGTCCCAACCCTGACATATAACCAGGTCTATATGGCCCTGCCAGTATACTGGTCCCAATCCTCATCTGAGTAGCAATGAGAAGCCCTAATTGTCCCTAGTGACCAGAGAGCAGGCCGTGAGGTCCTGATTTGACTGATCCGAGCACGGAGGTGGGGAGGTTCCCTGCCCAAAGAGCATCTTGTTCTCCACAAGAGGATGACAAGAAGCCCACCTTTCCTTCCGTTGAGACAACAGGCAGCCGAACCCCAGGCACCTTCCTAGCAGACTTGCCATGGGGATTAGTGCAGACAACGGGTAGCTGAGCCCCTGTAAGATATCCAGTGCCCGGGAATGCTAAAGCACAGCTCTCTTGCCCTAATCTTATCACCTGCCATTAAAGATCAGACTATAAAAAGCACAGGTTTGTAAAGCTCAGTGCCCATCATGTCATTGTGCTGAAGCAGAGACTCAAAATAGTTCTCCCTCCCCAGCAGTTACTATGGCACCCTGTATATTAGGGACTAATATTTCCCCCACACCACCCCTGGAAAGCCAGCCTGACACTGAGCCCCCTTTTTGGCATTTTCCCCTTGGCATGTGGGGTGCTAACTCATTATGGACTTCCAGGATACTCTACTTACCCATGCTCCCCACATGCTGGCCCAGCATCTCTCTACCTCCCTATTCCTGGTGATAAAGGGTGAGGGGAGACACCTACCAGGAAGAAAATCACACACAGCAGTCCCACCCAGTGGCAAGCAGGCACTTAGACCTCAAGGCTGGTAGTGGGATGGACCCACTCAGAGAACAGATAAAGGTTGGACCAGAGTAATCCTCTAGATAGGAAAAGATAGCTGAGGGGACTTGGCACTAGAGTGGGGGTTCACTGATGTGTGACATATGCATTTCTATGTCATTCATTCCATCCACGTGTCGCTCATGTGTTTAGGAATGCATTTTTTTTTCTCAGTGGAATCACAGACAAGCCCTGGTAAGTACAAAGTAGACACACGAGCATTCATGTGCTTCAAGCTCACATGACACGCTTATGTGTGAGTGTGCTATGTAGTAAAAGGAGTTACAAATAACGTGCTTGTGTTCACCGAGGGGCCATGAGGGGCTGAGTGGCCCATTTGCTCTGGGTCGGCAGTGCCAAGGCGTGCTACCCTCTGTGAGGCAGGTTCAGTAATGAGTCTCACGACACTCGGCAGTTTTCTCTACAGCTTTCTGAGATCCACAAAACCCTGTTCTCTCAGGCATTGCTAACAAGCCAGAGGCGACAAGCCAACGTGCACAATGGGACTGTGAGAGAAGCTGGGAGAGAGGCCCGTGTCTGCCTGGCCACTCTGCAACCTGCCAGCATTTTGCTTCTGTCTTGCAAACTCAATGCAGCCTCTATGCATTCTGTGTCCCCTGCTCCAAACAGCAACACAAACAAGCTCAACAGTCATCTTGTAACTCTAGCCACCCCTGTCCCCCTCTCCCCCCCCACAAACCCTGCTCCCCTCTCTCCTGGCTCTCCCTTCTCTCTTTCTCAGCTCCCACTGAATTAGATTAGTCACATTCTTAATTAACTGTGCTGGTAAGAGCTCTATTAGGTATTAAATGTTTGTCACAATCCAATTAAAAAATCCATCACAGCAGGACAGGTTTCCTGAGGCCCGGCAGACCGATGTGCTGGGGGCCCCCCAATATTCTGCTACCTGAGGAATGGAGAAAAGGAATAAGACCCAAAAGAGCCAGAGAGGGTTGCTCAAGGGAGGTCACCTGGCCCGTGCTGGGATGCTGCTGTCTGAATACCCCTAGTACCTTGAGGAGTGGGACTACCATAGGGACCAAGCAAGTATCCTTAATTGCCTGCTGCTATCTCTACTTAGCATAAGAGGTAGTTGTCCACCCTAGTTAATAGCATCCCAATGTCCCTATGGAGTGAGGGTGTACTACACTTACTATGGTGTGCACACGGACAAACCTGTGTGTATATGCGTACACGGGGAGGACTGGAGTAAACTAACATGGAGAACGGCCAGGGCCAGATGGACAGCTTAAACTTTATATGGGGAGGGGGGTTGGTGTGTGTGTGTGTGTGTGTGTGTGTGTGTGTGACTGACTCATGTACAGGCAAAACATGAAACGTCATGGCTACAGGTTGTCGTTTTCACAAGTCCAGCTCTAGTTTGGCACTCACTACCCTTCAGAATTAACTGTTCCAGTCAGGGCTGTCTTTCTATATCATTATTATTATCATCATCATCCTTTACCTCCTCCTCTTCTTCCTCCTCTTCCTCTTTCTCCTCCTCCAAACTTACTCCAGAAGGGAGCTAATGTCCCAGACCCTTTTTCTGGTGGGCCCTATCCCCTCTACCTCCTTCCTGGCCTGGCTGACCACCTTTCAGCCTTATTTGGTTAGCTGACCGTTCTATCACTTCTCAGCTCTCTAGTCTTCTAGTCCTGGGGCCAGGAGGAAGGAACCCCAACTGGAGGATGCAGGAAAGAACCGGCAAAGTCTATGTCCTTCCCACCCCATCCAAGTTTACAATCTGATTAGGAGACAGAACATTCAGAAGAAATTAAGTAGCAAAACCAAGGCAGAGGGACAGTGAGATGGGTCTGTAGGAAAAGGCGCCTGTCACCAGGCACAACATCTTGAATTTAGTCCCTGGGACTCAAATGCCGAAAGGAGAGAGAGCTGATCCCGGCAAGTCCTCTGACCTCTGCGTGCTTGCACACACACACACACCACACACACACACAAAATAACTAAACGTAATTTTAAAATCTTTGTTTTGAAATCTTTGTAGACGTATTTACAGGTTTTTAGTGAAAGAGGTCAAGGTGACATTCTTGGGAAGTTAGAGATAAGAAAGGACCCGCGGGTCCCAGAGGCTGGAGATACACGGCAGGCCGAGCCGAAGTTAGGGAAAGGTCCTACCGCAAAGCAGCGGTGGCATTTCCAGGCAGAGGAAAGAACATGAGATATGCAGACTGGGAGTGAGCAGTAACTATGCTGATTGAGCGAAAGGGTGATGACTATAGCCTAGCAGGAAGCAGCTTTTCAGAAGACATTTCCGAATTGACTGGGGATTGTGAAAGCAGGCTGATGACAATGATAAATCAGAGCGAAACCTGCAGGATGCAACGTTCTCCTCAGCGAGCCCAGAGCATGCTGGGAGCCCAGGGTTACCGGGCAAGGACAGCAACTTGGAAGTTTCTCAGTTACTGAGAAAAGGGGCTGTTGGAGTGTCCTCTGGCCTCGTTAGAATTCACCTCTAGGACACGCGGGCTTGTGACTTGTGCACTGGGGAATCTTTGCTGAGTTGGCTCGCAGAATCTGCCTCAGTCGGGACTGATGGCTGTCAGTGAGCAGATAGCAAGTGACAAAATCAGTTTGACAAGAGAGTGACATTTAGGATTGTCCCATCTTCTATTTGCTACATTTAGAAAATAAAATAAAGTTGATAACTGGGGTCTGGTGACACATGACTGCAATCCTAGTACTTAACAGGCAGAGACAGGGGAATCGGGAGTTCAAGGCCAGCTGCAGCTACATGAGAAAAGCTCAAGGTCAGCCGCACTACAGGAGCCCTTAAGAACAAAACACAACAACAACTACAATGTCAAAAATAATGACATTGCTAATATTATCACTTTTTCCTATTGAGGATAAGTCCCTAAGTCTTATCTATGAGAGTCTCCCCTTGTCGATGTTGGTCACAGGTGACACGTTAGGGACCGGAGCAGGTAAGGCAGGCTAGGCACAAACGAGCGCATGTGCCTGGCCCTTTGCTCAAAGCATTTCATCTGGTCTTCGCAATGTGTCTGTAAAGGAAGGTTTCACTGTACCCGCGAGGAAGGAGGAACTGAGTCTGTGTCACTCCATCTGCTGCTTTACCCAAACATGTGTTGGCTGTCTACAATGAACCAGCTCCTCGGCAAGAGCCAAAGCTGTGCCCTTCATGGGAAGGTCAGCATCCCTTCCCACCCTACCCCCACACCACTGCATACGGAGAACCCTAAATCACAGGGGTTCTTTGGATAACAAGGCACACAGAGCTCTCAGATTCAGTTCGAGTTACTCAAGGAGTTATTTTCTATGAGTAAGTACAATAGTCTGGGCTTAATATAACCAGGACCTAAGGTGGACCTTGCTCTATTCCCTCAGGGTTTAGCTATTACATTTCCAGGATAAGTATATCCTGTTCACTCCTTGGGACATAGTTCTACTAAAACATATTGGTTATATGGGATGACAAGTTAACTGGGCGTCCTGTATTGTATTTGTCAGCCTTATCTCATTGGGTGTGATATGGCTGTATATATCTATTCACCGTGATAGAAGTTCCAGAGATGCTAAGTGGCTACTGCCTATGCATAAATGAGACTGGATGCCACACCTCACTCTGCTCCGAATGGCCAGCTTTCCGCCAAGTAGCCAACCTGGGAGGGCTCTGTTCTTGCTTCCTCTAGGTTCCTAATGACTAGGTACAAAGGAAGAGTTCTGTGCATTCCCCTGCCTGAATGACTACAGGAACCTCAAAACTCAAAGCCAACAATGGCCACAGCGAACCCCCCATCTTCCCCCTGAACCTTCACTGGCCCCAAGTATCTGTACCCTACCTACAAACCTGAGTCATTCATCCTCTTTCTTGTTGCCTGTAGGTATTCAGTACCTACAACCTCCTCTTCTGTCTCAGCTCCCATCCTAGTCTCTTCTCATCTCCATTCGTGGCCTTATTTACAGTCATCGTGTCCTTTCCCTGAATTACTTTAGCAGTCTTGAACTTATGTTCCTTCTAATCTAGCCCCAAATGGAATACTATCAGCATGAAGACCGCTGATGTAAACTTGATTGTGAATTGGACCATATTCATATGTCCCTGTCTTTCCCTCCCCATAGGTTCCAGAATGGCATTAAAATCCTGAGCTTTGCACACAGTCCTGTGATGAACTTTGACGCCAACCCTTTCCCTATTCATGTGAAACCACATGCCTTCCTGAATATGTCACAGTCTTTCTTCACTAACTTAGCTTTTAAACTTTAGCATAATTGTCCAGTCCATGTGCATGTTTTCAGAACCAAGGATTTCTAGATATTACTCCATGTCTCTCCCCTTCATCCTGGCATGCTGGTCTCCATCCCTTCGCATGGTCACCTTGCATGTAACGTCTCATTCCTGTGTAGCACTGAGTCTAACATGTGTTACAATGCACAGTAAATGGTAGCTGAGAAGCAAATGAATTAAGAACTACTAGGCAAGGCTAAAAACTCATTTCCTTACCAAGTGCTAACTTGCACTAAAATGCTTCTCTTCCCTCAGTTCCCAGATACTACCCATTTCTTTGATGTCCTTTCCTGTGCCTAGTGCAGGTGGCAAGAACAGCCACATCTCAGCAGCTTTCTCTCACCTGGCTTTGTATCCTGGATCTGAGCTCTCAGGTGTCACACCACTAGATCCATGCGTTACTTCAATCCCCAGACAGGCTTTGACAGATCTCAGGGGTTAATGAAGCAACCAACCTTGTGCCCCACAAGGCAAGAAATACTGCAGTGGCAGAGGCCACAGTGTGAGTGAAATGAATTTCATGACCCCAATCTGGTGCCTATGAGGACAATCTCTAGACTTTGCAAACTCAGAGTAGACCATTAACTGTTGGCTAACCACAAAGGAGAGAAGATGGGGATATGGAATCCAGACAGAGAGGATGGTCATGCTGCAAGCTATATATAGAGAGGAATTCTGCAGAATTCCACAGGGAGGATGAGGGCCCTGTCCTGCTCTGACACATTCCTTCCACAAAGGGCAGGCTGCTGGTCTCTGCTCTGGACTTGAAGATTCCCAGAAGCCAGAGAGGTTTCTGAGAATATGAAGAGGACACCTTGTATTGCTATGCTTAAGAGAAGCACCCCCTCCTCCTCTCTCCCTGTTCACTACCAAGACTTCTCCTCACAACCAGCTCTACGACCTCAGATCTGACAGCTCTAGTATTCCCTTTCAACATTACTGGTCATTCACCAGAAACCCCAGCCTGGTTGGTGGTTGCTAAAATTTGTACTTTTGTAGGGACTATTTTTTTTTATATATAAAAAACATTTAACTCAAGTTTCTACTAGAAAACACCCACCTGGGTAATTATATACTCTTGACTGAAGCCTATACAATTTTACTAAAATGTGGTTTATCCCTGAGCAGTGTATTGTGTGGAGAAGGAAAGGGGGAGCTCTAAAGTCACCTCACATTGTTGCTGATTGTGCAGCTGACCTGCTTCATGTGGCCCATGGCATATGGTTCAGAGGAGACCCAGGCATGGAGTTGGATAGACATTAAGGGTCCCATTTATTGGCTTTCATTCACCCCATAGCCAGCCAGACTCTGTTTGACTATGGGCTTCTGGGGAATTCTTTCTGTTCTCTATTACAGGGAAGGAGGGGTTCTCTGCAGAAGCTGTAATTATGGTGGTTACTCCACTTTATTTTTCATCTGCTTTACTCTCATTATCTCTTCATCACTCTCGGCCCCTAGTGAGATAATTCATTATCACTTACTGCTGCCTGCTGGGAGGATATGGGGAAACCAAGGCAGGAGCAGATGCTCTGGCTTCTGATGAGATGGGGATTTGATGACTCTGGGACAATCCTGGCCAGCAGTGATTCCCAGAGTAGACCTTACTCAGCTCTGAAGCCTTCTCCACTGGAGAAGGCCTGAATCCTCCAAGTGAACTGCCGTCCCTGAGCATCTGTGCTGCTAGGCAAGGAGACACAAGGCCACAGGAGACCACAAGATCAGAAGAAAGCAGGTCAGAGTGCAGCCTTACCTCTCACCGTGCAATGGAACCCACATAAGGCACTTGCTTCTTTCTCCTTGCTCATTCTTAAAGGGGAAGCCACGCTTTTGCCTTGTAGAACTGTTGATATCATTAGAGAGGATATATGTACTATTTGCATGGCACTAGTCATCGAAGGTGTTCAAAACAAAACAAAACAAAATAAGCAATTCTTATGCCTGTTATCCTTAGATGCCAGGTGCCTGCCAGCATATTTTGTCTCTTCCACTTTCTACTCCCAAGTAGTTGAGGCATTCTACTCTTGCCAGAATGTATTGTATCATGGGACCTGGTAAGCTAGACTCAGATAGGCATGGATTCAAGAACATCAGCTCCTTGTAATGGAGACACCATACTGCGTACGTGGGTGGCATTGAAGGGACTATGACAGTTGTCAAAGAACAGCACTGGGCTGCCCACAACAGAAGGCATTTCTCCTCAAAGAAGTACCATCAAAATCACATGACCACTTAGAAGTCCACCAAAGGGCACAGGACTCCTGCTTCCTTACCCTGTGGCTCTCATTCTGGATTCTTTTCTCAGAGAAGCTGCTTTATAGGTATCTTAGTTAGGGGTTTCCATTGCTGTGAAGAGACACCATGGCCGAGGCAACACTTACAAAGGAAAACATTTCATTGGGATTGGCTTACAGTTTCAGAGGTTCAGTCCATTATCGGCATGGTGGGCAGCATGGCAGCGTGCAGGCTGACATGATTCCGGAGGAGCCGAGAATTCTACATCTTCACTGGAAAACAACCAGGAGGAGACTCAATTCTGCAGGCATCCAGGAGGACGGTACCTTCCGCACTGTGAGGAATCTGAGCATAGAACCTCAAAGTCCATCCCCACAGTGACACACTTCACCCAACAAGGCCACACCTCCTAATAGTGCCACTCCTCATGAGGCAAGCACAATAGGTAATGCCACTCATACAGATTTCTTTGGTGCATGGTATATAGGATGCACCCAACCCACATCCATCCCTACAGGGGGAGTAATCAGGATCTGATCCTGTTAAAGCTGGTTGAAATACACTGATTATCCCAGAGCTTCTCAAATGGGAAGAAAGGGAATAGATATCACTTAGAGATCCCATTAAGCATGCAACTTCAAATCCAATAGGTCTGGAGTTAGGATGAAGAGTCTCTATCTCCTCCTACCCTTTCTCCTCCTGTTTGTTCCATTTCTCTTCCTTCTCTTCTTTTCTTTCCCTTCTTCCTGTTCCTCTTCCTCCTCTCCTGTTATCCTTCCTTTTCTTCTGTTTCATTGAGACAGAATCTCATTATATAGCACTGGGCAGAGCCTGAGTCCCTCTGCTCAGTCTGACCTTGAACACATGATCAATGCTCTAGCCTCAGCCTCTCGAAAGCTTAGCTTACATACAGAACCCGTCATTCTCAGCTTGAGCTTCTACATTTCTAACGAAGTCTACTGGTGCCAATGCTGCTAATCCCTTGGTCATACTTTGAGTAGCAAAAGTATGTTTATGAGGAAATTTTTATAACATTTTTACAAAAAAGGGAAACCCACCTTGAGTTTAATCATCCTGTGCATTTTGATCTTGTGCTGAAAAAGAAGGAACAAGCAAATTGAACAACAGCGTTTATTTCTCTCTGTGTCTTGACTGTGGTCTGTGACCAGACACATCATACTCCTAATATTGCATTTTTTCCTGCTTGATGGACTGTACCCTCAAACTGAGCCTAAATCAGTGGTTCTCAACCTTTGTAATGCTATAGCCCTTTAATATAGTTCCTCATGTTGTGGTGACCCCCCCAACCACAAAGTTATTTTCATTAATATTTCATAACTGTAATTTTGCTACTGTTATGAATCATAATGTAAATAGCTGTGTTTTCTGATGGATTGTCTTACCCAATTCTTGGAAAAAGTCATTGGATAGCCAAAGGGGTCATTACCCTCAAGTTGAACTGCTGATCACTTTTATGTTTTCAAGTTGCTTTTAGCAAATATTTTATTACTGCAATTGGAAGCAAAGTCATCCTCGGGACCTGTGTGTCTGACTCACACAGAGAGGAAACTAGTCACGGGACCCTCCAACATGGGAAGGCTGGCTGCCAAGAAGAAAAACAAGTCAAAGAAGTTACTGTTCATCAGATAGCTACAGAAGCTTAGAAGTGACCTCTCAGCCCAGTCAAACTTCTTCCCCAGGGCAGGAATGGCCATGCCTTTGGCTTCCTCCAACCTCTGCTCTCAAGGCACCCACGTGAACCCACTGTCTTCTACAAACTTAGATGACAGAATGTCCTGAAAAACAAGTGACATGTATCCTTCCTGGGTCCAGAAGACAGGCCAATGATTCCTTGCAACACCACTGAATTTGGCAACATTGTATCAGAAAGAAAATACCTACCCCTACTTCCACACTAGTTTGCATGAGATTCAAACCCATCCATCCATCACACACTATTAGCCATCTTCCAGATGCTCACACCAAGCCTGACTCTGAATAGGTACGAAAGAAGCCGTTCGCCTGTCTTGATTCCTTTCTTGAAGACAAGAAGACAAGTCTAGAAGACAGGACAGCAAATTATCAGGATCTATCTTATGGGATGGAGATACTCAGATGGCATCCACCAGGCTTGATGAAAGAGATGAGTCATGGTAGTGTCTGGGGGTAAGAAGGTTATATCCTGGTGGCTGGGGCAATTGAAAGAGATCATCAGGAAGAAAGAAATAAGACACATAGGAAATAAAACACACACTCTGACAGAGCTATGTAGTGAGCACAAGACCTTATTAAATATCATACATTTTTGCCTCAGTAATTTTTGCCCAAACCTGGATATCTGACATTATTCTAAATATTCAAGACCCAAATCATCTCTGTGCTAGCCCTGATTTTTTTTTTCCTCAAAACATAGGGACAGGCAAATGTCAGAACTCCACATTCCTCTAAACATTCACCTTTGGGTTAAGTGGTATTGGGTCCGGGAATGGAAATTTTAATTCCCCCCCCCCCCCGCAAATTCTGCATAGATTAGCGTTGCATGCTCCTAAGTTTATGAACATCGAATTTATCGTCATCTCTGGGCCCGAGGATGGCTATGGAGGACATTGCATCTGCTCTGAGAGGATGCACAGCTGAGATGCTTAGAACCAGATGGTAGGAAGAGGTACAAAGAAGTGGGAATGGAATCCTAAGTCAGGAAAAAAAATGATTGGAATGAGCCAGGAAGGGAGGGAAACAGGAAATGGAGGAAGGATAGAGACAGTAAATATAAAAGAGAATGAGAATAGAAAGATCAAAGTCAGGAGAGAAGGTTCTTGAAAGGAGAGAAACGTGTATGCATGGTCATGGATGCAGCCTTGATCTCCTTCAATTTTCCTTCACTGGGGATTTGCATCCCAATCCTTTGCTAAGGAAAGGTGTTTACTCCTACTGTGCTCTTAAAGACTATAGGGCTGTCCTTGGGTGAAGTTGGGGGCACAGTGCAAAACCAAGTAAGGAGGAATTCTAGAAACCTCCCTTAGTAGAGCCTTCCCCGAATGTCCCTGGAATAAAGTGTCACTTGGATGCCCCACTCCTGCTCTTGACTTCCTGTCTCACTATTTATTGCACCACCATAAAGCTGCTGAAAGCAACCTTGTACTTTGCCATTTTTCAAAAGCCTAAGGATTCAGATAGGGCCAGTGGGGCAGCTCCTTATCTCTTACTCCTCAAGTCAGCTGAGGCTGGTGTGGCCCAGGGTTACTTTTCAGGATTACAAATCTAGCACCTCTGCACAGGTGGCTCTGCCACAGGTGATGACTCTGAGGCCGCTACTCTCGATATTGATTGAGATCCTTGGGACTCTGTGAAGCTGGTGGAGAGCAGAGGCTCTCTGAATGAATGCTGCTGATGGTGGGATAAACAAATCGCTGGAGACACTGCCACAGAAAATGCTCACAGACATTTTGACTTTCTGGACTAAGTGATGGGGTGATGAGCTGGTACAACCAACATCATGCCTTTCACCTTCAAAGACCCAAACTATCTGAGGCTTCCTCTCTTATCTTAGGGTCCCAATCCCACTTCTACTTCTCTAGACACCTTAGCCAAGTCTGCAGAAGAGACGCAGCCTTCTTTCATCCCTCAGACACCTTAGCCAAGTCAGTAGAAGAAGTACAGCCTTCTTCCATGCCTGGGAAGGCATTGTTGACCCAGCACTCAACTGTGTTTTGTCTGTTCGTCTATCTATCTATCTATCTATCTATCTATCTATCTATCTATTCTATCTACCTAATTATCTATCATCTATCTATCTATCATCTGTCTATCATCTATCATGTCTATCATCTATCTGTATCTTCTATTATCTATCATCTATATCTTCTATATGTTGTCTACCTGCATTTATCTATCAATCTATTATCTATCTATATCTGTCTTTTATTTACTGCCTATCATCTATCCATATCTACCTATTTATCATCTATCAACTATTTATCTATCTATCATCTATCTGTATCTTCTATTATCTATCATCTATCTCTGTTGTTTACCTATATTTATCTATGAATCTACTATTATTAATCTATACCTATCTATCTTCTATTATCTATCATCTACCTATCTCTATCTATCTATCTATCTATCTATCATCTATTTACTTTGTGTGTGCATGTGCATGTGTGTTCATGTTCACTCTTTACAGTGTGGATTTAGAGGTCACAGGACAACTTTCAGAAGTTAGTTCTCTCCTCCTAATGTGGGTTCCTGGGATCAGATTCAGATCACCAGGTGGAAGTGCCTTTATCCACTGAGCCATATCTCTGGCTCAGCTTTCTTTTCAAATTAATACCATCCTGCCATCCTCAAAACATATGTATTGTATATCATATTTGTTCTATTTGCCACCACTGCGTTTCTCCATCTCTTGCTCTAATCTTGCTGGTCCACTCCTCTGCCTCCATGTCTCAAGTGTTCCATTGCTTGCCTCTCTAATCTCCAAAGCCAATCCTGTCAGGTCCAACCTAACAGAAGCTCCATACTCAGAGAAAATGGGGCGTTCCCCTTGACTCCATCCCTTTCTCCATCTCTCCTTCCTTCTCTCTCCCCCTCCCTCCCACTGTCTATGATTATGACTGGGCATGGTTTTTATGATTTTCATGAATATTCAATGAATAAACTTTGACGAAGGCCCATGCTTCTTAAAGACCTTTGGTGACCATCCTCACTTGTTACTCATGGAGATCCCAGGGGTATACAAAGTCTGTTACTGATAGAGAGACTGAGGTATGTGAAAATGGAGATTTGACTAGTCACTGACAATAAGTCTCTTTCTGCTGGTTGGGTGGTCACATATCCACAGTGCCTGAGGGACTATCACTGGAGCTATGCTCAGTTCCTGGGCTGTCCTGGGCACTGTAGGAACCAAAGAACAGCTCATTGGCAAGTCACATCTCATGCAGTTTTCCCCAGAGCCTTGGGCCGGTTCAGTGCTCTCACTGTAATGGTGTGGAAACTGAGTTGGAAGAGATTGGTGTGAGTTTCTGGAAGTCATTCACTTTGTTATTGTTGGGAGAAACACGTTTCTCTGGCAAACAATGAGTGTCTGGGACAGGAATCCTTACTTTTCTGGCACTCACCCAAGATCTACCTTTAAAATTAACTATAGAAAAAATTACCATGACAAAAGTTAACATTAGTGATGAAGGAAAGACAAAACCATCAAAATCACCCGATCACATGAACACCTGTGTTTTCCTAGCAACCCGCTACTTCTCTCCACCCCTCCTTCCAGGGTATTGCCAGCTGCCGGGTCCTGCAACTCTGTGCTTCCTGCAGTTGCTGTCTCTGTGAGACATCCAGGTCTCTGGTCAAAGGGAAGTCTTCTGTGGGAGCAGAGCTTGTGGGTCTGTTCTTCTCAGATCCTCAGTCCCCCAAAATGTCTGTGGTGAGAGTAAAACAGAGCGCCCCTTCCATCTGACTGCAGCGCACATGAAGGGAACAGTTCTCAACTCATTTCTTTGCCTTCTTCACAAGTCCTGACTCCTGAAACTTTTGCCAAGAGGGTTCTATGCTGTCTCTCCTGGTTTCCTCTAAAAGTTTTTCTTTCTAAGTGTTTTGAAGGGAGGTGTTTGATGAGTCAGCATGCACAGACAAGAGAGAAGTGGAGTCCAGGGGCATCTCTGTCCCTCTTCCCTGTCCTCACAGCGCATGAAACCCAGGACTTCTGTGGCAGTTGGTTTCTGGCTAATTACTCTTCTTGACAGACTCCTTGGCCTTTTCGTCTGTCTCTACTAGACTGAAGAGGGTCTTTTCCAGTAAGTTTAGGTTTCATTCTTTCCTTAACCCAGATGCTTGGTCCTTTCCAATTGGGTTTCTGCGGTCCCAGGCCCCCTGGAAAGCTGAATTTTGGGAGGGGTGGTACCTTACGTTACCTTCTCAGTCCTTCCCAGCAAAGGCCTATAACACTGGTTAGGGCTTCTGATTGCCTGAACTCCCAGCACTCTGAAAATCGTGTAAAGGAAGGGTGGAGGCAGAGATTCTACACTGTCCCCTTTCTTCTCCCTCCAGGCCCCCTTCCCATTCCCATCCCAAACTGAGAAGTACTGATCTGTTTGGGAACCTCTTTCCACCTACCTTCCTGCAGTCTGGCTTGGTTCAGAGATTTTGAAAGCGATCTATATGAAAACCAGAAACTGTAGTCTAGTCTAGCCTTTGAATTTGTTGCTGTTCTTCTCTCTCCTCCCCCCTCCACTCTAGTTCAAGTCCTCAAAATGGGCTCCGGGGATTGGCAAGGGAGTGAAAGAGAAATTCTATCTTTTCCTATTGATTTTGGAGAGGAGAGAATTCCCCGTTCGTGAACCTCTGCTTTTAAGGAATCAATGGGAATGTGTTTATCGCAAAGTGTGTGTGTGTGACCCAGTCAAAGTTTTGAGTGCTGTAAACGACTGAAGAGAGCAAGAGGAAAGAGACTCTCAGGCATCGACGTTGAAGAAATCCTAACCTCTGGGGCCACTTGAGAATGGTATCTTCATTTGAGAGATGGTCTTCAAAGTTTCTAGCCAGGACTTTGCCGTCCAGGATTGGGAGGTCGCACCACAGGTGGGGTGTCAGGGATAGGGTGTTACTTGGTCCTCAGGGCAGGTTACTCTGGACCCTTCTCAGCAGTCTGTGGAGAGGCGCCTGGGCTGTGTATCCACCTGTCGGCCTGGCTTGCTTCCTGAGTGGTCATTTCTTACATCTACCCCCTTCATGTCCTCAGGACAATATGTGGAGTGGGGGAACCCTGCTCATCGGCTTCACGTCTCGGTTCTCCTACCCGTTAAAGCAGAAGGAAGAAGTACCGCCTTCTTCCTTGTCCTGTGCCTGATGGGGGCAGATGCTTGCACTGGTACAGCAGAGAGCCAGGCTGGAAGGAACTGAGTCCTGATTATGAGAGCTGCTGCTGACTTGACTGGGGCTGAAGTGGGAGGCTGGGCATCTGCCACAGCCGATGCTTTCTGAATGCATTCTGCTGCTGCTGCAGCTGCTGCTTTCCCTCCCATTCATTAACCTGGGTCAGCAACAGGACCCGCAATGCATCCATCTCCTTAAGTGTTCCAGTAGATGCCTGCTTCTAAGATCCATCACTCCTATAGAGTAATTTCCCCCCTTCATGTTATCATCCCATCCTTTATTAATGGCCTTCCTTCCTCCTTCTGGTGCCTGCCTCTTTCTGGCCTTTACCACATGTCCTGCCTCTCTACCTGACTCTCTCACCTAGCTCGCTAGAACAAACCCAACAAACACATCCACATACCCACAACTATAGGCATGCACAGCCATGCTCACATCTTGTTAGAGATGACCACAACCACATACAACGTTAAGCACACGGCCTGCACATAACACACAACATACACGTGGCCACATACAGCTTCACTTGATGCCACATACCTGCAGTGACTTCACCTCACCTTTGTCAGCTCCCAGGAGAGGGCTGTCACACCATAAGCATTGGTTTCATCTCATCTGGCGACATTCTTATCCACAGACCAGGCTAATGTGAACAGGAGAAAACACAGGTGGTAGAATGGATCAGCTGGGGGGGGGGTCCAAGCCTATCCAGGTTTCTGTCTGAGTCCCAAGCACAGGTGGGATCCGCATCAGGACTAGCCATCACCAGGAACGAGGCTGTGGTGTGCTGGCTGCCTTAATGGGGTCAGGAGATTTGTACTGTGAGGTCACTGGTTTCAACCCAGCTCTGGTCAGCAGGAACTGACAAATATTTTTGTCTGACAGCTGATGACTGCCCTATATTAGCTGGTAGAGGTTTTTCTGCCTGCCTTACCATACAGGCAAGGTCATTGTGGGTCTGTGCTCACCTCAAGTCTCATTCAGGGCTGACAAGGGAGCTTGGTGCGCTGATCAGGGTTGGAGGATGGGTGGGAAATTTGACTTTCTTCTTGCTTTCTCCCTGTGAGGACAGAGTTTTTAAAATCAGTCTTGTCTGGGCAAATGGAATTGTAATTTGGTATATTAGTGTGACTCTGCTCTTTCCTCTGAGAGGTACCCTCCTGTATAAGGCACAATGGATTAGTTATAGAGCCCTAATGATTCCAGAACTTGACCCTGATGCCTAAACCTGTGCCTAGAACAGCTGGCATAATTATACAGGGCTGCCCAGAACAGGAATCACTATTACTGTTCCCTACCTGACCTTGATAAGATTCCTCATTAGAATGACCAAACTCCAAGGTCTCCCTGCCCCCTCCCCTTTTTTTACAGGTCAGAGCATTGGCCCCTACTTAAGGAATTGTAGAACAACTTATCAAGAAAGGTCATGCTGGGTCCATTTTAACAGTAATGGGAGATACGGTAGTAATTACAACCATTATAATAGTTACATGGATAATAGTCCTTCACAATGTTCCAGGGGTTTATTGAACATGCCCCATCTTCTTGGAGGCAGACCAAGACCTTGACGATTCCCTAAGCATTCATCACATCATTCTCTTTTGTCTATTGTGGTAGTAGTGATAGGAGACTGAGTGAAGAACCAGGCAGAGCTGGGTTCGAGTCTCAGTTCTTGCCAATAACTTTCTAAGTAAGAAACATTTTTGGCGTCTCTGAACATTGGTTTACTTGAAAAAATGAGGACAATGCTAATGATCTTCTTACAAAATTAAATGTTTTGTGGTTATTGTTGTTGGACATGCAATAAATGAATGAGAAAACATGGGACCCTAGTAAAGAATTAATGTTCCAGGGAAAAGGGCAGAGACTTGGCAATTTAAAAGAGACAGAAGTTTATTTATTTATTTATTTATTTATTTACTACTTGGGTCGTTTGTAGAATATTGTGTGTATAATGAATTTCATGTACATGGGGGTATGGGCTGGGACAGTGAGTCTGCCACCATCTTTGACTTGCAAGGGAGAGCACTCATGCAATACCAATGCACTGCTACCCTAAACCAATCATCAGGGTCAAACAGGCAGAGGAGTGAAAGAAGAAAGTCCCATATGTTCAATGGAATGATGAATGCTTTTGTGGAGATGGCTGAAGAAATCCCTGGAGATGAAGTTAAAGACTGTTTGACAGATAGAGGCTAGAGAGGAAGGTGGAGGCAGTATTCCCAGGGAGGGATGAGCATCGAATGGTTCGCCTTCACGGCCTTTGGCATCTGTGTAGCATCTGCTGGTCCTCATTGCAGCAACATGGAAACTGAGTGCTCCTACAATGTCAGGAGACTCAATGGGAGACAGCAAGATTCCTCCATGAATGACTGAAACAAGGCAATATCCTATAGTGGTTTAGACAGGCCACACAGCACCAATTCCCCAGATAGAGCACATAATAAAATTCCTGTATTTCTTCTGCATGTATTCATTCTCTGCTGTCCACTGCTAAGCTACTTTTAGATGTTTGGTTTTTTTTAAATATCCCCAAGTTTCTGCATCTTGCCTTTGAATAATTCCATTTGAATCCAAAAACAAAAGCAAGCCTTTACATGTATAAACCAAATTGGGTGTTCAAGAGCCATGCAAAGCAATATGCAAGAAGGATTTGGGAGAATTTGAAGAAATATTCCCAAGTATGGAAGGAACAAGAGGCATATCTGCATATTTGGGGGCATCAAACCAGCTTGCCTGAAGATATTGCTCAGGTCCCCAGGGACACCAAAATTCAGCTTCTGAAGCAGCATTTGACACAAGGTAATAAGGAAAAGAAGTCCCCGTGGAAAATATTCTAAATGACTCAGCATTTAGAGTATTCTTGTGATTAAGGAAGCTTATGTTCTTATGAACAGAAAATCAGGTACACATCTCCAGTGCTCAGAAATCTCGTGTAATTATAAAACAAGAACAAATTTATCAATTAAATCAAGACAGAAAAAAAAAGCCTACCTTCGAGTTAATCACGTCACTTTAATTTGGTATTTCCTTATCTTCTGCAGAATAAATATCTGTGTGCAAAGTCAATGGCAAGCTGACTATGGAGTAACACGGTGCCAATTCTTTTCCCTCCCAGAGAGTCGTATCTGCTATAGAGTGGCCCGGCGTATTCCAGCACATGTGTATTCTTCTGCAAACTCAAGCTATAAAAATCGAATTAATTACATTTCTCAAATCATGGCAAACTATCCTCATTCACCCATAGCAAATGACTCTCCTGTGCTAGTCTATTTCAATTTTCTCTCCTGCTCCCTGGTCTCCTCCTCCCCAGCACCCTCCCATGCCCACATGCTCTAGCCTGACTGCAGGTTCTTGGGCAGCTTTTATAAATATATTGCAAAAATAAATATATGCAGCGTTTCGTGGTTTGGTGTTAGTTGCTCTATACATTGAGAGATGGAGAGAGTTCATCCAGTCTCTCACTTTCTCCATGGACTGCCATGTTTTCCAGAATTACCTATGCTACTGAGTATTACTTACCTATGCTACTGAGCATTACTCGTCCAGGTAGCATGAGAGTTACAGAATTGAAGGGGACATGGGGTCCTGCTGAGGGTTGACCTTGTGAGAGGCCAAGAGGCCACTGGTGAAGGAACATCTTATCATAAGACACCTGGGCTCCTTCCAGTTTCTGGCCGTCACAAATAGAGTTCTGTAAGTGCCCTTGTAGATCCAGGTGAGTGTTTCCCTTAAGTGTGTCTCCAGAATGGGCCATGTGGTCCTCCAACACCTGTATGTAGAGCCTTCAATGCACCTGTGCTCCGGAGTGATGGTGCACACTTTCGCTCTCAACAGCAGGAAGCTTAGCATTACGTTTGTCCCCCTCTCCCTGCTTCCCAAACAAACAGGGTCCAGTGTCTGACTTTAAAAATGTTTGCCAACTTGATAGGTATGCAGTATTACCTCGCTGTTTTAATTGGCATTTAAAAAAAAATCCATAATGGGGTTCGCTATCTTTGAACACATGCTAGCCTGTTTGTTTTCTCCTGCAGAGGATTCTCTACCAGTAGGTTTTGCCTACTTTTCTGTTAGGTTTCCTTTCTGCTAATGAGCAGGAATTATTTAATAATGCAGATGTTCACTTCTTACTGCTTTTATAAATTGAAAAATTCATTGCCAAGCCTGTGACCTCTTTGTGCATTTCACTCATCGTGGCCACCCTTGGGTAGCGATTTTTAATTTTGATGTAATTAAATCTGTTAATTTTTCATCTTGTTCCTTGTCTCACTCAAATCTTGTTCGAAAGTTCTTTTCTCTGACTCAGATAAATATGCTCTCATTCAGAAATATAAAGTAATCTATTTGCTTAAGGGCACCAAATGCATCTAGCCTTTTAGTATTCAGATCTATCAGTCTGAGAAAGTTCTGTTCTTATATTTTTAAATCATTTTAAAATAAGATGTATGTTTCAGCAAATACTTTGACTGTATTAAAATATTAGTACAACTATTCTTTCATCCATCATCAGAGGCTTGAATCACATCCTGATGTTTAAATATGTTCTTCATGTGCTAACTCTTACTTGGTGGTGATCTTTCAATTCACCATTATATTCCAATAATCACTATTTATTCTAGAAGTTTTGTTTCTATACATGGCAAATGTAATTGATGTCTGTTTGGTTTTGCCCCTGCCATTCTCCTTATTCTAGTTGAGGCTTGCAATAATATCAGCTTTCTGAAATGAATTGGCTATCTCTCCTTTTCTACTTTTCCAGAACAACTTTTACAATGCAGACATCGCCTATAACATGAACATTTCACTTTGCAAGTGATCTCCTCAAGGACTGAAGTGCCCCAATTATCGTTTCAGTATCTGGAACACACACACACACACACACACACACACACACACACACACACACAGAGGAAGTTATCAGTTCCATCTAGTATTTTCAATTTTATCGAAACATCTTAATTTTCTTACACAGATATTATGCATATATATTTGCTTGGATTTTTCTTCTTTAGGAAAACTATTCTCTTTCTCTGGATCTGATCCTCCTTATCTGCCACTCACTCTTCTCTGCATGGACAACAACCCTTTTCCAAGGACTGGGTCATTCGATACTAAGGGTCTCAACTTCCTCTTTTGATTGTGGAGGGGGACTTCGAAATGTGATTGGGAAAAGATGGGGTAGAGGTCTTACTGAGAGAGGAGGGGTAATAATGAGGTGGGGGAGGGGTAGTAATGGGCTAGGGGTGGAGTGATGGTGGGGAAGGGTATACAGGAATGAGGGGAGATATCCTTGCTTTCTGGTGTCAGGTCTCTTACAGCTTTCTTAGGTTATCACATAAGCTTAGCTTCCTTTGTGGCTAAAGTTGTGAAGCAATAATACAGTGAAGGTATTAGAGTCACTGCAGAACACTTAGTTATGGTGTGACCAACTTGATAAAGCTAGGTACACTTTTTTTTTTATTAAGTACTTTTAAAAGATTGATCTCAAAATGAAAGCATAAAGTTTAAAAACTCCCCAGGGTTCTGTTGACTGCAGTTTGAGAGGCTCTCCTTGACTTCGCACATCGCTGTTTGTTTTTAATATTAATCCCTAATCATCGTAACACATATCAACAGGGGAAAGTCATAATATTTTACCAGTTTACGGAAAAAGGAAGAGGCACATCTTCCAGGTAAGGGTGGGGTGAGGTGGGGTGTGACAGCGCTCACAGAATCTAGGAGTGAGTGTTAGGAAACACAAGTAGAGACACTTCTCCACAGGTACACATAGAGTGGTCAAGGTGGATGGACAGACAGCTGTGTGGTGGATGTGTGCAATGCTGTGGAGAAGAGAGGAGCCACCTGCCATGTGCATGGGAGAGGGAGCAGCCCCGATGCATGGCTCAGTCCTCGGTTCTGACGTAAAGTCAGCAAACGAAGGTGCTGTCTGCCCCGGTGAAATTCATGGCAGAATGGTGGGGAATGGGTTTCACGCAAAGAAATAGCACAGTGACATCATAGTGTCCGATAACTCCAAAATAGTGTTGAATACTGAGAAGCAATCACCAGACTGTGTGATTGGGAGAGATGCCAGGAGATGGTCTGGGTGTCCTTTAAACAGGAAGAGAAGGAAAGAGCTCTATGGAGAGTGTGATTGAGCCTGACTGTGGAGGAGAGTAGTCTGGGAGGGAGTTTGTGGCCAGGAGATCCTGCAGATCAGCAACCACAAGAAGAGAGATGTGGCGCACCAGAGCAAAAGTCAGGAGGCTCAAGCAACTGGGAAGATGCACGTTCAGAAGAGAGGTTAGCTGGGAGCCTGGCCAGGGAGGCCTCCGGTTCAATCTGGAACGGTGCAAACCTGGAGAGGACTTCTGGCATGGAGTAGCTTGGCTTTACCTGTGGTGCAATCCCTCTTGCCCTTGGGCGTTAGTAGGGGCCCCCCAGAGTCAGAGCGTAGCAGGAGTGGTGTTTGGGTGCTGTTGAGGTAGCCTAGGTCTGAGCTACTGGGTATCTTCTGTGTGTGCAGAGAGTAACTGCAGGTGAGAGGAGGAGGAGAAGGAGGAAAGTTGGAACTGCTTTCTAAAGGCCGAGCCAAGCTGGGATGGTCACCAAAGGGAAGGAAGGGTCAAGGTCCTGGAGTCGTAGGCTGAGCACCAGTGAAGAAGATGGTTCATTTTCTGGCATGAGAAGAGCAGCCCTGACAGAGGCAGAGGACATGGGTAGACACGGGAGCTTGGAGGGGAAGGAAGCCTTGAAGGAAGGCCATTCTGCTTTAGCGCTACAGAAGATAGAGTCTGCTTTTCTAGGAGGAGACCAGACAAGTGTGAGAAAGGGCAGCTGGGGGCATGGTCTGAGGGGAGGACAGTCAGGACGGCTGGATACTGAGGCCTCAGAGGGATGGCACTCCCTTCTCTAAGATGAGAAAAGATACTAAAATGGTGAAGACTAAAACTGACCCATTTACATCTCTCACACAGGGTGGCAGAACATAGGCTACCATTTGGGGGCCGCTATGGGGGAGGGGGAGGGCAGCCCACTTGGGTTGTGTGCAGCTGACTGACCGACCTCGGGTATATTTCACCATGAAGCACTCGCTATTCTCCCTCCTTGGCCTCACACAGCTGGTCCTTCTCATTCCAGCCATACAGCACAATTTTGCAAAAGAAAGTAGAATCCTATTTCCATTAAACATTTATCAAATGCTTATAGACAAAAAGCAAAACAACAACAAAGCCCTAAAGACTCGGGGTGGGGGTGGGGGTGGGGCATAAACAGCCGAGCCCCTTGTTCCCATCTTGGGAAACTCACAATCTAGTTAGGAATTGTGACAGCGGAACCAGAGCTGTGCAGCGAGGCAGTGTACAATGCGGGCCACGAAGGAGTTACAACAGCTCAGCAGTGAGGAGAAGGAAAATAGGATTCTGATTGGCGGGAGTGCCACGGACCAAGCTTTGGGAAGGAGATAACTGAAGAGAAGGCTGGAGTCTTGCCTGCAGGTTGAAGACGATGGAAGGGGGGCGGGGGGGGATGAGAGAGCGAAGGTTCCAGCCATGTGCAGTGAACATAGTGGGGAGGGCATGTCAGAAGACTTCCCTGGGAAAGGCGGGGAGCCAGGGGTGTGCTCCAAGAGAAGAAGCCAAGTAATTAGCATGGCGGAAGGGGACTGGCGGGTATCCTTTCTGGGGAGCTGCTTTAGGGCTTCCTACCTGACCGAGGTCCTGGAACCTCAGGGCGCCCAGGGTAAAGAAAGCCCCGATGTCAAAAGCACCTGCACAGGAGGATTCCGTCTGCCAGGCACTTGAGGCTTTCCAAAGCGCAGTGTGGACTGCTGTTAGGACTGTTTCCATTATAGTTCCCATCATAATTGGCATTTCACACACTGCCTGTTATCTCCTTCTGGTGTTTAGCAGCTTGGAAACGTTCTGCCTGTGATTTCTTCATCTAGGCAGAGTCATTTCTCCCAGCTTCCCCTCCTCCCGTCATATTGCTCTGCTTCTAAATGAGAGCCCGGGATCATGAGCTTTTCTTTTCTTTTTTTTCTCCCCTCCTACTCCTCCCTCCCCCATTTTAAAGCACAAAATACTGACAAAAGTACTTTCAAATGTTATAACAAAAAAAGACATTGTGTGCCGGGAGAAATGCTCTCAGAGAACCAAATTCTCATGTACTCACTATTTAAATGTCCCTCCTCCCAGAAAACATACTTCAACAAATTTGTTGTGGTAAATAATTCCACTCCTTCATAGGTTAGAAAGGGCTTCCTTATTTGCATATGCCAAACATTTTCACCCAGGGTGAAATCGGTTGCTGTTTTAAACAAATTGATTTTTCTGGAGGATGCTGTCAAATATTATTTCAGGCAGAGCCAGCCTGGGGCAAAATTGTGTGAAGGGTGCAGAGTTTGTCTCAGGTGTGCTCCTGAGTCCTTTTCCTTATCAGGAGCTGGCGGGGATCCACTCAGCCAGTCCAGGGCTTCAATCTGTGGAGCAGAGATCGGGGAGGCCTGGGAAGGCAGTGTCAACTCTTGGCTTGGTCAGGCATTTGATATATGTATGACCTTGATCAAGGTCTCTTTGAGACAAGAATGAATGTACTGGCACGAGGATTAAAACTCAAATGCCCATAGAATGTTGCAGCTCCTGCGGATAGATAAAGTGAGTCTCGCAGAAAACTCTGGAGAATATTGAGACTGGAACAAAATTAAAGAACCCTACTGTGATGAATGGGCTGAGGTTATCCTGCTCCATCCGATTGACTCATAAGCTAGCACCAAGCTAGGGATGCAATTTACTTGGTAGAGTGCTTGCCCAGCAAGCATGAAACCCTGGGTTGATCCTTAGCACAGCATGAACTAGGCATGCTAGCACTGATACACCTGTAATCCCAGTACCCAGGACATGGAGGCAAGGAGATAAGAATTTTAAGGCTCTCCCTAGCTACTCAGAGGATTCCAGGCCAGCCTAGGCTATAACCCTTTCTAAAGTCCCAAACCAAACCAACCAAACAAAAACCCAAACACTAACACAGGGACATTGATGCCAGCCTTGCAGTTTTAAAAGCTGTCTGGAAGTTTTGAGTTTTATGTAAGAAAAATGTATTGAAAATTCTGTCTTTATGTCTATAGTTTATAGGCAATGAGTAGAAGTAGGTCCTTTGGTCAGTCTCTTTTCTGAAATTTTGTTTTTACAGTAAACTCTTAAAGACAGGAAACTTGAAGAGTGGGCCTCCAGTGGGAGAGCTGGCAGGTTTACCACAGGCCACCTCAAAGGCTCTTGACAGGAAGGATCCTAGGCGGCTTTGCCCTGCTGCCCCATCAGAATCAGACAGTCCAGTCCCAGCAGCTTAGTGTTCTGCTATCTCAAAGACCATCGTTGCCGGGGCTTTGTTTCCAATAAAAAAGTGATCTAGTCGAGTCAACCAAAATCCACGCTGACACTTGAACATTTCGCTAACTCAGTCAGACGGGAGACCTTTGAGTCGCCTTGGGTGGGGATTTCCTAGAGACCTAAATTGTGTGTGAAGAAGAAATCCTTGCAAGAAATATATGCAGCTGGAGTATCATTTTTCCTCCCTTCTTGTCCTAAACACACTACTCTACTTCGGGTGTTGACGTGCAAAAGGCCCATGTTAAAGGCTTGATCTCCAGGCTGGTGCTCCAGAGAGCTCTGAAACTTTTAAAAGCTGGGTCACATGGGAAGATCTTAGGTTATTGGGTCTGTGCCCCAGAGGAGAGTTTTGAGACCTTGGGCCCTTACTATTTCTCTCTTTGCTTCTGGCTATGGACAAGCAGTTTGCTGCGTCCTATGTTCTCACCTCCATGTGCTGCTGTCTCCTCAGGCCCTAAGCAGTGGACACTGGTCATAGACCTAAACCACCAAAGCTTCAAGCTTTATCTCTTTATAAGTTTATGACCTCAGACATTCTGTTAAAATCTATAGACATACCCTATAATACATTAACCAAAATTGCATCTTTCTGTCTTGGAATGTGGGAACTAAGAAAATTATACATTCCTATCCTAAGCCTTCCTTGGGGTCTCTAGTAAAACAGCTGTCAGTGTCCCAGGTTTCATAACAAGATACCTGTTGACCTTGTCTTCAGGACTGCTCTCTAAAACACAGTACTCTTCCTTTAGTATTGTTGTCCTTGTCAGTGTTCAACAGTAAAGCAACTGCCCTATAACTCCAGATAGAGGGTGGGTGTGGTAACTGGTAAGCGTTAAGTTGGATCAAAATATATGACAATCTTGTATTGCTTAATGCTTATTAAATTCTTGCTGGCTGCTCAGAAAGCTAATACCAGGGCATTAACTTTATTTCTTGCAGAAATATCTTTATGGAGTCCTGTTGGCTATCATACCTATGACTTTTATACAATCTCCTTAAGAAGTAGCTAAACGGATACCATTTCTGCATTTTCTCTAAAAATTGTTGTGGGAGATATTGTTCGTTAAGTTGGTCTGCGTTCCTGCTAGGATGATTCACATTATGAATCCCCATAGAATTTAGTAGCGGGAAAGTGTTTGCTTCTCCTGGCAAAATAGAATACTCCCTCTTAGGTACACATGAAAATTTAAGACCTCACTTCCTTTTACACCTTGGCTGTTAGGGACCTTGATTTATTCCTAATTTTGGCTTGCAATTATATCTCTGCCTCATTTTCTTTGTCTTTTTCCAGTCTGCTGCTTTTCAGTTTGTTTTCTGAATGCTTATGGTTTGCTGTGTTTGTTAAAATAGCACTGGAAGTAAACCACTGTCTTAGTTAGGGTTTTACCACTGTGCACAGACATCATGACCAAGGCAACTCTTATAAGGACAACATTTAATTGGGGCTGTCTTACAGGTTCAGAGGTTCAGTTCTGTATCATCAAGGCAGAAGCATGGCAGCATCCAGGCAGACATGGTGCAGGCAGAGCTGAGAGTTCTACATCTTCATCTACTGGCCTCTAAGAGAAAACTGACTTCCAGGCAGCTAGGAAGAGGGTCTTAAAGCCCAAGCCCACAGTGACATACCTACTCCAACAAGGCCACAGCTCTGAAAAAGTGCCACTCCCTGGTCCTAGCATATATAAACCATCACAACCTACATATAGGTTACATCATGGTGATTTGAAACACACTATTTTATTATTGTTTTCAAATTACTTCATTTGTCACCCTTTAATCTTCTCAGCTGGAATTGTAATAAAAAAAAAACCTTTCAATTGTACTTAACATGAGTTCCACACCCAGTTAGCAATCAATAAGTACTTGTTAATTTGCTCACTTAGGCGTTGACTAATAGCTCACTCCTAAGACACTGAAATGACGGCAAGAGTTTAAAATATGCAGAAAATGAAAGTTTATTCATAAATATGAAGTGAGAGAAAGGGGAGTCTTCCCATTCTCTTCCTCCTCAGAAATGAATTACCAACCAGAAACAGGCATCTGATGTGGAAAGCGGAGGTGTGACTTATACAGGGGTGCTTCAAGAACAGAGAAGAGATCACACTTCTTTTTAAGATTTTCTATAAATATCAAGCTGCACTTCAGATTTGCCAAGTGTCATGGAAAAGCAATGATGATGGGGGTTAGTCTGGTCTAGAGGGCTGCAGAGAAATAAAAGCAGATCTCAGGGCCATAATGCATAAACCATTCCCAGGATGTTCGCAATAAGGACCCCTCCCTTGTAGTTGCCCAGCTTTGTGGAACTGGGCTAGGTTTGGTGAAGAATAGAAGCAATGAAGTCAACCGCAGGCCTTCATTACATCACAGGCTCAGTCCATCTTCATTTCTACCATGTCCTCCGCCACTGTTCTTGCCTACAGTCATGGACATATGGATGCCAGGCTAGGGCATAACCCAGCTCACATAAGGACCACATAAATGCACATTTTCCAGTTGAGGATTATGGTGTGGTGTGGCACTGATTAGATCTGCTATAAACTGAGCCATCCCCTCAGAGCTAAGCAGTCTGTACTGCCAAGGGAGTAATGACATGCTGGATGGCATGTCTGTTGATGCACAATTAAATTGTTTACTGACCCTTTGGGGTAACATGAATGTTTAGTAGCTTATACACCTCCTAATTTATCATGCACGCTAATGTATTAAGCAATCATTACCTGTGTACTTTGTCTGTTTTAGTAATAATATTCTTGGGTAAATAGCAAATCATGGTCACAATGTATTTCAAAGGGTGTTTAGTATTTTAACACACATCTGTGAAATGTGACTTAATCCTGGATGGTCTGTGTGCATAATTATATTTTAATTTGCTCATGATTGCTGACTCTCATATCACGTCAACAATTAGGATGCACCAAATGACTGGCTGTTGTCTTATAACACTCTGTTTTTCCCTTTGGATGTGTTGGAAGGAGACCATCACATCCCATAACTATCTGCAATGCCACATGTGTATTGCTGAATATTGAATAGATATTATGAGTATTAAACTTGGCATTATGCCTGTAGTCATATTTCTATATATTTTTCATTGCCCACTGAAAAGAAGGAAAGGAATGGATAAAAGGTTCTCTGGGTTATGCAGAATGGCCCATTTCTAGATTCTTTTCATGATGGCTTTTGTTTTGCTCCACTCTCCTATAATGACAACACTAGAGCCTTAGCTCTGTGTGATACAGACATTGAAAAAGCATGACAGCCCCATGGGAAAAACAATGATTTTGGCCACCCAGACACCCCAAGACTCCCAGGGACTGAACCATCAACCAAGGGGTACACATGGTTCCAGCCAAAAATGTGGCAAAGGAAGGCCTTGTTGGGAATTAGTGGGCAGAGTGGTCCTTGGTCAGGTAAAGGCTCAACAGAGACCTGAGCAAAGGGAAACCGAAGGGGGGGGGGAGAGGGAGTGTGATGGGTGGAGAGACATATATGTGGAGGCAGGGAGGAGGAGGAAGGGGAGGGGCTGGGGGTCTTAGGGGAGGGGTATATCGGGAAAGGTTTTACCATTGGCAATGTAAATGAAGATGATATTCAATAAAAAAATTTAAAAACAAACAAACACCAGACTCATGTATTTCACAGCCATTTCCCAGGAACTGCAGGTATGGACCTAACCTGTATGCATGGTCATGGCCAATATTTAATAAAATTTGCTTCAAATTTGGCTCAAAGATAAATAAATAAATAAAAGCATTGTCTGGGAAAAAAACTATGGTTGTTCTCACATTGACACTGTGAGACAGAGGGCAAATCTTGTCAAATGTCCATTGTATACATTAGAAAATTGAGGCACAGAGAGTTGGCAGTTGGTGGAGACACAAATGTTAGTGGTTGCTTAGAAAAAGCAAAAAATAAATCATGATTCTTATTTCCAAATTCTTCCTGCCCAAGTGAGTGCCTTCTAACAACAGGTTGATGGACCTTTGGTTCTTCCTGTCACTACATAGAGGAATAGGGGGCTTAGAGTCAGAAAGTCATCATGGTTAGGAAATTGAGTAGGAGAGGCCAGCATCTATCTAAGGGAAGTCCCTTTGCATGTGAAGACCAGGAACATGGATGTTCTTCTTTTGGGTTGCTTTGGTATCCTATCACAAAATGACAGAAATATCTTGGACCCCTGTGTTCCCACCTCTCAACTAATAGGTCACAAAAGTCCTGTTACTATTTCTAGGATTTTTTTTAAACTACTACTTGTTCCTATTTTCAGTGGCCATTTTACTATTACAGAATCCATCTTGTTTATTTGTTTATTTGTAAGATAGAGTCTTGTTATAAAGCCCACATTCATCATCTCCTCATGATACTTCTGCGTTTTCTTCTAGTGTGCTGGGATTACAAACAAAAGCCTGTCACTCCTGGCTCAGCTCCAACCTTCTAGCCAGTCTCCCACTCTTCGCTTTCCTCTGTCACATCTGACTACCAACCTTGATTCTTCCTCTGCAAGACTATAGTGCTGCAGATCAGCATGGAGAAAAAACATATCAGTTCTTCATTTAAAACCTCTTCAGTGACTTGACTGCTTATAAAATGTCCAAATCTCTTTCATGACCTAGCCTCTGGCTATTTCTCCAGACTAACCCTCTATGAATCTCTGCCTCTAATAGTATGTTTCAGTAGTAAACAAAATTTCTTGCAGTATTATGGTTTTATGTTTTTGCATATACAGATTTTAAACTTGCAACACTAACCCCTCTACTCCCATCTACAAACACAAATACCCATGTATGCATGTGTGTACAATACCCCTATACTTTTCATATAGCTTGTTTATCTTTTGTGGGCTAGCCACAAAACAGTAGTGGGAATGTTCTCAAATATTTAACTCATAGGTCTTCTTATTAAGATTGCCATTCCTGACCCCCCAAGGTCTGGGATAGATGATCCTTTCTTTACCAAGTACCTTTTAGTTTTGACATAACCCAAGATTGCTATTATTTGACCTAGTTGTCTGTTTCCTGATTATGACCTACTTGGTAGCAGGGACAAGGTTTAATTCATCTTCATCGTGTCAGCTTAGCAGTACCTAATACATATTAGTTCCCAATAAGTGTCTGGAGCTGAAGTGAATTGAGCATGAAAATTCCATTTCCTTTTTGTTGTGATGGACTTCAGCACCTTGGATAGCTCATTTCTTTACCCTGAGCTCTGAGGCTTTCCCAGTCACTAACTGACTCTCACATCTCCCCTCTGGGTTTAATAGAAAGGGTTCTCAGCACAACCCCCGTGCCTACGGCAAACCATTTGTAACTGAGCTTCATGAACAAAGGGCTACATTAGTGGAAAGTTGTTTTTTATTTCAGTGTCAGACTTAGGAAAGATTTTTTTTTTATCTTTTAAATTGTAGCTGAAAGACAAAAGCATATAAGGAGTCTCAGCACAGCTGATCAGCCCCCGTCCTCTACCCGCAGGGAGAGTCCTTGCCCTTTATGACATCCTATAGCATGGTGAGTGATGGAAGATGCTGTTGAGCACATTAATCCTTACATTACAGTGTCTTGCCTATGAAGACACTTAGAGGCATTGTATGGTATTCTTGTGGACAACTTATTTATTTTTATTTTATATACAATGCAAGCTACAAAACAGATATTCTCCCCTCTCTTTTCCCATCTCTCACTGGATTCTATGAAGACTGAAATTTAAACATATACTTTGCAGCATAGCATATGTGAGATTCCAAAGCATGAATTCTGTTTATTAACTTTACCTCCAGAAACATTTTTGACCAATTTTCAAAAATTTTGCTGAGTTCTATTTTGTTTCATGGGACACTCCTCACCAGCTTCATTGAGTTCTCTACTGTCAGGATAAGATGATAATTCATGAATATATTCTACAAAACATACATTTTAAGTTAGAAAACAAATGACATATTTCAGACATTGAATATCTAACTACATATTCCCATGTTCAACTGGAGCTACTAAATTATATAATCTCACATGGTTCATATGTACCTGGTTGGTCACTGAAGAACTTTTATTTGATGAAGACTAAACTATCGTATGCATTGTTTCTTGGACTTTTTGGTAATTTTTACCCTCACCATTCAGACACACACACACACACACACACACATACACACACACACACACACACACACATACACACACACACACACACACATCTATAATATAGTATTAATCAGGTGAGACTTCAGAATGATGAATGTTTATTTTTGAGCCCTCAAAAGGTGACCATATTTTTACCATGTAAAGAGAAGATCATGTATTTTATTGTAAATCCCCTGCAAACACAACTGGAATCAAAGTAACTACAGAAACATGAAAATGAGTCCTTCAACATAGTGAAGAACCATTAAGCTAGGGCTCTTAATTAGTGTCTTCTGAAGTAGGCAAGAGAAAGCAAGCTTTCATAATGAGAGTTCTCAATTAGATGGACGAGCAAGCTTTAGATCAGTCATAAACCAAGACTCTGGTTGATACTGGTGCTGGGAATAATGATGCCAGTTCCTGCCTTAACAATGAAGTCCTGCTAAAATTTCCCTCTGAGGAAGATGCCCAGACATTTTAGTGTGCCACTTCCTTATGCTGATGATTTTTACTATGGTGTACCCAGAGCTTTCTGGCACACACAAGCCTTGCGTAGGAAAGGGAAGCATGAAGCTCAAGGACTATGAAACCATTATTCCATGACCCCAGTTTTACTGAGGTAATTTGACTCACATATCTAAAAAGTTTTTGTATTCTCCCTTAAAGAACAGCTCTTTGGAATGATCTACTGATTCACACCACCTTACACTTATTCAAGAAGCTTTATCTCACTGACTTTACTTATGTAGTCAATGAGTGTTTGCTGAGTCTATGCTACCCTCCAGGGACTATTCTGGCAACAGTGGACATAGCTGTAAAGTAAACTGAAAATACCATTGTGGAAATTTCTGTACAAGACTCTAAATAGTCCAGGAAATAATTGCAAGAATTGACTAATGTGACTGAATTAAGGTAAAAAGACTCTTAACAGGAAACAATCTCCAGGATTAAGAGACAGATCATAGAATGTAAGATCTTTTCCACATTTGGGAGAAGTTTAGCATTTATAATACATAAAAATACTAATAAAATTAATCAACAAAATTGGCCTAATTAGTAAATAAATGGCCAATTGATTAAACTCATACTTCTCAAAAGAAGAAATACAAATATCAAAAATATTTGAAAAGATGTTCAGCATTCTTAGCTATCAGGGAAATGTACATTAAAATTCTATTGTGCTACCCTCCTGTCTCTATCAGAAGAGGGTAGATGACAATGAATCCTGGTGAAACGTAGGAGGGAAGGAATGTTCAGTCACTTTTGATAGGAATGTAAACTTGTGTAGCCTCTCTGGAAACCAGGATGGGTATTCCCCAGAAAACCAAAAACAGAACTACCATATACTCTAGCTGTACCCATCAATAGACAAACTGATAAAAAGAATGTGGTATCCACACACAATGAAATTGCATTTGGCTATGAAGATGGATGAAATTATTTAATTTTTAGAGAGTTGGTGAGACTGGAGATCACCGCTTTAATTGGAATGAGCTAGCTCTCTGAGAGATACCATGTCCTTTCTACCATAATATTATCTCTGTGTATCTCTCTCTATCTCTATATCATCTATATCTATATCTGCCTGTGTATGTAGATATATGCACACATTTGTATATGATAGATGGATATAGATGTAAGGATATAGAGGGAGGATTATGGTGAGGTAGTATGGGAACCAGTGGAAGTGAGTAGAGGAACAAGGGGAGGGAAATGGAGGGTATACATGCTCAAAGTACAATCAATGCTATATACACAGACAAAATGGTTAAAATAAAACTCACTGTTTTGTTTGCTAGCCAGAAATCAAAAGGTAAAAGAAGTCCTTGTACTCCGTGAACTACATTTTTATTAAAGTCTATAGAGAAAATTGAGCAAGATAAGGGACCAGAGAATTAAGTTAAATGGTATGAAGAGAGCCTATAAAAGACATTTGAGGAGAGACCAAAATGAAGTGGAAAAGGAACAATATGAGTGTTTGGAACATTATTTCAAGCAGAAGGAAGAGCAAGTTCAAAACTCCCAAGTGAACCTGGAAATCCGTGTAGATAAACCAACAATCTTGAGGGAGGTTGTAATGTTAGCCGAGACAAGGTCATGGAAGGTCATACAGGTCATAAGGTTCTTGCCTAATACTTTGTGGGAACTAGAAAGTCATTGAAAGAGGAGTTACTTGATCTTACCTGGAATATAAAGGACCCACTCTGGCTGGATGCATTGGCCCATACTCTAATTCCAGCATCCAGGAGACAGAGATAGGAGGATCACTGTGGGATCAAGGGCACCCTTGTCTACACAATGAATTCCAGGCCAAACCGGGGCATGTAGTATTTAATAAAAACAAAACAAAGAAATAAATAAAAGAATCTCTCTGGCTGTTATATAGAAAATAGATTACAGTGGAACAAAGTTTTTATGAAAGATGCTAGTGGCCCAGAGCAGGACATGTGCAATAGTGGAGAAACCACATTTTGGATATATTTGAAGATAACATTGTAAATTTTGCTGAATTTATGTGGTTATTGTTGAAGGAAAAAAGTCAAGAATGCTTTCATAGTTTTTGGTCTGAACAACATGAATAAATTTCTGTGTCTTGCTAAGAATGAATGAGAGATTAAAGGCAAATGAAATGAGAGGAATTGTTTATACTTTCAACACTTCCTTTTGGAACAAAGAGGTATTCTACACAAAAACAGATTATTTGTCTTAATTGTGCCATAGAGTATAACTGGTTGGCTGATATACTGGAATTTGTACTTGATGACTATGTGTTTCTTACAGCCACTCAGCCAATTAACAGAGACATCCTACAAAAATGTCAAAAGTGATTGGCGACTTTCTAATATTGGCTATGGGCTTTGAGCCCAGCCTTTTCTTTCTCTAGCATATGTGGACCCTTGTGTCTGGCAGCCTCAGATTCCATATCAAGTTTAACTTCTCTCCCACCTCCACCACTGAAGTTTAAATCAGCATTCAACTATGGATGAGATGTTGCGCTTTGAGTAGAAGCCATATGTCCAAGATCCAGTCACCAGGTAGCCATCTAAATAAGAATTGTTCCAAGTGGGTTTGGGGTATTAATGTACGAAAGAGAAAGAAAGCTTGATACTTTCCAATGGATGAGGGAAAGTATCAAGCTTTCTTTGATTTAGATTACATTGATTTAGAGAGGACATCTTTCCAACAGTGCTACAATGACTATTGTTAATGACTGAGAAACCTGGTCTACTAAATACCTGGGCCAGAGCAGATTTGCAAAACCTTTCTTCCAAAAGGATTCTGCATAAAAGTAATTGTTCTCACTGTTTTTATCTTGTCTAGAGAATATCTCAGAATTAGATACCAGAGACTTGACCCTACTCCTCAAGAGCCTGGCTTACAGGGTCCAACTTTGTGCCTTATCCTTGTGTAGAGAAGACAATTAGGATGCTCACACACTGCCTGGCATGTCATGGAGGAACCTGTAAAAGCTATGCATCATTTCTTAGTTTCAGTAGAGGTGGGTGTGAGGAGGGGTGCATATTACTTCTGGGACTGACACTCACTTCCTCCTCATTATACTCAGCCCTACTTCTCTGCAGAGCAGAGTCTGATGGTGATCATGAGGCCACATGTACAGATAAGAAGCCTGAGCAAGGAGATTTAATCAAAAGTCACAGGCAAGACAAGCCTTCGACAAGGAAAAGGAGCCCAGGTGACATTAGATTTGACATTTCCCCCTTAGCGGAAGATTTCTTCTCGGAGCTGCATAGAAGTTCACCCAGCGCTTAATTATTCAGACACTGATGAGCTGATACCTGGATTATTTTGGTCTCCAAAGACAAGCCTACCATGAAAATAGAAATGTACTACGCCTCCCTCATTGTCATCCAGGCATGATCCATTAGGCTCTGGATTACCCACGACTCAATTTTTTTTCTCTTTTTATACTTTCTGGTTTTGAATGATTTTGTAAATCAGTCTTCTCTACTTCCATGGTAGGAAGAAACAGAAAGAAGTGCTAGTTTCTGTATTTGTGAGCTAAAAACTTAAGCCTAGGTGTGGGAAAAACTAGAGGCTTAAAATAATGATGAATCTCTTTACATTTTAATTATCCATGTTATCACTACTTTCATCATTATGGATCCCTGAGTGTCAGCAGTAATGGCTTCCCAGTTGACAACTGCACTGTGTAATAACAAGTCACATCTGCTCTATTATCATACTCTAGCATGCTATTTATCAGGGAGCATTAGAACTCAGAGTACTATAGGGCAACACAAATAAGCTCAGAGTGCTTCTATAATTTCCCAGACATCTTCCATTATCCCATACTTTCTTAAATATCAGACTCACATAAACTAAGTCTATTGTGTTTTATGAATTTTTACAATCACATCTGTAAGATTCACAATGGAACTGCATAATGGAACATTCTTCAATAATGATATAAAATGAGTATATCTAAAAATCATACACAAATGCTTATTAGTTGTGGAGAAGCACAAGGAATTCTGTGTTGGACAGCCTGAGATCTTGCAATTTTTTGAAAAGACTTTAGCCTAAGGCATCAGTGAATGGAGAGGCATGAGACCTAGAATGGCATGCTTGGTGCTCAGGGTCAAGAGGGACCACTTGAAAGATCCACAGAGCACAGAGAACTAGCATTCTAAAACCAAGGAGCTAGGCTCAGCAAGGAGTCTATGTAGGGGAATTTTGGAAATGAAGCAGAAGAGGCTACAGTCATTATTTGGAAGTTCTGCTCCTTCCTGATTCTCAACAGAGGCAGCTCTTTGGTCCTAGAAGAACAAGAAAGAACAAGAGAATCAGGTATCTAGCAAATAATCAGAAGGGGAGTCCTGAGACCTGGGAAAGTGGCAGGGCGCTGGGGGAAAAGACGAGATTACATATAGAGCCCTTAATATACTTGAAACAAAGTTAGCTGCCTATAAGTCTTAGCTGTTATTATCACCACTCTTACTACTATGTCAATATCCTGGCAATACATGTCTTGGATCTGTGACAGGAATGTTAGAGGCTAATAGTGGACACTGGATCTTGGTTCTGTAAGGTGTTCTACAATAGCTCCAATTGTCATGGCACTTTTCCTATCTTCAGAGTAATCTAAGATTTGGAATAGTGATCCACAAAGCAGAAGGAACAGCAAGTTCTGTTTGGAAACTAGGAACAGGGATGGTAGTAGAGCTAGCCTCTACCATGTAGCCTGGGGGTAACTTGAGCAGGTGACTCTGGAGTGGTAATAACTCTACTAAACCAGGTATGCATAATTTCTTTGTGGGGACACATAAATCGTCTTGGATTGGAATTGATTTTTTTTTTTGTATTTCTAAAATAAATACTCAGGAATTCAAAAGTGGATAATGCTAACTCTCTTTCCAGTAATCTATGAGCCTCTGTGGACTATAGGAGTTGAAAATGAATTTGATCTATAATTTGATTGAGTGTCTCTGTGGTAAGAGGGAGCACAATACCACAGAGGAGCAAGGAAGCTGGCCCGACTGCCAAGGGCTCCTGTAGTTAAATCCAGATACTATAGGGTTAATGCAGCCCAAAGCACACATTTCCAATTCCATCTATATTGGTGGAACTGGATTTGGGGAGTTTTTATTAAAAATTCTGAAATCAGTGCAATACAAGGGAATTATCTCCTCGCCACTCCATATCTCCTGCCAAGTACTTGATAAAATGTGTTCTACAAATGTAGATGTGGAGTCAAGATAAGAAAACTCACTCTGACTGAATATTGGGATTATGTGGCTGACATTGCAGGCAAATGTTAAAAACCAGGACACATTCTGAATCAAGACTTTCCAAACTACCAGAGACCATTCTGTTGCCCCGGGGAGCAACTTTGAAAAGAGAAATCAGAGACCCTTCCATTTCTCTACAAGTTGGTGAACATATTCAAGATGGGACTTCGTTGGTTGCTCAGAACTTCTTGGAACGGTTTTCTTTTTATGTCCAGGTTCACTCAAGGCTTCCAAGTCAGGGATAGCTCCTGAGTCAGACCCACATGTTGAGTTAACTTCTCGTAGCATGACCTCCAACACACTATTAATTTCAGGATGTGTGTAAACATGGCACATACCTCTTTTTTTCTATGGTATAGCCTGTTACTATCCAAACACCTAGACTCCTGTCCTTGATGTACATGACCAGCATTACGAGCTGCTACAAAAAGTAGAAGAAAGGCGTGGTAGCAAGTCTGATTATTATTTGGGGGCCATTTGTTGAGGGGGGAGGGGCAGGCACAGGAAATCGAGGCAAGCCATGGCAACATCTTTGAAGTTTTTGTTTGTTCTATGGGAGTCTGGCAATAAGAGGCACCATAGAAATTTATCAAGTACAAAAAGAACAGTTTATCATAAAAGGAATATTAGCTGGGAACAGGAAACTTGGGACTGATTTCTGGTACTCTAGGTGAGGAAGTCATTTTTCATTCCTGTGACTTAGGACGGTGGTGATTGGAAGAGGACTAGGGGATATGCTGTGGGTTTTTTTCCTACTTGAATATTTCAAGTCGGTATGTTCTCTCCCATGCCCCATAAAACAAGTCCCGACCGATATCCACATGTCATGCCACAGACCGACTGGCATCCTTTCTCCATGCATTCCATTTTCAGACACATTCTCGGGTTATTGAGATAAACCACCTACCTAAGACAGTCAGATAATCATTTAGCCAAGAAAACAAAATGTGAAGGAAAGTGAAGGCCTTTCAGCAGAATAAATGACTTTCCACAGGAGGCACAGGGACTCACAGGTGAGGCAGAGGCCAGCTGATGGGGAGACAGGATAAGGGTTATTGTGTAGCTGGATGGATGGGATACAGGGAAGGAGGTAGAAGTGGCGACAAGTGGAGCTGGTGTCTCATCAGCATCAGCATTATCTTGCACACACAGGCCATCATTCAAAGGAACTAAAACGCAGGGACATGTAAGCTCTGTCCTCAGTATAAACAGTAAGCAATGTCCAAAATCAAAGCATGGAATTGACAGTCACCAAGTGTGCTAGGGGCCTTTCATGGGGTCAAGTGGTTTACATATATTAGCTTCTTTCATCTGCATAGTGGCCTCCAGGGATTGGCCTTTTTTTTTTTTTATCACCATCATTGTGATCTAGCTGTATGAATGAGAAAAACAAAGTCAGGAAGGTGCACTTAGTTAACATTCAGTGCTGAGGTGAGCTTGGGTTTGTCTGACTGCTGCGCCCACAGCTGCCATCAGGGTCACTCCTGTGCCCTGGAATATTAACATGGTAAATTTCCCAGTGCTTTTCACCCTCTTCCCTGCTCCCCACACTCTGAGACAAAAATCCCAGCTGATTGGAGAAGAAAGCATTGCTTCCCTCTTCCTGCTTCCCCCTCTCCCCCTCATCCTCTCCTCCCCCTGCCTCCCTCCTCCCTCTCTTTGGCTGAGGGTTCCATTTATAATACAGAATGTTCTCAAAGGCCATCCATCCACCACATCTCTAATTTTTATGGCATTTTTTTTGATTAAATCAACTCACAGGCTGTGAGAAGTTTAGTAATTAAATAATTTAGGTAACAGAATATTTAATTAATTGTAATTACATATGCCATATTAAAAACTACTTCTATTTTCATTCCAGCACTAGCTAGATTGTCTAAAACACACTTTGTCATTGCCATTAAAACCATTCTTACCCTTTTTTCCTCCATCCTTCTGCTTCTTTTTTTTAATCTTTCCTTTCTTTTTGTTTTCTTGTAATTTGAAGCACAGGCTATTAGTGATGTGTGCTTGGAATAGTGGGAACAGAATGTCAGAAAGTCTTGGCCTATTTGATGCCAATAGTCTATTTGAGGATATTATCAACTGCGCATTAAAATGGGAACAATACAAAATGCCCCACAGACAATAACTATGGATGCAATGGACTGTAGAGAATGGATCTGGGTTTGGGCAAGGTCTGGAGATATGTCTAGCAATTAAATTGACAAAGCAAATTAAGAGCAATTTCCCAGGAAGAACAGATTTAAATCTATCAAAGATGATCTACATGTATTTTTTCCCCTTTGTGTGTTCATTTATTCTCTCAAGAGAATTTCAAAACACTAGTGGGAGCCATTAAGGGCCACTAAAACATCTCATTCAGATCCAAGAATATCACCCTCTCTGTGAGTCCCCTTCCTCCCCAGATGTTATAGGCAGAGCCAGCTGTTGTTATTGTTATATGGTTTAACCTGGAATGGCCCCTACCAGCTCTTGTTTGCACAATTAATCTCTAGCTCTTAGTACAGAGCTAATTTAAAGGCTGTGGAGCCTTAAGAAATAGGACTTAACTAGTAAAAAGTAGGTTTCCATGGGTGGGTCTTTGAAGGTGACAAGTGCCCCTGGTCCTGGTCTGGGTCTTGGTTTCCCACTTGGCCTTTCAGTGGGATAAGCTGAAAGAATCATCGTAGCCTTATATAGGAAGCCAGCATAGTACAGCCAGAAGGCCTGCTGTAGCATTAGGATCGGTGAGGTAGATTTCAGGTGCTCTGCCATGTTCCATGGCCTTGTACAGGTCATAAATCCCTCACGTCTCTTTCATTATCTATAAAATATGTACAATAAGGCCTCCAGAGCCATTCTTGATACTAAATGAGCTCAGAAAGTCAGTATTAAATAGGTATTTAATAGATTTAGTATTAATATTAGTTTTATTTCTAATATCTAAAGTTCTTGTAAACTATTAAGTATTTTAGAGATGTGAAGAATTATCAATTATCTCTTATATCTCAGTTTTGTTGAGGCTTAGCTAACCATATTTTCTTCAAGGAAAATAAAATAATCTGACATGGAAATAAAAGCATAGGTGACCTCAGCCGTCATATGGACATCCTGCCTCAACACACACCACTGCCCGCGTCCCCTCCGTTCCTGGCAGCAGTACCCTGGTGAGCCTTGGAGACCGGAGAAGGCAGCTCTATTCACACCAGCCAGTCAGCCAATTCACTAAGTATATTTGCCAAAACAGCTTTTTCCTTTCAACAAAAGCGATTTTATTTGTAAAGTTTCCACAAAGTGAAGTGCCTGTTGACAATGAAGTTCACAGTGTGCACATTAAACAGAACACTCTAGAGCCAGAGTCCCACTCTAGCTATGCCCCTAGACCCAAGGCGAAATACTCCAGGGACCTAAGAACCCTTCTACAAAGTCTCCTGTGGTACCCTGTGGTATTACCCTCATCTCATCCTGTCTCCTCTAATGTAAACTGTATTAATGAGGTAGCATAGTTCCAGCATTATCATAGAATTTTGCAAACTACACTTGCCTCCAAGATGATTTCTAAATAGACTTAAACATGGTTTTAAATGTTCACTCCATGAAAAAGCATTATATTTTTAATAATATATAAAGCAATAGATGGAGATATACAAAAAGAGCTAATAAACCTGTAATACCTGTAGTCTTGTTTGAGTGCCTTAAGATTGTTCACAGTTTGATATAGACATCCATCCATGGCTTTTCCAAATTCCCTTACATACAATGCTCACATATACTCATTCATATGCACAAGATTCATGTATCACATATATGCTTCCTCATTTGATTAGCTATATGATATTATTTACTGCCTATTGCCCTACATGTTTTCAGAATGCTAAAATCCCCATTGTGTCTAGCTTTTACACAAACATATGTGTGTTTGTGTGTGTGTGTCTGTCTCATCAGCAATTTCACTTTTACCCAAACACACACACACACACACACACACACACACACACACACATATGTATATATGTGTGTGTGTGTGTGTGTGTGTGTGTGTGTGTATATATATATATATATATATATATATCAGTAGATCTGTGCACACACATACACATGCATTTCTATATTAAAGTCTCATAATGAGGGTTGCTTAGCATATTCATGTATTTTAATTATTGATAATAGTACATCCCACAACATCCCAGTGTTCTACATTCTTCCTGCACAGTGTTGGTCTTTTCAACTTGAAGAATCATATGGACCTGAAGTCCACTGAGTGAGTGCACTTACTTTCCCTCCTCTCTCCACTGTAGGCAGATGGCATGGGTGGAGGTACTGATGGGCCCTGCAGAGGACTGGGCCTGCCTGCCCCCCTTTGCTTTGTGAGCTTTTTCCATGGTGTTTCAGGCTGTTCAGCTTGCTTTGCCACCAGAGCTCAGCTGAGTTCTTGGGTCGTTTAAGGAGCACAGGTAAATTTAGTGTGAAATAGCCCGACAGCTCTAAAGGGCTGTGTTTTATTCATTAAAAGCAAGGCTGACAGTGAAGTTAAGTACTGTGGTAGAAAGGGATTCCCCTAAACACCTGCACAAGTACATTTGAAACAGAGGCCAAAGCCCTTCTAATCTTCTAAACTCTTCTGTTTGCTACACATCAAAGAGAGAGAGAGGGAGGGAGGAAATTGGAGAAGAAGAATAGGTCTGAACCATTGCGGGGTTAGTTATGAAGGCCATGGGACTTATTTACAAGGATGGTTATGGAGTACGCCAATGGTGACCTCGCAAATTCTCCATGAGACCGTTTAGTAATCGCTGCGTCTATGGACAGGTAGCAAGCAATATAATCGCTTTCACCTTCTCATCGGCACTTTCTGTGCTCTCCACGGTTTCAGAGAGTTTGCCATCAAAAGGTTTTATGGGGATGCAGTTTCTAGGGACAGAGCCAGAGTCCCTCTTTTCTACAGGTCAGAAGAAAAGGCTGTGCTCTTTACAGTAGAACGGGAACTTCCTACTCCTTAGATCTATCCTCAGACTCCAGGGCATCAAAGCAACCTTTCACACCAGATATGTTTTGAGCTATAAAGTCCCAAAAGACTACCAAGGAGGACGGAAAAACCCTCTCCCAGGTTTAGAGGCTCATAGTGCACCTCCAGATAACTGGATATACATATAGCAACCTGGGAAGAGGCCATGCCAGAAAGCCCCCTCCCCCCCAGGGGGGTGTTCAGTCGGAGTCTGAGGTTGAGCTAGTTACATCTTCATACTGCTGGTAGCCATGCCTCAACCATTACAGCCTGTCTGCCTGTGTTATGTGTGGTTGTCTCTCTCTCTTCACAGTACACATGACCACATCGACCCCACACCGGGTCTCTAAAGACCACCCAGGGATAAAGGCAAGCTTCAGACACTCCAAGGCATTTCCTCCTCAATCATTTTGCCTCCCGCCTTTAATTTTGCTTCTAGCTTATAAGGTTTCTTAGTCTTAAATCTCAGTTGTGACCTTGTGGCTGAGATGAAGGCATTGCTCTCTTTGTGCCTTAAAGGGCTAAGATCTTGGAGTCACTCTAAGGTCTTGAAGGCACTCTGGTTCTTGAGGCCCCTTGCAGTGGTTGACCCCGGCCTATTGAACGTAGGGCCTTAGCTTTGCCGGTTCCTGCTGTCCTACCTACCCTCTCTCACCCACAGCTCTCTGCAGGAGGAAAATCTTCACTGACCACTTAAGAAGCTTCACTTCACCAGTCACTGACACTGTGCTCTGTCTCCACACCCCTTGAGTTACGGAATATTTATCAGGTGTTCTTTACAGTGCACCACCTTGGCCCGCCTGCTTCCAGAAGCTTCACAAACTGTGAGCCTGGTATCACTCCAGTGCCTAGGAGATTTGAAAGCAACCGAGTTTCCCCTGGGAACTTGTAATAAAAACATCTTAGGCTGGACTGGTAAGACATTTCCCATGCCTTGGTCCTGCTGACCATCTGCTAAAGCAAAGAACTGACAAGATCTGTGGCTGGGGACGGGGATAAGGCAACTTTCAGAAACCTTGTGGTTAAGCAGACAGCTGGGGCGCATGCGCCTGCCATTTGAGAGCTCGCAGGCACTATCAAAAATCCTATCTGATCCACTCCAACTGGGCTATTACACTCTGAGCCTGATAGGATCACACTCTCAGAACACAGGGTAAAATTAAATTTGAGAGAAAATGAGATTTCTTTTGTTTTCTACCAAGTCCCATAGACAAGTGTTCTTCACAACTTGACCTTGATGGTCACAAGAAGCCCCTCTGCAGACCCAGAGGGAACTTATAGACTAATTGAATGAATCATGTGGTTCCTTTCCTCTCCTGCTGGTGCCACCACTGGGGACAACAGGCTCCCCTTTCTATTCCCCTTCAAGCTGACACCTGATGAATAACAAAGTACTGGAGAGGAAGATTGTCCCTAGCATCGCATTATCCTGAAGCAACTCCTCTGTTGTTTGGCTTCCAAGTGGCACCCACCAGTTCCATAGCCAGTGTCCCTGAGTGTCTATAACTTCCAACTCGAACCCACTTTATTTGTGCTGAAAGCTTAATAATGGTGCAAAACAGGATAACACTACTTTACACTTACATTCTTCTACATGGTCTTCTGGAAAAACAATTGTTGGATTAGGTCAGGTTATTCCCATTGGTGGGAGGATTGAGCCTTTACTTTGCTGACTTAAAATAGTATGTTTTTGAGTGTGGTTACAAATGTACTGTATCAGAATTACTTGGGATCCTGGTGTCAGGTTTAGTTTCCTACCCAAAGTATGAAGCAGAGTCTCTGGTATGGCTTCCAAAGATGTAGTCCTTACTCTTGCCTGCCAGGAGATGCTAAAACATACTTTGATAGCCAGTGTTTGGAGACATGGAGGTGTTCCTATGCAGTGGTTCTGGTTCCTTTTGCCCACCATGTATTGATGGATATTTCTGGATTAACAGCAATGAAAAGCTTCTTTATAAACTTTTCTCCACTAATGTGGCTTCTATTATAAGGGAGAAGGACATTGAAAAACAATTTTAAAGTGGTGCTCGTGGGGTGCGTGTGTGTGTGTGTGTGTGTGTGTGTGTGTGTGTGTGTGTGTGTCCTATACATGTGTGAAGGTCAGAGGACAGTGCTCTGGAGAGAGTCCTTACCTGACAACATGTTGAGAGTTTGTTTTTTTATTTACCTTTGTTCTGAGTACTCTAGCCTACCTAGCTCACAAGCTTCCGAGTGAGTCTATATGTCTCATACATTCCTGTAGAAGTGCCATGATTATAGATGCATGCCACTACATCTGGTTTTGTACTTATTTGGATTGTTAGGCAAGTATGACTAGGGTTTTTACCAGCTAGGTCATCTCTCCAGCTCTGAAGGACTTCATAGCTCTCTCCCCACCCCCACTCTACCCCCCCCCACCCCCACCCCCCACCCCCGTGTATCTATCTCCATGTCTCTATTTCTTTATCTCTTCTCTCTCCTCTATCTCTATGTTTATGTCTATGTCTGTCTATCTACCTACCTACCTACCTACCTACCTACCTATCTCTGACCATTCTTTTAGACTCTATCTAGCAGTAAAGTTTGATCTCTCCAAAGAACACTTGTGGCATGTGTATACATGCAGAAGACCAAAAGTTAACTATGGCACGAAGCTGCTCCTGCTCTTGAAAGTGAGGTGGCAGTGACAAAGTACAACTACTGCTTATCCAAAGTCGGTCAAGTCTGAGACCGGCTGTAGAGTGTTTATAGTTATAACCTCCTCACCTCCAGGTTAGCCTTGCATGCTGGACTCAACATGACCTTTTACAGATGAGATCATGGCTCAAGATTCACAGTAGTAACTGGTACAGTAGTGAGGGCCAGTGAGATAGCTCAGAGGCTTGAAGTACTGGTCGTAAGCCTGACCACCAGAGTTTGATCTCTAGAGTCCACATGGTAAAAGGAGAGAAGTGACTTCTTCAGTTTGTCCTCTGTCCTCCACAGTACACATACACATACACATACACATGCACATGCACGCGCACGTGCGCACGCACACACACACACACACACACACACACACAGAAAAATAAGTAAAATGTAATAAGATTTTGAAAATAGACTCACAGAATCTAGGAACTCTTTTCCAGGTAGATGCATATTTGTTAGCCGAACCCCATCCAATATTCCATCTGATTCAATTTTCATGCCAAATTCATGAGGCAAACAGAACAAATTCTGTGAAAAAGAAAGCTGGAGATTGGAACTGTTAGTCATTTCAAGCAGGGCACTACTAGAAAGAAACTCAGTGTAATTTGAACTCAGAGTATTTACTTTTGACCCAGGGGTCTTCTTCTGTGACATTCTTCTCTGTGCTGAAATCATTCTCAAGGTATACTCAAGCAGCAGCAATGTCATTACTGTAGACTAACAAGCATATAGCTTGCTGCCTAAATCACCCTAGAGTTGCCACACCAAATGACCACAAACATTGTGGCTTAAAACATCACGCCATTTTGTTGTTGTATTCTTTTGTTTCATTTGTTTGTTTTTGGCTTTTAAATTTTCTTATACTTTTGAAGGCCAGGAGTCCAAAATCAAAATGTTAGCAGGGCTTGGCTGAGGCTCCCATAAGTGTTCAAGGGGAGAATCTTCTCTCCCAGCTGCTGATGGAGCTGGGTATCCATAGGCCTGTGACTGAATACCCTGGAGCTGCAGTTACAGACAACTGAGAACTTCCTGACCTGACCTGGGTGCTAAAGACAGAAGCCCAGAGACATCTGAGAACTGAGACATCTCTTTGGCTTGGATTTATATCTGCTTTAATACCTTTTCCATCTTTACATGGCTTCAACTCTCCTGCCAATGACTATCAGTTTTTCCTTTTCATCACTTGCCATAGGTCTTAAGGTTGACCCAAATAACACTTGTTGATTGTATCTTGGGATCCTTCACATGAATCACGTTAGTAGTGACCCTGTTTTGAAATAAGCTCTCCACATGTTCCTGGGGTCCGAACATAATCACATCCTTCAGGGGGTGCCATTCACCCCTATTTTAAGAGGTCCCTAGTGTTTTAATATGTCCCTAGAGGCCCTAGTGCCAGACTGGCTCAGCCAGACCAGCATACCCTTCTGTTGCTGTTGCAGTGGGCGCAACTCTTGAGCATTGCCTCCTCCTCATGGGACTCACACCATGCCCTTTCCCACCCACAGACTGTTGCTGTGGAAGGAAATATAAACAGACTACGATCATTAATGAAATAATGAATGGGCATTTGGAAGAAGGGGTTCTGAAGAAGTGGGAGGGAGACTACAAGGGGGCTTATATGCTTAAAACTTAGTTTATGCAGGCATGAAACTGTCAAAGAACAAACTCTACAAGTGGGATAGCTAGTCTTGACTGCCAACTTGGTATGGCACCATCTAGGAGATGTATCTCTGGGCATGGCCATGAGAGCATTTGTAGAGACGATTAATAGAGCAGGGCTGAGGGCTGCGGTGGGGATGCAGTGGAAGACCCCATCAGAAGGGAGAACGAGGAAGCAAGCTTAACACGGAGGGAGTGTCCGAAAGCAATTTGGAGGTGCTGAGATGCTTCTAGAAGCTGCAACTCCACAGGCACAGCCCGCCATCACCTGTGCCTGTTTGGTTTCATACAGTTCCCGTTCATGCAGGAATATTCCCAGGCGTCACTGAAGTGACGGCTGGAGGTAGCAGGGTGCCTTCCAAAGCGACAGAAACAGTCTCTGGGTGAAAGACAGCGCGTGGTGTGAATCCCATGGGGAGGCCGTGCTCAGAGCTGTACTCACTTCTGCGGCAATAGTGGCATATATGGACCTGGTTGAATCAATCTGGCACCGGAGCCGTTGGGGAATGCCACTACCCTAGTTCCCTAAGTATCAGAGGCAGCCTGAAAGCCAAGAAAACCCCTTTTCCCAGAGTCCTCAGAGTAGGACTCTCCCAGCCCATTTTGTGATGCATGTTCCTCCCAATGGAGCCCAGCAGTCTAGAGGTTTCCAGGAAGGCCTTCTAGCAGGAAAGGTACCCAAACTGAAGCCTCTAGATGGGCAGGGACTTGACAAGAGAGAGTGTGGTAGCGGTTGTCTATCATTTTAACAAGTTCCTGAGAAAAGCAGCTTGTAAAGAGAAAAGAGTGGGGAGCCGGTAAGGTGGCTGAGTGGGCAGAGCCGCTTGGCACCCGATCTGGCCAGTTCACAAACTCCTCCATGCCCTCTGACTTCCACACGATGGCTCATGCATGCTGAATGAACGAATGAATGAATGAATGTGTCCAAGTAGGCTCTATGTCTGAAGGTTTGATGACCTCCCAATAGCACACATCTGGGCTTTCCAGGATGTTCATGACTCAAATCGTGGCACAGGATATGAACGGCATTGTCAGTGGAACAGTGGGAACTGAGGAGTGGGGTGTTCAGGGAAAGGAAGGGAATATACGAAATCCTGAGGAAGAGAAGAAGAGAGGGGAGAGGTGGATCCTCATGGGTTCCTGTGAGGCATGAAGAGGATGAAAGCAAAGCATCTAGGCCAGGAAGAGGGGCCAGATCACTTGCTTCTGTTTGGGTGGTTTTCCTAAATATGAATGAGAATGAAGGCCCCAAGACAGCCCTGCCATGCTCCTGCAAACATCTGACCCCAGTGCAGCAGTGGTACACAGTAATGGATTCAACAATGGGATGAGCACAAGCCTGGCTTCTCTGCACATAATGCCCCTTCCATATCAGACATCAGACTTAGGCATTCCCCAAATTTGAGTTCTACTCAAAGCACCATGTAACAGTTAATGGCTAATACTTGCCCAGAGCATGTACTGAGCACCAGACTTAGTACTCTCCATGGACTGATTCGCTCACTGCACTGCTCCTGACACCTTCATAAGGTGCACGATATTATCGTTTCACAGAGAAGATCAGCTTACAGAGGCTGAATTACTTGACCAAAGTGTTTTACCTTTGGAGATGGGGTTTGAACCAGGGTAGACTCAGTATGAGATCAAATCTCCAAACACTGTGATATATAAATCATTGCTTCTAATGGTCTTATAATTTGGTAGGAGACATGGGACAACCCCCATTCAATGTGGGCTGAATGTTCAGGGTTGCCAAGTGCTTGGAACAGGAATAAGATATGCTGGATCGGAGGGGCAGTAGGGGAGGAGCAAAAAGGTGTGAAATGGGATGGGAGAGCTGGACATGGGAGGTTGGAGCTGAGTTATATTAACCAGCAGTTTACCTTGCAGATGTTTTATATCAGATCACATGCTGATGTTTTATATAACCCTGTGAGATAGTTGCCCTTTCTAATATATTCTGTAGGTTAGGAGAGCCAAGTATAATTTGAACATCTCAGGGAAAGGACGACAGCCAGGGGAGAAAGCCCCCTTGAAGGCACCCCAGGGGTATATCTTGGGCACTGCAAAGTTGAGTTTGGCAGGGACCACAGATGCAGGGAAGTAGGGAAGTTTAGATGGGTTTAGATGATGATAAATGGGAATTCAAGCTAAGTGTTTGGAATTAATACCAATGGGGAGAAATTAGAAGGTTTTAATCAGGAAGATGAATCTGGCAGCAGAATGGGGGTTGGAGTGGGGACAGATGCAGAGAGATGAACAATGGGCCTGCTCTGTATCTTGTGTTCATGCACACTGCAAGCTAGACACAGACACCCACATCTCTGAGCTGCGTAGATCCTTTCTCTGCACCGACTACCACTGTCTTACAAACCAGAGGGAGATATTCTATCCCACAATTTACCCCTGAGCTCCTAAGGTCCTTCTCAGTTCCTTTGCCCATACTGCTAAATGGAGTTCCTAGCAGACAGGACTCTGATTCTTCACATATGCACAGTACACAGCACACTGTCTCCCTGCTTTGTGCTTTTTCCATTTAATCAGTGAGAGGGGCCTTTTATTATTCCCATTTTCTGGATAGGTTTATATTCATTTCCTTCTATAAGCGCCCTGGTTACTTAGAGTAGAAAGGAGTTGGAGTGAATGTTTTCTTATTCCAAAGCCAATGTTTCCATTCCAGCACACAAGCTCTCTGTGTGCACTGTTCTTAGGGGCGATCTCTCTTATTACATTTGTTCTCTAGAGGAAGAACAAGAAATGGGTCTGATTATACCAATCCACACAGTATCAAAACATGGATACTTCTGGCTCAGCCCTCCCTAGTGTTGAAGTTGGGAGCAGATTCTGCAACACCCCTGGGCTCTATTTCCTCATATAGAAGATGGTGAGTTTCGATCAGACGATGTCCAAAGAAGCAAGTGCTAAAGCCAGTGCTTCGGGGACTTTTAGTTCACTCTCTTTTCTGTGCCACAGATATCTCTGAAGATATTTGTTCTTCCACAATTAAGGCCGCATCTAGTGGGATGAGGAGCCTGCTCAGCTTTGTCCTATCCAATACATCAGTTGGATTATTTGTCTGACTTTTCTGGTCTCTTAAAGCAGAAATGAAAGGTGAAATAGCTCAATACCAGGCATGGTCCTCTGGGCCAAAGTCCTGGGACCATTCCTCTGCTGGATTCTGCATTAAGTTTTATGTATCACAGCAGGTAAGAGCTTCTGTAAATATTGGATGTTCCCTCTGGCCCTTTGGATAGAAATGCATAGTGTTCTCCCGTTCAAGACTGTGTCTATACTCGGCAATAAATCTGGTCAAGTTGAGGTGGTCAATGAAGGATACAGAGGCATAAGCTGAGATAGAAGATGGAGCAGCAGTATTTTTATTTCTTTAGAGACTACTCACTTCCTAGTTATAGAAGTCATCCTGTCAGCCCTTAGGCCAGCTGAGCATCGAGCCATCGAGGCACAGATGAACAGATGGAAAACGAAATAGGCAAACTGAGTTCATGGCCAACCAAATCCTTAACTTTCTGCAGTGAACCATAATATGTGTTCTGGGTTCTCCTGGGTAGGAGGCGAGGGCAGCGTTGGCTCAATAACATTGCCCCAAATAGTCCTTGCACCTGTATCAGTCTTTCTCCAGGGCTGTGCATCCCTTGAGGGCACAGGCAAGGTTCAGGTTCCTCAGCAGACAAGAAAGCAAGTGTTTTCAGGTCAACTACCCTGACGCTCCTACTTCCTGAGGCCAGCAATGATGCTATGGCTTTCTGGAGTTTTCCTAAGCACACCAGTGCTATAAAGCCCCTGGGTAACAGGAGGTGTCTGTGAACAGGGTAGACAGCAACAAACAAATGCTTTCCTCTTAGACAGTTGGGACAGAGATCCTCTGTGTGAACCAGAACTGCAGTTTAATGGCCTGGAACAAAAAAAAAAAAGAAAAAAAAGAAAGAAAGAAAGAAAGAAAGAAAGAGAGAGAGAGAGAGAAAGAAAGAAAGAAAGAAAGAAAGAAAGAAAGAAAGAAAAAGAACAAAAGCTAAATGACTGTCAGTGTGCAAGCAAGTCAAGGCCAGGAACCTTAGAAACTCAAGGGGTGAGGGGCAAAAATGGCCATCTATGACCAGTTGATTAGTAATGTCTGTGTTGACATCGCATCCATATTCCTGGTTTCCGTTGAGTAGGAGGTGGGCTCTAATGATATCATTTTAAATCTCCAGGCCAGAGATATAATCGCATGCTATTACTTCTTAATTATGTGGGAACTACTATGCCATTACTGTCTAACTCTGGACTAATTGCAACTCACTTCTGATTAGCGGGCAATAAACATTCACAAACAGGGTCCAGATCTATTTCCATAAAATTTACTCAGATTAAGTGAAGGAATGTAAACACACAAATTGAGTGACTATAGGAGTCAACCCCAATAATTTCATCATAAGGAATGTTAGTTGAGCCTCAATAATCCTCCAGATTAAATAACCAAAAGGATTTCAGGGGAAATGTAAGTACATTGTTACAAAGTCAAGATTTTCAGCCTGGATCCTTGAATTCAGGTTTATTCTTATTTACTGGCTATATGATCTTGGTCAAACACTAAGTCTTTCTGGGTCTCAATTTCCTAACATAAAATGAACAAAACAGTGAATAGTCAGTGGCAGAGTATTTCCTTAGCATTTACAAGTCCCTGGTTAGATTCCAAGGGCCAGGAAATATATCAATAATAACCATAAATCATAAAGAAGTGAGTAGAATAATAAAAAAAAGTTACTTGGTAAAATCAAAGACTAGAAATTCATATATGTAAAAAGTTCTGTGAAATGTAAGTAGTTGTGTCATTACCATTATAATTATTCCAAGAATGGAAAATGTCCCTTGTTTGGGAAAGAACATTGAACTCTGATTGTTCTTTTTTTATGTTTAACCAGTGGTTTCTAGGTCTTTGTGTGTATTTGCAACTCATCCAGGGTCTCAGATTCGGCTTTAGAATGTCTGGGGTGGAGCCTTAGCTTCTGCTGCCAATGAGTTCCCAGGTAATGCTATTCCACTGAGAATGTTCTGAGCAGTAGACTGTAGGTCAGTGACTCACACAGCCAGCTGTAGAGCTTGAGAGGACACACAATGTAATGACCACATAGTTACCAAATCACCTCAACCAATCTGACAGGGTTAGGGTCTCATTTCCCTCTTCCGCCCTTCTCTAGTTTTGGTAGTGATGACTGACGTGTACGCATTATCTGGGGTGGACAGATGCGAGGCACCTGCTAACTCCAGGCCTTGGGTTTCTGGGACCAATGCAAAAAGAGTCAATTTCCATGAGAGGTTACCTAGGAGAGATGACTCCTGGCAAATGAAACCAACCTAGACTCCACTCAGACTTCTGTAGCCTTAGAATTTGCAGGTTCCTAGGCCATGGAAGTGGTTCCAGCTCTTCAGAGAAGGAAGCAGGGAGGAGGGAAGAAATAAATTAATTTGTGAGGTGGTAGGAAGAGCAGACATCACTTTCTTTGTACTTTGATTGATGGCTGGCGATCAAACAAAACAAAACAAAACAAAACAAAACAAAACAAAAACAAACACCAGAAAGATAGGATGGCATGTTTGAAGTTGCCCTTTCCAACCTTTTATAGACCAAGAAACTGAGATGAGCCACCTTGTCATGTCTATGGTCACAGAGAGAAATGAGGGTGACTAGACCGCTCTTTTTCCTGCACTCAATACTGTCTTGTTTCCCATGCTCCTCACACTGAAGGGACTTGCCTCCTAAAATGTCCTTGCATACAGGGTACGTGCACAGAGCAGATGCCTGGCTGGTGGAGCCGCCCTGGGCCACCAGAGAGCTCACCTCTCCTTGACTCTGCCAAGCCTCTGCTTCTTTCAGCTCTCAAAACTACAGATTTGATTTCCAAGAGAAGCAATTTTATTTCTTCTGCTCCCTCTTACACTACAAAGAAATCTACATAGAACCCCAAATCCCCAAAGTTTACATTCAGAGAGGTGGCCCCATCCCATGGCTTGACCCCTAGGACATCTAACGTTACTTGCCAGCAAATGGTAGGTACAGGTACTTGGAGAAGGCTAAGGAACAGTGACACTTTTCCAAGGAGGTGATAGTGATTCACTGCAAAGGCAGGTGGCGACCTCATGGGCAGGGGCAGACTGACTGTAAGAGAGATGCTTTGGCAGCAAACAGGGGGCAGGTTAGGGTGAAGGACAGAGTGACTTGAGAAATCTGCCTCCCTCAGATGGACTCCCTTGGGAATCCCAAAATACTTCTCTGGGTTCTGTCTGGTGAGATAGCTCACTTGGAAGCCAATCAGGCCCGTGTCACAAGTCTGGCAGGCTCTTAGTCACGCACTGAAACGCAGAGCCCGCCCGCTACCATTCTTCAAATACTTCTAAAAGTTACCATAGTCTACCTCAGGTGAAGACATTGAGATGTATCTATACCTCAGCAAGGCTTTTGAAAATTCAAGCATTGAGAATGGAAATTGGTTAACTATCCTTTACGCAGAGCCTTTAGGGAGAGAGCTAACTTCTGTGTAAGATAAAAATCTAAATTTACACGAACAAGGATATTTTAGAAACCCAACTGAGGGGTGCATACTATGTTTGCAATATAGGCTGTAAATCAGAGGGCTTAAGCTTCCAGCTTTGTTTTGTGTCTCCATTCAGGACCATATGCTGTTGCAGGGAGGGCCTCTCCTTCTCATCTATTGTTCATTGCCAGCTCCTATATGCATTGGGAGATGCTCAAGTCCAGAATGGTCAGGAGACTTAGTAACTCAGTGATGAGGCTGCCCTAGACCGTCTTTCAGGTTTCTCATGTTTTGCTGCTTGGCATCAAAGCTAGGACCTTGTAAAGCTAGGATAGGTTAAGCCCATGCTATGCTACTGAACTATAACTCAAGTCCTGCCCTGAGCATGGCATTCATACATCTGGGGTTAAGCCATGTTGAGACATGTGACTCTGCACTTTAGTTAAGCCCTTGAAGTGAAACACCCCAACCACTTCATGTACGGGACTCCTGCCTCTGCTTGGGGTGATACCTGGAATCCTAAATGTCACTGAAGCATTTCTAGGTCTGCCTCTCCTGTCCCAGCTCAAAATTTATAATCTGATCAAAATTTATAGCTAAAAAATTACAGCGACTGTGCCATCATCATCTGCCAAGGCCTGAAATCCAGACTTAGTGTTCAGTATCTGTTTCTGGGAAAGCTCATAGAACAACTCATGGCAGGAAGAAGGTCACAGGCTGTCTTCTCTTCAGCTGGAAACAGGAACCAGCTGGAAGTAGAATTTGGTTGCAGTTTATCTGGACTCTTATCAGGTCATCCCAAACACTTCCAAAGATGAGAAGTTCACAATTCTATTAACAGTCTTAGCTCCTATAAAACAAAACAAAACAAAAAGCCCCAAAACCTTTTCAAATATAATTAAGACAGTTCTCATTTTCCTTCTTCCTATTTCAGGAAGGAAACTGGGTTGTGTTTGTTTCTTTGTTTTAGGTAATAGGTCACTTTGATGAGCTTAGATGACTCCACAGCTGCAAGCCTCCAGGCTTAGGCCAGCAGATGGAGATCTGTGGCTCCATCTTTAGCATTGCTGTGCATTGTCTTGTGGTCATAACAATATTTCTACCAGCCTCCTGCCCTGACACTCATCAGCATGTTACCACTGTGCAGGAGGATTCCCACGTTGAGTGGCCTTGCGTGTTCATGAAGGGGAGGGAAAAGCAAAGCCAGGGCTGTCCTGAGGGGCCCTATGACAAGATCTCCCTTTGTTGGGGGCAGTAGATACAAAGGGAGGAATATTTGGGTAAGAGATTTGCAGGAGGAGGTCTTGGTGACAGCATGACCACTAAAGGAGATGCCTAGGTCTATGCCCTAAGTGAGCATCCTGGTGAACATTAGAATAATCAGGATTTGGGGCTTTGGGAAGGGACACAAGAAAAGAGTCTTCAAGTGCTGCGATGGTTTAAACCAACCTGAGGTGGTGATGAGATCTGGAAAGGGTAAAAGGAGTAAGCAAGGAATTAAGTCATGAGGCAGGTGCCTAGGAGGTGACAGACTTCTGCCAAGAAGCTTTAAGAGAGGGTGGTGTAGCCAGAAATAAAAGAAGGAACCTTCTCTCTCCTGGCTAGAGTGGCCAGCTCCCTACAGCCAGCATGGTAGCAGCGTCTCAGCTTCGGCATCCTTCTAGTCTCTCTCCTTACTCTCCACATGGTTCACATTTTCTATTCAACATTTCTCCTCTCTTCCTGCCACATTCCAGTTTGACAACAATAGGAGTTTGATGGTGTATGCTCGGTTGTTTAAGAAGGCAAATTACAAATAAGTGATATTCCAAAGCTAAAGTGGGTTGAACACTGCTATGTACATTATCCACAAAAGCAGCAGCAGTCTCTCATATACAGATAAGGGAAACAAGGCTTACTAGGGTGTCTGAAACCACAGAGCTAGTAAACACCAGGGCAAGAACATGACTGTCTTCATGTTTCTCCAAAGCATATAGAATACTGAAATATCTCTTCAAAGAAGGTAAGAGGAATATGACTTGTGATAATTAATTTGAGACAGTATCACATCTATCTTTATAATGGGGAAGCAGATAAAGGGTTTGTTTAGGTGGGGTTTGCCAGAGGCACAGTTGAGATGCAGCCTCCCTGACCTGGCTGAATGAAGAGGGGAAGGGGACAGTAATTTAACAGGATGGTAGAGCATCAACCTGAATTGGGATCTAAAAGAGGGATGAAACATTCTGGCTAGGATCTATAGAACAACACTACGTTCTAAAAGACCAAAGTGCCAAGCACCCTGTTGGTCCCTGTCATCAATATCTTGAAGGAAAGGGTTGTACTCATACCTTAACATCTGGCATAGTGCCTGGCACACAAAAAATATTTGTATATTCATTGGTAAAATAGCAAGAACACAAGTTCACAAATGTGAACTAAAATTTAAAGGGATCATTGTAGGGTTTATTTCCCAATACTATCTGATTATTGCTCTTTTCAGCCTTTCTCTTAACCCATAAATGGTTTGGGAGTCTAAAGGTATTACAGGACAACTAAGGGTACATTTACCCTGGTTGGAAGGTCCATATTCCATGTGTAAACTGTCATGTCATCTTGTACATTTTTCCTGATTGAAAATGAGAATCTATGAATGCCATTAGTGGAGAGTTGATAGAGAAGGAAAGTCTAGCACCTGAGGACACACTCTTTGACATTTCAGAAAGAGAAGGCCCTTGCACACAACTTGCACTTTCTCAGCAATCCAGACAACTCCCTCTAACAGTCACCAACAGTGCCAGAGAGGGGCTGTGAAGAAAATGACAGATCTGAACAAAGCCATGTGGGTCACCCAGAGCCTCAGGGGCCACCTTTTGATATTATGTGTACAAAACCAAGGAGTGGGACACAAAGATCAACCTTGCCTACTTAGATCTCTGTAACCTGGAAGGAAGGGCTTAGAAGGCAGGAGAAGATTGAGCGGGAGTGCAGGCCAATGCTTTGTTCCAAAACTCCCTGTTTACTGGCTACTTTTCCAAAATCAAGATTGTGTTTGTCAAACCTCTTCCTTAGGCAGATTCAGAAGCAGGTGACTAAAGATTAAGAACCATATTATCCAATTTGTGACCTTGAAAGACTATCTCATTTAAGGGGAACCTGAGGGAGATTAAGTATTTGATATAAAACATGACACATTTTCAATTGTGGCTTGTGCATACTTCATTCCTCTCCTCTATTGATTTAAATTCAATCCACAGCATGGCTTTTCCCTTCCTATCTCTACTACCAGACTGACCATGTTGTGCTGTTACTTACTCTCTCCTCTGCTCTCTGTGAGCTTCTCCATGGCAGAGACGTTTCATCTGTGGGTTCCCAGGGTATGGGAGAATCCCTGGCATTCAAATACTGGTCTCTGCATGCTTGTGTAGTCAGTGAACCAATTAATTAACTTCTCAAAGGGTCAGGATGAGGGAAAGGGGAGAAAAATGGGTCTAGAAAACCAGCAAGGTAAAATATGGACACCAGGACAAGTGTCTGGAAGGGGAAAAAAAAAGGCACATGTCAGAGAGGATCTTTGGGGACACCACTCCACTCTGAATGACAAAATTAAAAAACAAACAAACAAGCAAAAAAAAAAAACAAAAACAAAAACAAAAAACCATCCTTTCTACCCCAGACAGCCACAAGCCTCAGCCATCAAAGCAAGAGTGCTTTTCTTCCCAGAGGAAGGAATAGACTAAGTTAGTCAAGAGGACAGGGTGAGGGAAAGTGAGAGTTCTTCCATAAATATCAAGGGGGTGGGTGGGTGTTGTTCAAAACCAGGCAAAAAGAATTCAGAAAGTCAGGGTCCAGGCCAACAGAGGTCCCCCTTCCCATGATGATTGAGTCACAGCCCCCATCATGTGACACCCCACAGAGGGGAATAAAAAGACTACACTGGAGCATCTGCCCTTAGGGGGAGGGGCAGGGGAGAGCTGAAGGAGTGGAAGCCTGGTAAGAAGCTGCAAGGAATACACTGAAGGTATGTTGGCCCCGTGGCCCTCTTATACTCAGGAGGGGCCGATAAAGGGAAGGTGAACTCCTGCCGCAGCTCAGAACCTGGGGGAAGAGATGCTTAACCCAAGTCTAGTCAATAGTGTTTTGTTTTGTTTGGATGCATCAGAGAGGAGCAGCAGCTCAGATGATCTCTTTGGAGACCAGAAATGTGACCTCGGAGGGTCCCTGTGGCCTTGGGTAGGTAAACAAAGGGTTCGTGTGTGTGAATTAGAAGCCACAGGAGGACCACTTTTCCTTGTAAGTCAGCCATTTTCGGAAATACAAAAGGTCGAGGGGATTTCTTAACCTTGGCTGCTTTCCAGGCTCACAGGGCTCTGGTTAAAATTCAACCCTGACAGGTGTGAGAAGCTTTTCTTACATTTACCCATTTCTTTCTGACAGTCTGCAGGGGCCTAGGCAGGTTTGTTCTGAGATCTGTTTTTCCAGAGGTGACTGGTTATATTATTTGTCTGGAATCAGGCTTATACTTGTGTTTAGAATTGTGCAGGTCCCAGTCTTCAGCCTATTTTTCTTCCTACCCAACTGAATTTAATTTGGTGTTATATATGTGTCCACATTGCAGCAGGTATATAATCCTACTATTATGTTCCCATCCGCAAGACCATCCCTGTCCTGAGACAATCCATCAATTGCTTCTGGTCAAGTGACTTCTTTGAAGATCATTTACATTCCTTTTGCTTTATCGCAGTCCCCATCAAAGGAGCCTTCTGATTATGATTTGGCTTCCTGTGTAGTTTGACCACAGGGAGGGAATGCACTAATCAGACAGCTTTTAGTGTTCTGGTTGTGTGACAATTCCTTTTTATTGTATCTTGATCCGATGGTCATCTCACAGCCACCTGTTTGACATGCATCTCAGTTAACTCAGTTTAGTCCCCAGGGCCTTTGTCATCTGCCCTATGATAGAAACTTGTCTACAGGCCTGCAAAGAGCAAGCCAAACCCGATAGCTTGGGGACACCTGAAAGGTACTTCCTGGAAATGATATCCTGGGTTATACCACTACTCTGTTCTGCTACCATTTTGTGGAATCTTTGTTCCCTTCTACCAAAGACTGTCACAAAAGTGTATCTCCCAAGTCCCTTTCATCTCAGCAAGCTGATAAACCATGAATTCTTCTAATGCTTATATTTTCCTTTTTATTCTTATTTATTTATTTATATATTATCCTTTTTTATTGATGCTTATCCTCACACACTTCTTCTTGCCTACATAGACAAAGGTACTGGTGTGTTTTATATCCACTATGATCTGAAGGTTTTAAAAAGAACTCATCCTTGATCCCAAGGTCAAAACTTTATTATCATATTTTCTTCTTCTAGCATTCACTCCTTTGATCTGTCCATGATCATGGCTTCATTTAAAGGAATCCAGTTCTGTCCTTCTTCATTTATTCTTCTAAGCTACCTTCAGCAAATGTAGAAGTCAGGCGGGCACATGCAGTCTGCTGTTTCCTCAATGCCATCTTCCAGGCAATTTATCTTTCCCAGTTGGTTTGCAGTCACCTTCATTGTATGCTATATTTCCAATGCAACGTGTATTGTCAGGAAACTAATGATTGGATTCCTTTCTTATAGAATAGAAATTGGGTCAACAAACACCTCTAAAACCTGGCAGGCTGTCCAGGGTAAACTGCCATCTAATGAAACGTTTGTGCAGATAGTGAAGCCCCTTGGGCCTTCCCAGTGAAACACTAGATTTGCATCCCACAGCCTCTTCTGTCCTCTCTGACCACAGAACTGACCAAGCTCAATAGCAATTGATGTTTCAGTTAAGGGGCTGTGTTGAGAATCAGTTCTAATGCTTTGTCTTATTTCAGCTCCCAAAAGTCACGTTTCCAGACCTGAAGGTCCCTGACCCCAGCTGCCTTTGATTGATAATAAAAAAAATTGCCATATAGCCAATGGATGGGCAAAGAGATGGGGTGGGACTTTTAGATTGTGTGGGCAAGGGATGGAGAGAGAGGAAAGGAAGGGGAGAATTGCCATGGCTAGGAGGGAGAAGGATCAGATATAAGAGCTGCAGAAGAGAAAGCATCCTACCATGTAGATGGAAAGGGAGTGCAGCCCTATGGGGGTTAGGCTACCCAGAAGGTAACAGGCAGCAAAGATAAAAATATAGATTTAGAAAATGTTAAGCCAGGAATACTGAAGGGGAATGTATGCTAGCCTCAGGGAGGATTACAAATGCCCAGCCATTGAACTAGTCAAGGTATATCCAAATTAGATTGTGTGTGTGTGTGTGTGTGTGTGTGTGTGTGTGTGTGTGTGTGTTTCATTTGCAAATCTAGAAAGCTCTTGAGCAGATACAGAACATGTGCACAAACCAGCCGGATCCAAAGTAGATTAAATAATTCACCTCTTCAGGGCTGTGATAGACGTGTTCATGAGTCCTTTAAGAACCTGACCCCAGGGCTGGAGAAATGGCTCAGCGGTTAAGAGCACTGATTGCTCTTCTGAAGGTCCTGAGTTCAAATCCCAGCAACTACATGGTGGCTCACAACCATCTGTACGGCTACAGTGTACTCATATACATAAAATAAATAATAATAAAGAACCTGACCCCGTTAACCCTTAGGGAAAGTTTCTTTAATAATCAGTGCCATGTCAATTTCACAGATGAAGACTGGGGGAATGACCTACTTGATTAAGTTCTTACCCTGAAAATATGAGAATCTGAGATTAAATCCCCAGAACACATGTAAAAAGCTGGGGCATGCAAGTACACATCTGAAATCTAGGCACAGGAGAAGCAGAGACAAGCAAATGCCTGACTGGCCAGCCAGCCTAACTGAATCAGTGAGCTCCAGGTTCAGTGAGAGTCCTGATGATGATGATGATGATGATGATGATGATGATGGTGATGGTGATGAAGAGATTGAGGATATTACCCAAAAACAATGACTAATCTCCACATACCTGTACAATACACATTCATGCATTTGAACACAAACATACAAATATACATATGTGCATTATAGATACACATAAAATAGATGGAAAAAATCAATTTTAGAAATAAAGACATTGAGATTTATGGGGTTGAGATAAACTCTACTGGTCTGCCCTACAGATCAGGCAGACCCGGGCTTAAAGCCAGTGTGTACAACTCCATGACTGAAGGACTTTTCCTGTGAGTCACATGTCAGTACATTGTATTAGATAACACCTATCTCAACTCTCAGGCATGGTCTTGCTGAGTCTAACTTTGTACAGGAAGAGGCATCAGACAAGTGGAGTCTCCTTAGGACCACACTGTGTTGTTTAGAGGACAACAAACAGAACAAGGAGTAGGGAAAGAGAGCTGCCTTAGGGCAGGGCAGAGTTCCGCCCTTTGGTCAGAATTGGAGAAATTTTTACAATCTTTACCTTCCTCAAAAGTTGCTCATTCCATTACTCTTCCAAGTACAATTAACAAGCTTGGACCACTGAATTGCACAGGTCTCCTTTATGCGAGGAATTTCTTTTAGGCTTATAGAAACTGAAGGAGGGAGCTACTCTCTGGCATGACACATCTTGTCCCTTGAACCAGTTACAAGTTCGGCATCTGACCTGTGATCTCAGGCTACTCAGCTTCAATAACTCTCCACCATCCACAAGAGTACAAAACAGAAAAAAAAACTCGTAAACCCTCGAGATGCAGAAAGAAAGGGGCTAGATGGGTCTTTTATTAACAGGAAGACAAGGCTAACGTGTTGGGTTTACAATGGGCCACAGGTTGGTCCCTCCGGGGCAGACCCCAGGATAAAGACACCTAGCAGAGTGTCTCAGGAGAACATGTGACATGTTAGGGAAAGCCTGGGTCTCAACCTGATCCAGAGCAGCACATCACAGAGTGTGTTCAGACCCCAGCCAGTGTCCCTGGGGCTGTTCTATGCTGCCCTCCATGGCGCATTTTCTCAAGCAAGAGAGAAATAAAGCCGTAGGGTGTATACACAAGCAGCTCTAGTAGGCCAGGGTCATCTTCAGAAGAGACCGGGGCTGAGCCAAGACTCATGGCAACTGGGGAGAAGTGAAACCTAGGTGTCTGAACTGCTGCAGACAAGAGTCTTCAACTCACCACAAATCCAGTTCAGGAAGCTTCCCAGCCAATTCCTAGGCACTCAGTTCACAGGTAAGAAGGTAGAGGCAAGGAGAAGTAAAATACTTTCAAGCTCTGTGTCTCTTACAACTATTTCTCCTTACCTCCCTCCCCCGCTGTGCGCATGCCCGCCCTTCAGGGCCGGGAGGACCACCATACTAGCTTTTGGAGTTCATGCTGTGTGCAAACGTTGTTTCCATGCCTCACATTCTGTGGGCACGCTTCTCCGTTCAGTTCGGGGCTTCTCTGAGGCCGAGTACCACTCTTGCATGCCACAGCCATCCACCGAGCCTTGCTAACAGAAAGCAGGCCGCTTCCCTGACAGAGGGCCCTGCAGTCATCTGGAAGACTTATCTGGGCAGTTAAGGAAACCTTGGCGCCTGAAGACGGCACTCAGCAGATGACAGGTCTGAATACTCTGACAAATCTTTATTGCCCCCAAATTTCCAATCCTGTAAGTCATGAAATAAATCTCAGTCCACATCAAATAAATTATTGTCTGTTTAAGAACAAAGGAGTAGATGGGACAAAGAGTGTACAATCTGCCTCTCTCTGTCTCTTGCAATCCCTCAGCTCAACAGCAGGATTTTTTTGATCCACAGCTTTGCCTAAACCATTCCCAACACTAAATCTCTGCTGCCAGCTCTGTGATGGATAGTTGATGAGATGACATTGGGTCATGAAGGGGTTAAGCTTGTTTTTGAAGAATTAAGAGGATACCCAGACAGGGAGTAAAAAAGCACCTGAAAGACAAGACTTTCTCACTGGCTGAGCAGATGGGAAGATGGGTAATTCCTTAGGTCAGTGAAGATTTATCCACAATAAGAAAAATAATCAATTCTCAGATAATCTTAAAAAGAAGGAATGGGAGAAAAACGAATGCCAGGGAAAGAATTTAAGAATAAAACGGGAACATCTTCAGTCTCCCATAGCTCAGACTATCCTTTCCTCCTCCGTTGGCTGTAATAGAACAAACCAGAATGACCAATTCATGTGTCTATCCCCCTGGCCACAGAGGAATGTCCATGCAGAAAAAGATTCTGCTTTTCATTCACACTTGGTGTATGCGAGGCCTCATACAATGCATGGTACACAGTAGATGCTTGCTATGTGTTTGTCAAATGAACAGGTAATTGTAAGAATTAACTGGCAGTTTGAAAGTGCTGATGTTGACCCAAACACAGTGCTAGATGCTTGACCTCCTTCAGGCAAACAGATCTCTCGACAGGGACACACATAGTATCAGAGCCATTTTACAGAAGAGAAAATTGAAAATCAGAAAGATTAAATAATTTTCCAGAAGTCAGACATCAAATAAGCATAGGAGCTGGAATTCAGTCTTACTGGCTCCAGAGTCTATGACTGTTTTTGGGTTGACTACTTAGTTCTAGAAAATTCTTTATGATATGAGGTCTGACTATCAGCTGCCATGACACTGTCCCACTGTTTGCCCACACTCCCCCCTTTTGATACCCTGGAGATATCCAAGCCAATCTATTCATTAGAACTTTGCAGGGCTCTTCTCTCTGGGTTCTCCATTTATGTTTTCTCCTCCCCACTACCTTCAACTCCTTAGGGGCAAAAGCCACATTTTGTGTGGTTCTGGAAGCCCCTCCCCAAGGTATTTTCACACAAGATTTGGGTCACCGGCAGTGATGACATCCTCTGTCGCTTTGAGAGTGACAGAAAGATGGTGCCAGAAAACCCAGGATCTAAGGCACACAGATAGGAGGTGCACAGGAGCTGCTCGTGAAAGTCTTCCTGAGAACAGAATCAATCCATCAGTGGTACACAAAGCTCACCAGCTCCTGGAGGACAAATGAGACTTCAACAAAGGAAGCAGAGGGCCCAGGCGTAAGTTCTGGAAAAACTGGAGCAGAGTGGAGTCAGCCTGTCTGTCTCTAATCCCCTTTCCTCTCTCTGGGCAGCCAGATAACATCAGGCATGAAGTGAGCTTTTTTATTCACTACTCTTCAGCCTTACCACTGTGACCTTGGGTGACCTTTGTTTTTTCCAACCCAGACTCCCCCAGGAACTTACCTTGTGCCTTTGGAGGCCTTTCACTGTGAAAGGAGAGAGCTAGTGTGTGTGTGTGTGTGTGTTAAGAAGTGCTGAATTAAGCTTATTATTAGAAGGCACCTCAGCACTGGCCATCCATCTCGGTGGGGCAGACGGGATACAGTGTGATTAATGCAGCTGGTTGGAGGGTGGGTCTGCCTCAGCCCATCTCCTTCTCCTGGTGCTGATTGAAGAATTCACTAGGAGAAAGCATCCAGGAGCTGCCACTGTCCTCACCTCCCCACCTCTAGCCTGCCTCCTGTTGGATTCTTCCACCCCACAAGGTCAGGGTGGATGGAGGCCAGTGGGTCCTCACATAGGACTCAGAGAGAATTAGCATTGGACCTGTCCAGGAAGGGTTAAGAGCTTTGGAATGTGTTCTATTGGAAGTATATTAATGAGAATAATCCTCCTCCCTGCTGACAGAGCTACAATCTTTGAAGATCTGTCCCTGAAAGAGCAGGGCATGTAGCCACTTTAACCAGGGACAGGTAATTTCAACTGGGGGGTGCTAAGTACCGGACACAGAATGAAGTGGATGGCCAGAGCAAGGACATAACACATCCTTAGGTCCTCCTAGAAGGGGTGAAGCTCTAGGTTAGTCAGAGGGCTCCCCAAACCCTTCTGCTTTCTCCAGAGGCCCAGAATGGCCCGCATAGTCTACCACATAGCCAGCCCTCCCCTCCTTTTCCCTCCCCTCCCCCCCCCAGATTTAGGCTCTGAAACAAGGCAAGCAAGGCCTCTTGCTTTACCCCCCGCTGCCCCCCAGGCCCTATGGTTTTCACTCTGAATTCACCAAGGCATCACTTTTTTGTATTCTATAAAAATCTCCCAGTGCTCGCCCTGCTGGTGTCCATTTAATTAAAGCTGGAGTGTCCGCTGAGAAGGAGGAATTCTGCTTCTTCCTCCCAGACTTGAAAACATTTTTTATTAATGACTCAGGCCACCTAGCCACAATTTTCCCCCCACATCCCTGCCCTTTCCTTTGGGAGCAGGAGCAACTAGGCTTGAAGCAAACTCATTTTATTGATTCCTCAAGTTACACAACCTGATACCTCACACCAAGGCAGGAGCCCAGTTATCTCAACGTTTTACTCATGGGAAGCAGGAAAGAATAGCCAGAAGGGCTCCGTCCCGGGAGCAGACCGATGGGTGCCACAATGCCGACATGGAGCTGCCGGATCCTGGGTAAATTACTTTTGTCACCCACCACACTAAAGCAGACAGAAACACATGTTTACCGACGCCAACTTCTGTTTCTCCATTATATCTTGCCTCGCCGGAACTGGTGCACACACAGTCTTCTCCATTATTTATTTTATTATTTATGTGTTTGTTTATTGCCCTCCCTCCATTCTCGGAAGGATTTGAGAAAAATTTCAGAAGAAAATGACTGAATAAAAATAAATGACAGGACACATTAGTATCCTGAACTGTATGTCATGGGGGTTGTGCTATTTATTAAAAAAAAAAAAAGGCTGGTCTTAGAATTCTAGTTGCCAAATAGAGGTCATATAACCCAAAAGAAGCAAATATCCACACTGTTCTGGGGGAAAAAAAAACCCGAGCTATTTTTCCTGCTCTAAGAACTGACAAAGATTTCTTTCTCAGTATTCTAATAAAAGGACATCGGGAGATGTAGGAGCTGACACTCTTAACAATTTCAAAGCGTCAAGATGCCAGAAATGTCTTAAGGCTGTTACTTCTGTTATTGCTCAATGCCAGAGAAGGACGTAGTGTCAGAAAGGAATTCAATGGAAGATCCTTAAAGATTGGGGATCAAAACCCTGTGCTCTAAGGATACAAGTCTTTGTTTTAGGCTTGACTTGATAATATTCACTTGATGTTTTTAGCCCAGTTCTTCTCTCACATAGCCCCAGACTTGCAACATCAGTAGCTCTTGGGAACTGATTAGAAATGCAAATCCCCCCCCCAGGTGAACAAGGTGACTGAATAGGAAATGCCACAGGTGGGGCAGTAATCTGTTTTAACAAGACCAGATATAATTTGTAGAGTAGTGATATGGAGAGGGATAAGTAGACTGCATATCCTTCCCACGAGGGCTAGAATCCTATTTCTTTCCCTTGAGTCTTTAATTAGACTTGGGCAGCAGGCAGTTTGAGGATATATTCTCTTGGCAAAAGCCTGGGACGCAAAAACTTACCTTCCTAATTTAAAGTACAACCAGAAACCTTCAAAGCCCGGTGGGCAGAAGAATGGTTGTCATTTTCCAAGCTCCCTGCTTTGTGCAGAGAGCTGCTGGGGTAGGCCATGAGTGGGAGCAAACATTTCTCCTGAGATGCTTCTCCTGTGATAGGCACGTCCTTTGGTGGCTTCTTTTCTGTCTATATGTGGTTTGCATGCCTATCTTGTCTTCCCATCTGTTCCTCCCTCTAAAATTCTATTATTCCCTTAGATATGGATAGAATAAAAAAGAACCCTAAAGCTGAAGAGGACCATAGTGATAATGGAACACAACCTGCTCATCTTACACATCATCAGCAAGTCCCACACAGGAACAATTTCCTTCTGTGGATAGCAGATCTTAGTGCCTGGTACATAAAAAGGTGCTTGGTGAATCTTAGTTGAATTGTTTGCTGTCTGCATATGACATAACTTCCTATAACATGTCCTATGGTATGTAACACACTCTGCTATTAGCAAATACTGTTATTTCTATCTTTTCTTTTTTATTGAGGCAAGGTATCACTGATCCAGAACTAACTATGTATTCAGGACAGCCTCGAACCCACAGCAGTCTTTCTGATTTTGGATTCTAGGGACTCAGCCTTAGTTTCATTTTTAGAACTAGAAATTCAAGTTTGCTTAGCGGGATAGTTCCAAAATCTTTCCGTTTCTAACCTTATAAAGCTAGAACTAGAACCCAAGGCTCTAAGCTTTGGGCCCGTTTGGTTTGCTCTTCTGTTGAAGTGGTTAATGCCATGCTAGCCATAGATGGGGACCCCAAAACGAATGCAGACGCAGCAGTTTTAACGAACAGCTTCTGTGTAAATATTAGCTATAGTCGACTGTGGTCAGCCTGAGGAATCGAAGGCCAGACTTCAACCTTTCAGCCCCACCCCCTCCACACCCCGGTATCATTCACTCCTTCCTGGTTCTCAGGTGTAAGCACTAGTGTAGAGCTTTATCATCGTGCCCTTCTCTGTGGTGCCACCAGGAAGATGGTGGTTTCACCAAACACCTCTGACAACTGTCGCTGCTTCGGCTGTCAAAATCAGCTTGACATAAACGAGGACAAGGTAAAAGCATTTCTGCATGTCCTACTTTCTGCATCAGCAAACATATTTCTGCACACAGAAAAATAATATGGGTAAGTAAGTTGAAACCATGTGCCCTTTCGATTCCACCAATGAGTCCCTCTAAGTACTGTGCATTCACGGTCACTGAGCAGGGCTACCTGTGTGCTGGCAAAAGCAGCAGCGTCTCCTAGCAAAATTAACCTAATCAGAGGCTGCATACTTTCTGTTAATCCAAAGCACATCTGCATCATACTGGCATTTGGGCGTCAAGAGCAGCAGATGAGACTAGGTTCACAGACCTCTCAAATATACCACAATGAAGACAAGCTTCTTCCACTGGAAATGTAGGATGCCCACCTATGTAGCTATGTAGTCAAAGTCATACCCAAGGGGATAATAGTTCATCTGGCCCACCCTCTTTCTCCAAGCCACTGAGTTGCCCACTGCCTGAGTTGTTGCATCCTTTTGCCATGAAAAAGTCCTCTTGTTGTCTGGGAAACCTGATTTTGTTTATTTGGGCAGGAGAATAATAGTTGTGAGGACTGTGTTTGGTGTCAAGGAAACTGGGCTGCCAGGGAGGGCGTGTGTTAGATCTCCAGGTCTTGCCTCAACTTGTGTGTCCCCCTCTGGTCCTTGATGGAGCTGCCAACCTCGGGACTTTGCCAATTTGGCCTGTACTTGCTAGGACGCTGCTGCTTTTGCCAGCACACAGGTAGCCCTGCTCAGTGACCGTGAATGCACAGTACTTAGAGGGACTCATTGGTGGAAGCCCATTAATCTTTCTGTGGAAATGGGAATTAATTCCCACACTGGGCTGCAGAGACCCTTAAGACCCCCAAAGCTCTCCTGTGTCCGCTTTAAGGCTCTAATGGACTGCTTCTATCACCATGGCAACACAAACACAACTCCACCAAGTACTTTAAGTACTTGAGGTTGAAAGAGAGGCATATTTGCCTCCCAAGGCTGTTGTGCAGTTGGCAGGTTGTGTTATATGGCAGTGTGTTTGCTGCTACTGTTCTGAGTGGGGTGAACCCCCCCCTTTTCCCCGAGCATCTGAAAGGAGTAGAAATGGTCTGCAAAGAGCTCTGGTTTGGCAGGCCGAGACCCTTCTGCCAGTCACTGTCCCACAAGCTGACCAACAATTCAACTTCCCCTGCCTCTGATCTTCCTTCCTCTACCTCACTGCATCATCCTCAACCTTCCTCTTACAGTGTCTCCTGGGTCTGCAGGTATTCAGTTCATCATGGCTCCCTTCCTGTGATTAAACTGGACAGGAGAGGGTCTGGAAGCACCCCTCCATCCTGCCTCTCCAGTGCTGAGCATGTGACCTTATGGAGGCTTTCAGGGCTAGAGAACTGAGACTTAGATTTAAGGGCACATCAACCCCAAAAGACCTGCAAATACAGCCAGCTTCATGTCCGCTGTCCCCCGTGTAGCCTACTTTTCACTAGAGCATTCCAGAAAACATGAGGACTTCGGAGTCTCAAGCTATTTCATAAAGTGACTGGGGGAGTCACATTCATAATAACTGGGTGTCTGAATTAATGAAGACTGGCTGACTTGTGGATTTTGTAAAATATTTTTTCTCTCTCTCCACCCACCCCTCTATCTTCACCAAAATCTCTTGGGTCACTATGAGATTCATATGCCCTTGTGATAACTCTAGAGTCATACTTACACATACACACACACACCTAATATATGTGTATTGATCTAATCCTATATGTTAAAGTCTCATAATCTTTTCTGATTGTGATTTTGATCATCATTTCATATAGGCCTCTCATTTATTTAGTATCTGTATATTCCACACACATACACTCTGGGTCCATTTCTAGGACCTAGAAAATACGGTTCCTCAAACTATCACTGTATTATATCAGCACGAATTAACATGGTATTTAATTCATTCTCTGTGTCCTGTGGAAACTAGCACCATCTGTTTCTTAGGTATTTATGGGAAAGGGAAGGAGAGGAGGTCCAAAACAGAGGTAGAGACAGACCAATTTTCCCTCATAAGTAATACCAGCTTCAAACACATGGAGGGCCTGAGGCAGACCACCAGAAAAGGTCTCCACTCATAAAGGTTTCTGAACCAGGGATAGCCCTTGCAATTCAAGGAAGCAGGCTCAGTTTAGAAGTGACCTGTGTTATAGGACTTATATGGCATATTTGGCATACATGTCTTAGGTATGATATGCACCACAGGGGTGCTGGATGGGGGGTAGGATTGATTACTTTTTATTTGTTTCCCAACACAACCCCATCCCAACTTCATGTCTTTCATTTTTAATAACCGACTAAATCAGGTTAGAGCTGCTCATATGTTCATGAGTGTGGAACCATTGACTAGAACACTAGAATTCTACCAATCGCCATATCCTGTAGATAATGAATCAAAAATGAATCAAAAATGAATGATTCTCCCACTCCAGAAACTATCAACTGCAAACAACTCCTCAGGAAGTGGTGAGAACTAGAGATAATCTGCCCCATCTATGCCAGAATTTTGGCAGGTTTGATCTTGTGCACATTTTATGAAAGGAATCTCAGTTACTGTTGAGCTCAGGGATGTGAGAGTTACAGCCTGTCTAGATGACAGCATTTCAGAGCACTCCTCTGCATCCTTCAGCTCTTGCGTTCCTTCTGCGTCTCCCCCTCCTGTGATGCTCCCTTGGTGGTGATGGGCACAGTCGATGATGCAGATGTCTCCTGGGCTGAGCACTGAGTCTCTTATTCTCAGCACGTCGTCTAGTTCCGCAACTCTCCTTTGACTGCATCCCATTGCAACAAGAAGCGTCTCTGACCAAGAATAATCCTTCCCTGTTCTATGTCAATAACACACATAGTAGAACTTAAAATAATTTGACTCTAGAAGAGTCCATGGTTGACATTTCTATTGAAATCTATTTATTCTTTTCCTAACATTATCTACTGATCTTTCTAGCTCAGCCCTTTGTCCTAGAGGTCAGTGTATCAGTGCTAATTTACATGACTGGTCCACCTAATTGCCCTCCTCTGCCTTCATGCACACACTCCTAGAATACTTCAACAAGAGCTTTGCCTCAATGACCCAAAGAAATAGGCCTCTTTCCTCACTTGAAATCATCATCAGGTATAGAAATGTATGAACAAACTCCAGTGTCTCCAAAGCAAAGGGAAACATGGAGAAATTCATCTCCTGGGCACAATTTGAGCTTTCAGAATCATCAAGTGCAGCTGGACATCTTAAGACTAAACTAGCATTCATGCATTCAGCAAGAGCCAGTGAATGCCCCTTCTATCCACAGGATCTAAAAAACTGTTTCAGATGGGAAGACCCAGACGCGGTTTCCCACTGCACAGGCCTCTGGAAGCTGCACATGGACACATGGGGAACAAAGTCATGTCTTATATCAGCTGGGAGACACTGATTCTAACACAAGGCTCCATCTGGCATTACACAGACCCAGGCTCTGTTTCTTGTCACAGGGCTACATGGACTAGACTCATAGGTAGCTCATCTCACCTGTGTTCTGCTGGAGGGAACCATTTTCCCAGGGATAATCTCTCTTGAGGTTATTTGCCTTCCTGGGATGTCTGAGAGGACTTAATGAGATAATGTTTGTAAATCATTTTGAGGGCCTCTGAAGAATGAATGGTGCTGTATAAATCAGAGCATCATTATTGCAGTGATCACAAAGGCATTCACTTAGTTAAAGCAAGGAGGGGGAACCTTGCTTCCATTATAATCTCCTCTTCCCTAGAACTGATAAGGCACCTGAAATATTCGCCTGTTTTCCAAATGAAATTCTCCAGTTTCATAATCGGCTCAGAGGTGAAATGTTTTTGGAGAAATTTTAGAAATTTCTCTTTAGGGTCTTCAGAGAGCAGAAGAACATTAAGTAAGCACACTCTGCAGCTGACAAAGGAGCTGTTTTGACCAAAATCATTCAAAGAGGCTCAGTTTTATGACTTCAAATTCTGCTCGTTTTTTAGTCCCCACTGAGATAAATGAAGCAGCGTTGAATCTGAAAGGGGAAAATTGGTTTGGCAAGGTTCGGATGTTTGAAGCCGCCACTCAAGGGTTGCAGAACACAGACTGATTTTTTTTTTTCATATCACCAAATAGTTTCTTTCTTGAGAAAATTTTCAGACGATCCTCCCCCCCCCATGAAACACACACTGGAAAAAAAAAAGGAGTTGTTATTTTTGACAATTTCCATCCTTTCAATTTAGAAAGATCTTTGATTTTTCAGAAGACTCCTGGAGCTCCCGTTTCATTTATAGACTCATTCCCCAAGCAGCACAAATGTCCCTGGTGAGGTGTCTCAAACTGAAATGGTTCTGGGCACCAGGCACAGTGACAGATGAGCTTGGCTTCTATATTAGAAGTGGCAGGAAGCGAGGGTTATGGGGAACCCCAGCGTCTGCCAAGAATCTGCCACCCTCAGCTCCAATTTGCTCCTGCTATGGAAAAGCCCAGGTCCAGGATTTCTTCCAGTCTTCCAAGGGAAACCCCCAGATCAATAACTCTTATGCCATTATTCAATTATAAATATTATTCATAAATTCATATCTTTTTTCTTTCTGTTTTTCAACATTTCATACTCACACCAAATATTTACCCCCAGGGCTACTGTTTTCCACTGTGGTTCTAAGCTCATGTGAAGTTTACAAAGAAACTAGAGTCTCAGAATAGCACAAGAATCACGGAAATCTGACAGCTCCTTTTTCTCAGTTATTACAGTCCTCCTTCTTTCATCACAAGTTGCTTAATCTCTCTGCCTCAGCCTCCTCCTCCATAAAATTAGCATAGTGAGCACGCCCACTGCATACCCTCCTATGGAGGGCTGAGCAGTGAATGGGAAGATGTGTAAAATGCTAGAACGCCGGCATCTGTTGAGTGCTCAGCGAACCCCATCTATCATTAGTTAGCTGGATCATGAGCTGAGGGGGGAAGCCCACTGCCAGTTTTGCTGTATAGCCTGTCTCTCTTGCCTTGTTCACTTCAATCCAATCCTTCCTGATAATTTTGAAGGATTATTAAACACTAGTAGGAGGCATGCATACCAAGATAGTATCAAAACCGTAGATAGTATGATAGTATGCCTAAAACCATAGATAGTATTAAATGTTCTATGTATTGTATGCCGTTCCCACTGTAGAGTATAACAATCTTGATATATATATATATATATATATATATATATATATATATATATAGTGTGTGTGTGTGTGTGTGTGTGTGTGTGTGTGTATTCTTCTTTGGATCATGTATATTCATGGTTTGAGTTCTAAGAAGGAAAGAGGTTTTCCTCTTCCATGTGAAGAGGATCTACTGGTACACCATTATTGTCCTTGTTCAGGTCTTGATGAGACAGCCATGTTGATAAGACTTCATAGCTTCTCTGACATTTTTAGGAACCAAAAAAATCTCACAATAAATGCCCTTTCCTCTGACTCTTCTCATCAGGCCTCAACCATAGACAAGAACTACAGGCTACTTAAAAATGCTAAGAGTAGAAAAAAAAAATAGTGTCCTTGGGAAAGAGGCCCCAGATTGGCTAATACCAAGTGGTCAGCCCTGGAATCATATGCATACAAGTAACAAGTAACATATGCAGACCGAGTGGGCTGTGTTTGTGCACACATTCACACATACAAAAATGTAGCAACAAAGGAGCCCATGAATCTGAGAGCAAGCAAGAGGGGTTGCGTGAGGAAGGTTGGCGGGAGGAAAGGGAAGTGGCTGGCCATTATAACTATTTAAATTTCCAAAACATTTTATAAATTGCAAAGGTGATAATTCAAGATTTCATCATGCTATTCAAAATAGTGTAAACTTCTACTCATAAACTATTATTTATTTTTTTGTGTTGGAAGGTTTCATGTGGTGTTTTGTTTTTGTTTTGTTTTTGTTTTGTTTTGTTTTGTTTTGTTTTGTTTTGTTTTTTTGCCTGCATTGACCTCAGATAACTAAAACTGTGAAAAGCAAAACCCTGAATAAGCGAAGGACGCTGAAGCAGAAAGGAGGCCCACAGAGGCCAATCAGAGGCCGCGCTTCTGGGGGCCTGAGGGGGAAATCGCTGCTAAGGCCTCTAAGTCCACACAACACCTGAACCTGAGAACTCAATCTTCTCCATTCGCCTCATTTCAGGAAGAGATCTGTGATGCTGAGCTCCTGTAGAGGCCAAACATGGGACGCAGAAGAAAACTCTGACACAGGGCTCACTGCAGATTTCATTTTCATCATCGCTTGGTGGTACACATGTGAAAGACTCTCATGTCGGCTCATGTATCTCATTTGTAAAATGAAATACCCTAAACAACCTTCAAGTTCATTCTAGCTTTAATCTTCTATGATTCTGTGTCTTTTCTTTGTTATCTTCTCCAAGTGACTTATTCCCTACCACTCCCAGATAATCACCGAAGATCTATTCTCAGTAATGATTCTTTGTCCTAAGAGAGTTTTTATCTCCTCGGGAACAACTAATACTATAAACTTGAAACAGATAACAATACACTGTAGCATAAGATTAAATACAAAGGAAAGGGATTCAAAGAGGCCCAAGGGCTAGAAGTCGAAGTGTAAAGTAGACTTTTAGTGATAAGAGGAAGGTTGAATTGAAGGGACTGACCAGAAAAGCAGAGGCATAGAACAGAGCTTACCTGATAGACAGCAAGAGTGAAGGCTAAGGGTGGGAGACATCCAGGAAACCCTTTGCCTTCCTGTAGATGCGTAGGCAGATTTACAGAAGTGGGGGAAAATGGTCAAAGAGGCAGAATTCTCCAAGGCTCCAGGATAACATCTCTACTAGGAAAACTCCAGACGATTACCTTATCTAGTAATGATAAAAGTTGGTCTGATCAACTTTTCAGTCTCTTTAGAAAGTCTGCACAGGGCTTAAGGAACTGAGGGAAGATAACAGAATTCACACAAGGAATTGGGAATCTTGCAAGAGATATAAAGTAGAATCCCAGAGGGTATCTGAGAAGAGGACGGCCCCTCTCTTGCTGGCCCTACTGAGATCTCCCAGGTGGCTGGATAGATGAACGATTGCTACAAAATTAAAGTGTCATAAAAGGAAATCAGCACCGCCGCCGTCTCCAGGCTCTGAACCATAAGTGTGAAATATTCTGCCCATGCCTCATCTGTCTGGGAGGGCATTGACGCTGTGGATAGGAGCTAAGAATGTTTTCCGATCATTGAGAAAACAAATGACCCAGGGCCCTACTTGTCATGCAGAAGACACCCATGTGCATCGCCTCTGCTCAGACAAATGGAGGACACAAGCTGGAGAGGGCTCTGGGTTGGCCTGTGAGGAATGGGCTGTTTGGGATGTAATTTTATTGATTTTTAAGAGGTGCTTATGTGATGAGAGAATTGAAAACCTATCAAATTGTGTGAGTTCCTAAATTCCGTCAGCTAAAATGGACCAACAGAGGTGCTGTGTTTCTGCTCTTAGACTGGTGTGTATATGTGTGTGTGTATGTGTATGTGTGTTTCATACATGTTTACGTTAATGTGTGTATTCATTGCATAGATGTGCATGTGTACATGTATGCATGTATATTTAAGCCAGAGGTCAGCATCAGGCTATTTCATAGATTTGTCTCCACCCTTCTGTTTAAGGTGGGTTTCTCATCATACCTGGAAGTGGTTGATTCGACCAGCCATCCTGGCCATTGGGCTCCAGGGATCCTCTTGTCTCCACTGCCTCCGCACTGGGGGTTATAGATATGTGCCACCAACAGCCATCTTTTTATGTGGGTGCTGGGTCTTCAAATTCAGGTCCTCATGCTTGTATGATGAGAGTGCTTAGTTGATTGAAATGCCTCCCCAGAAACCCCTCTAGACATTTTTTTGTAGATATTACTTGCCAAAGTTACTTGGTGACTCTCAAAAAAAAAAAATACATACACGAGAAGCCTCTACGTTGTTGCTGCCTGTGATGGCATAAACTTGGCTTACATTGCCTTGGATTAGCCTACACCCTCATTGGCTTTTCTGTCCTTCCACTAACTGACTCAGTGTGGGTCCCGCTTTAGATGGTATTGGAAATTGGTTTTAGCTGTCACATAGCCTCTAGCAGCACTTTGCCCCACGGCCGTACTTAATTCACAGTGGTATTTAGACACTAGACAAAACTGGAAAATATTCACTTTCTTCAAAGTCAGCTCCAATAAGACTCTCCAAGACCCCTCCCTGCCTTCCATCCAGAGGGCGACCTCAAGTCTCTTTCCACACACACATATATTTAAATGGGAGATTCAACATGTGGTAGAAAGGAGATCTCTCACTTGGAGAGACACACTACATAGATGTTTCTTCCTTCATTATAAAGGACAAATGGGTATATCTTCTAGCAAGTGTAAGTAATTACCCAATAAGCAGCATATACTCAGGAGATCCTCGAGGCTAGGCATGGAGGCACAGACCCTAACTACAGAACTCTGGAGCTGAGGTGGGAGGATTAAGCTTCATGCATACCTGTGTCCAAAACAAAAACAAAACAAAGACACAAAAAGAATCATCATCCAGCTTAAAACTTAGCGGGACATAATTCTCCTGTGGAGGAGATGAAATACCGGCAGAATGCTGAGATTCAGCTCTGGCCTGGATGAGCGTGAATAGTCCATCTCCATAGCTACACTTTTTTCATCCATAACTAACATGAAACTCTCCACTGGATGATGTTTAAAAGCAAAATAAACAAATGATATTAAAGGCTAAGTGATCACCACTCAGAAAAGTGCTGCCCAGATGCATGATGGCTCGATGCAGTCAAGGCAGAGACCGTCCCCCGCTCAGCACTAACAGAAAAAGTAGGACGGTCATAGGCTCCTCCAGCCAGAGACATGGATTGTTTAGAAGAACCTAAAGCATGTTAGTAATAATGCATAGCCCAAGCTACGAGAGTATCTCTTGTACCTATCACTGTGAACCTATGGAGAAATAGACTGTCTGCTTTTAAGAAGGAGGTAGACTAAACTCAAGAGAAGAATGCAACTAGTGAAACAGACGTGGCCAGGAGCATCTCTGAAGGTTGATGGAGAAGGAAACCTTGTTAAGCCCAGCATCAGAAGGGCCTGAGGCATGCTGACTCCCCAGCTCAGTAGTACCAACATTCTCTAGGAAAGACCCAAGCAGACATAATCCCCTCTCAATTGCTCTTCTTGAAGAAAATCCAAGAAGACAGAGTGTTTCTGTGTTCAGCCCCTCTTATTCATTTGACTGCCTGATGCACAAAGAGACATGAGGAGACACATTAAGTGGCCACTTCCATATAACAGTAGCAAACAACTTGGGATAATATGGGGACCCAGACAGAGTTGAGCAATGACTTAAAGACAGCAATGACTTAGAACATGGGAAACACCTGTATGTTTATCTGGAAACTCTGCCATTAGGTCCATGTTCATGCCTACAGACTGTGCATAGATATCAGAGGATGTAGCCTTTATGAGGTTATTGGATGCAGTTATTGGATGCAGGGGAGAAAGCTAGATATTTGTAGTGTCTGGTTATATGGGAAGGACATGGGAAACTGGTGCCAGAAAAAGGGAAGCACACCCCCCCTACTCCAGCAGAGCAAGGAAGAGCTGTGAACCCGTGGAGGGACTTACTGGCTGCTCAAGGAGGAGAAGTGGAGGAAACTCAGGAGAGGAATGCAGCTAATGAAGCATCTGGAGCAGATGTGGCCAGGAGCATCTCTGCAGGCTGATGAAGACAGAAGTTTTGTTAAATCCAGCACCAGGTAACTCTACAGATCCAGCCTGGCTCTTCTTGTCCCATGTACCTCTTAGGGAAAAGAAGGAAATTGGGGTGCATTTTCTTCTTTACCTACTGTTGGGTTTACCCAAGAGTACTTCCCCTTGCATAATTTAATACATTGACACAATCAAGCTTAAACAAGAGAAAACTTTTTCCTCCTTTGCCATACTGCCTTCTTTTCAATTTCTGATTTTGCTTTTTAAAAGGGAAAAGACTTTATGCAGAATCTCCTCAGTGGATTACCTTAGGAAGATATTGTGTTACTCTGGCACGAAAGTGAATTTTCTCTTTGTCTTCTTTGAGCTGGGCTAGGCTAGAAGTTCACAGCCCGTCAGTACCATGATTACTGGCTCTGAATTTAAGGAGATTATGTGACTCGAGACTTCGGGGTTTGTTCCCCCCCCCTCCACACACACACAAAAGGACAGGACTTAATATCATTTTTGACACTAAGGGCCAATGAGTCTATGACATCATTCATGATCTAACCAGTGTTTTCTGAGCATCTCTTGCACGCTAAGTGATGCAAGCATGAACGTGCCTTAGTTCTTTCACATACTCTAGAAAAGATACCAGGTAAAAGACTGACTCGGTTTCCAATAAAAGGTGCTAGAGGAGACAAGACAGAGATGCCACGGCCACACAGTGTCCAGAGCATGACAGTAGACCTCTAGAGATCGGCACTTTCCACCAGGGAAACAAGACCAAAAGTAAGGGCCCCGCACAATTCAGGGACAGAGGCCTAAACCTCAGATATGTGACAGCCAGTTGGGAACTTGAGTCACTATCAAGGTTATCACTGGAAGCATTGGAAATGGCGTGAGAATACAGTTCCCATTTCTGGGGCATGACAGGGGAAGGTGTAGAACTCCAGGCAGTTGTCAGAGACCCATTGGCTAGAACTGAGGCACAGGAAAGGCTATCTCTTGTGTCACAAAACCACTAGTCATACCTACTGGATGAGAGTAACTTCCAAGCTTCCACCTTTGACAGGAAGCAGCCTTAGAGCCTGGCATAATGCTTGGTCTAACACAGATAATCAGTGGAGCAGAGCTTCAGAAACTAGAGATAAGACATAAGATGGAACAGTACATAAATATAATAACAACAATCATCGCCAGAGCTGGCAATCACTGAGTAGTTCTGGACTGAATACATGCTAATTAGTTAGCGTGAGCTGGTGCATGAGGAAAAGGGGAGATCACATCTCTTAACTTGCCCCATTCAGGATCACAGAACAAATCTCAGCACCTTCAAGCAATGCAAGTTTCTTCTCATGTTGGAAGCAGTCTAACAGAGGCCTCTGCTTAATCCTCGTAACTTTAAATCTCAGGCTAAGTCACAGTTTATAGATGGTTGCCCCACTACTTCCAAAGCGGGGAATGAAGGAGGTGAGTATTGCACTCATTTTTAAAGCCCTTATTTCCAACTCTCTTCTCTTCATATTACGCAGCCAGAGTAAGTCACATGGTCACACTGACTCCAAAACACAGCAGACAAGCACATGCTGTCATACCCCCAGTTGGAGAATGGCAGTTTTTATCAATAGTCCTTTCTCAAGTCACCTGGATTCTCAGAACCAGTAGGTGGAGAAACCACGGTTCAAACCCACATTGCTTGACTGTCTCCCAGCTTCCCTCTACCCTGCAAGAGGAACTCAGCCATCTGGAAGTCCTTTGCCGCCTTCACATCCTACCCCATACTGTTCCCGTAGCTTCCTCCCTACAATCCATCTCAGGCTGTGGGGTAGGAGCCAGGCGCTAGGTGATTGATGCCTCCCAGCAATAGTTGGGGAAAGATTATCTAGCAGCATGTGCTGAAGGAGCCGTAGCTGGGAGCCTGCTCATAATAGCAATTGAAGTGCCGGTTTCTGCGGGGTTTGAAGGGCCAGGTCTCTAGGGCTTATTAATCCCACAGCAGTCCTGGGAGGGGCTCGTTGCTGCTTTTATTTATAACTCTTTGCTGTGCTCATCCGGCAAGGCAAGGCAAGGCAGCTGCGATTATGTTCCAGGGACGCGGAGGCCTGGCTGCTATCCAGGCGAGGCCCGGGAGGATGTTTCCTTCCTCAGCTGGTTCCTCGGCTGCATTCATACGGAGCAGTGAATGGGGGCTTTTTAGTCACGGTGGCACGTGCGGGGACGCATGCATCAGGTCGGGAGGGACCGGAAGATACAGAGTCTTGGTTGGATCTTTACTGACTTCCTTAGTGCCAGCCTTACAGGATGCCTTCTCTGTGATGTCCCCTCAGGAGTTCACAATGATTGTCTTTATCTTTCCGGAACTTACTGTCCTCTTATGCTTTGTCCCCATGTTAGCTTTTACGGCTTTTCTGTATGAAATGCTCTGTCTTCTGTAGATAGAGAGTTCCTGCAAGCGTAGGTTACGACTAGTGCCTGGTAGGGGTCCTTAGAGCGGGACACACAGTAAAATGTGCCGTATCTGTATCTGCAGCCGCTGGCGCCTGGCCGCTTCTCCGAGCTCATCACCTGCCACCACTCGCTTGGCTTTCACTATGGAGAACCCAAAGGTCAGAGTGACAGCTCATGCTCCTGGCGGGTTCTCCTACACCGAGCCCATGGTGTCCTCTGGCCTCGAACAGCCTTTGTTTCAGCCTAGAGTACCCTTGCTTTACGCCCTGGCAACAGTCTATCTCAACCCCCCTCTTTGGGCCAACACTGTCCCTTATATAGTTTTATTACAGGAATAATTGCATTTCAATGAGTCCTTTGCCTGTTTCCCACTGTACTGAGAACTCTCTGAGAAATATATATATATACACACACATATATATGTATATGTATATATATACATATATATAGTATTAAATACAATGTTTTCCTTAAAATAATAAAATATTATTATAAAACCCATTTTGACCAAAATATCAACATTTTGTTTCCCTCTTCAGACATAAGCTATACAACTGGATATTTGATGTAAATGCAAAAATAGAGTGATTACTGTAGATAAGTAAATTAACACAATGTTCGCCCCTTCTGGTTACCTCATCTGTGTGTGTGTGTGTGTGTGTGTGTGTGTATGTGTGTGTATCTAGTAAGAGCACCTCAAATCTAGTCTTTACAAAACTGTAACATGCAATACAAATATTATTCATCAAAGTCTTCAAATTTTAAATAAAGATGGAATCAGTGACATATTGAGTCATACTGCTGTTCAAAGCAATAAAAGGAAAGATATAAAACATGGGTTCTGGCTTGAGGATGGAGCTCTGTTGGGAGAGGGCTTGTCTTACAGGCATGAGGCCCTTGGTTTAAATCTGAATACCATCAAAATATGGATCTCTCATGATTTCATTTTTTGAAATTTCATTCATCTAGGTATTTTATAGTATTTTATGCATATTTTTAAAATATTTTTTTGTTTGACCAAAGAGTGTCTAGGGCCAAGGAGACTGCTCAGTCAGTAAAATGCTTGTTGTACATGTATGAAGACCAGAGTTTGAATCCCTAGTGCCTGAATAAAAGCCAGGCTCTCCTATCTCTGGGGAGTCACAAAGCATGGGGAATCCTGGGAGCTTGCTAGCCAGTTAATTTTACGAAATCAAAAGTTCAGTGAGAGACTCTGTAGCACAATAAGGTGCAGACTGAGAAAAACTTGAGGTCTTCCACTGGCCTCCACAGGCATGCATGTGTACACAGAGCTATCTATATAGATCTACACATATGACCATGTATGTATACTTTCATACATCAGATACAAAAATAAATACAAAAACAGTGCCCCAGAGTCAGGTAGGATCCAGGTAAGCACCAGATGAATGGGCGAGTCAGGAAGTGCCGGGGGTGAGCGAGAGCTTTGGTGAACTGTTGGAATGCTTTTCCAACTCCATTTCCCAGAGTTCCTGTGTAGAGTTTTATAACTGCTCATGTATCCTTCCCCCACTCCTTTTCCTTCTCTGCCCAAACTCTTTAAGTTCAGAGAGATGGAACAAAAGTAAAACAATATCCCAAATTGGGACAGGCTAGGATGTTTTGCTCAATGAACTGAAAGTCAGGGATCTATGATTCGGGACAAATTTGGCATGTGTGGAAGAGTTGTTTGGTGGCATAGTGCCACCCTTCCTTGCTCCAGCTCTACTTGGTAGCTGTACAGAAGGCTTTGGCCACTGGTGTCATTGAATAAGAAAGTAGCACACGGAACAGAACTATCCCACACCCAGAATCACTGAACTGCCACTTCTACGCAGAGGTCATCAGCCTTGGTTGATGTGTTCTTGGACTTCTTACATGTCTGTGTCACTGTAGGTGAATGGCAGGAACTGACCTGGCACTATGCTGAGAGCTATTCTTCTCTTCAAGAAACCCTTACTGAAGGCTGGTAGGAAAGGCACAAGGCCCAGAAAGAGAGGACCTTGGATTTGGGCCCATTTCTGCTTACATATAGGCTGTGTGACCTGATAAAATTATTTTACCACTCTGAGTGCCAGTCCATTCATTTGTAGAAAGACATTGTCTATGAAATTATGCTTTTGAGAGTCTGTATCAGGGAGCCTTTATGTTATTAGCAGTTATGTCAGGGACCGATAGTAGGTGCGTGAAGAAGATGGAAAGAGCTGTTCTCTTCCATGCAGAACTGCTACCCTCTAACTAGTTAGCATATTCCTTAGTGGGTGGTGTTTATGTTAATGGAAACAGGCTTTTCCATTTTACAAAGGAGTAAGCTTGCTTAAGAGGATGCTGTAGTTTACTCCAGGCCACTCAACTAGCCAGGGGAGCAAATCTAGCTGGAGGTGCAGGGCAGTGGCAGAGTGATTTCTTAGCATGCAGGAGACCTGCATTCCAGCCCCCTCTCTATCGTTCTGTTCTGCACTTCTGAATTCAATGAATGTCCAGAACCAGAATCCACCTTCTGTCAGTTGTTCTTAGCCCATGACTATGTGAGCTGAGGGCTTGTGGTAATCTTCTAAGCTGAATTGGGGACACAGAACATTTTCTGTTTTCATTCAATGATTTGTTTATAGGTACATTTTCTTGAAGGGAAAAATCATGCCGACGTAATGCAGGCTTTGTAGAGAAATAAGTCTTTGATATTTGGTTGTAAAATAAATGTCAGGATAAAATGTTTGAGAAAATAAAGAGCTGTATATGAAATTACTTCCCACAGAGCTGTAGAATACTGAGGGACGATGCTGCACGTGTTTCATTACTTAGAGTAAATTTGCTACGTAAGGACGGGGCTGCTGTACACCCGCCACCTCAATCCAGAGGACTGCAATCTCCCTGCCAGGTGTGACGGCAGGCAGAGGAGTTCCACATTGTGCCAGCCACAAGACTTATCTCATTATTTAACGACCACCCCAAGTAGGTGACCCTCAGCCCTTAATGGACGTGACTAGCATCCAGTGTCTCTGAGAGTCTCACTATGCTACTAGAGTACTCTAGTCAAAACAATGACTTTTTCCACATTAGATTCACTAAGCGGGGCTATCCACAGGCCTGCCTGTATGCTGAAGGCACCAGGCAGGAACAAATGATGAGGTAATATGCCAGGGCAAAAGAAAGGGGCACAAGGATCAAAAGCAAGACAGAGAGTGAAAGGGCAGTGTCCACAGAGCACTCGGTGTCTCTAAATGGGATCCCCATGACTGTAAATAGACTCCCACACGATATTCAACTCTTCTGTACATTGGCATGAGTTGTCCTTCAGAGGCCATTTTGAAAAGCCCTTCTTCTTTGAGGAAGCTGGTCAGCTAAGACTGGGTGACCGTCCCTGTCCTATTCTTCCAATGCTATGTTTACCACATCATTAGACACACAGGGCTGGGTGGACACTGCTTCATTACTGATCACCTTTTCTAGAAAGGTTATGCAGGATTGTAACATCCATGTAATTTCCTGTTCTGCAGAGCTGTGCACTTAGGTCATGTAAATGCTGGACTTCTGAACAACACCAGCTATCTGTCCCTGTGTAACGCCAAACATCTCTTCATTCTAAAACACAGAAAAGAGCAGGAAACCTTCTAAACCTGTCTCAATTAGTGACAGAAAAGAGGGATAATAGGGAAGGGAGGGGGAACATAAGGAAAGGGATGGAAGGAGAGAGAGAGAGATGGAGGGAAGGAGGGAGGGAGAGAGAGAGAGAGAGAGAGAGAGAGAGAGAGAGAGAGAGAGAGAGAAACAGGTTACCAAAGCAGAAATGAGAATACTGAGTTTTGTTTTGTTCTTTTTTAGTTTTTTATGTGGTTGTTCTGTGGACAGCTCCTGACTTGTCCGATAGCTTAGCGTATTGCACCATTGGGAAGCCCCACTCCCGCCATCATGGAATCAGAAAGATGTGCCTTTAAAATCCCCAGTCTGAGAAAATGGCTGAGAGCCCTTTCTGGAGCTAGTTCATTCCTCTTCAGCCTCCTCATTCATAAGATGGGAATGGTATAGTTTGTAAGCTGTTATGAAAATTAACAAGATGTTACTATCTCAATATTCTCGACCCATAGCGAACACGTTTTCCCCACCCTGTGAGTTTGCTCCAGAACCTCTACATGATCCATGTTTACAGAAAATGGCAATTGACAGGCTTAGTGCTTAAGTCTGAGAACTTAAGTTCAAATCCCAGTTCCATATTGATGACTGATGGGACGTTGGGGCAATTATCTTACCTTCTGTGATATTGGTTCGAGCCTCTTCTTTTCCTGCAAGGAGTGACTGTGCCCATTTATCAGGTTTTGTGGAGAGGAATAAAGAATTTTGTATGAATAAAGATCTCAGAGCACACACACAGGTCTTAAGAGCTGTCTTTTGTTAGTATCAATGTCACTGAGTAGGAAGCAGTGAACGGGAGCCTGGGAAATGGCAACCTGCAGTGACACGCCAGCCCAGGCTGCTTCCATGTGTCCATGCTTCCAGGCAGGAAGTGCCAAGGCACCCTTCCTTCTCAGAGCCGTGAGGAGATGGAGCGATGTTCATTTGCAGTTAATATATATTCAGCCATACTAATTAGTTATACGCCCCAAAGGCTAAAAATAAATTAAGCCAGTCCATTTTAAAAAAATGGGGCTGTAGACTAGTAATAATGTTGACAACTTTTTTTTCACTGTTGTTCTCATTATTGTGAGACTGAAAATATTGACAGTAGCCAAGGTTGTCTGTGAACAGAAGATCCTCAGACCTTGTACCTAGAGTCACAATGTGATATGAGCGTAAAATAACAAGTACTTCTTGGTGTAAATCTCAGGTTTTCAGAACCTTCTATGTGGCTGACATTTTTCAAACACCATGCAGTCGAGAGTTAGCAGGAATTTTCTAAGCCTGCCATAACAAAGAACCAAAATGTGTTGGTTTAAAACAACAGCAGCTTTATTGTCTTACAGATCTAGAGTCTAAGAATGCAAAGCAAGTGTGTGAACAGGGTCATACTCTCCAACCTCACCAAGGGAGAATCCTTCCTGGTCTTAGCAAACATCTGTGTTTCCGGCACAGTGGAGATTTTAAATATATCACTACTGCCATATTTATATGTACATGTATATATATTTACATATATATATATATATATATATATATGATCATAAATATATCACTGACTGTCTTCTCCCTGGCTTCCTGTGTTCTTCCCTCTGTGCCTGCATATCTGTGTCCCTTCTTCTATGGAAGACAGTCACAAAGGATGAAGGTGCCTATACCCCTGCTTACTTCACTTTATGGTATCCATGGAGCTCTAAGTAAGGTCATAGTCTCAAGAGCTGGGGTTAGGGCTTCTCTGTACCTTTATGGGGAGATAACACTTTAATTCATGGCGCCAATAGCAATTCAAGATCTATACTGTCATTTGCTTTTCAGACAAGGAATCTAAACCTCTGCGCACTCAGGCTCCATGGCTGTCACTTGGAGAAATCCCTTTCTTTCCTCGAGACAGGTCGGGTGCTGTCACTTCTTGTCCTGTATTGTGTGGACCCCAAAGACAGAGCTCAGGCTTGCAGGCTTGGCAGGTGACTCACTGACCTCCCCCCCCAGTCTTTAGACTGTGGAGTTACAGTTGTGTAGCCACTTTTCTTTTTGCTTTGTTTTATGTTTTTTGCTTGTTAGTCTGTTTTCAAGTTAAGAGCCTGGTACACAGTCTAGGTTGGCCTCACATCTGTGGTCTGCCGCCAGTCCCTCAGCTCTGAGTGCTGCAGTGACAGGCACACTCTCAAGTAGGGGCTTTTTTGTGATGTTGGTGGATCTTCGCTGTAGAGCAGATTCCCTAAATTTGATTAAGAAATGCGGTGATTGATCATTGCACAAATTTTCCCAACTGGAGATGTCGCTTTCCTTTTCTGGATCTGTCCCCTCTAAACTTCGTGTGTAGAAGTGTAATTGCCGCTGTAATTCGATTGAAACGTGGTTAATTGCCGAGAGGTGATTGCTCCCCAGTTTTCTGCCATTTTGAATATACAAATAGATGCTGTTATGCTACCGAGCTCAGTGTAGCAGAAGTGAGTTTGCTAATTTTCTTTTAAAATGGCAGATTTATCTTCATCTTCCATTTCTGTCCCTCCCTTTGTTTGTCCATCTGTGTGGCTAATTAGCACTTTACTGTCCCCTGGTATGCCCCTGCCTCGGCTCTCACAGGGATTTGACTCTGAGGCTCTAAAACCAGTTCAACTCCCACCTGCCTGTGACTGGTCTAGCAGGCCTCCATGCTGGTGAACTGTAGACTTTTTCTGTGCTGTGTAGTCAGGTTTCTGGGATCTCCTTCAGTTCCCTTGGAATCTAGTCAAGCCCCAAGGAGCACGGGGAGTGATAGAAAGAGGCAATATTGTCCCAGACCCTCAGGCTAGCCACACCTGTCCTGCTGACTTGGATTGTTTCTGCTCCTATAACACAAAACTTGAGGCTAGTCAATTTATAAGGAGTAGAAACTATTTTCTCTCTGTTCTGAAGTCTGAGGTGGCCTAGAGTAAGACACCGGCAACTGGCGGCAGCCTTCTCTCTCTCCCATAGGAGGGAAGAGAGTATCAATCTGCTAACCTCAGAGGTGTCTGACACCACCTCAAAAGCAGGGTCAAAAGGAACTGCATAGAAAGGAAAACCCAGGGCAAAATAGTCAGAATGTTGCTCTACCTTTGCTTTTGAAACAAGAAAGAGCATCCTTCTGATACCTCCCAGAGGTTGTGAATTTAGTTGGTTGATGGGCCCTTTGAACAAGTCCGGCCCTGGTAGGGTTGTCTGGTTTTACTATAATCTAGGACCTGAAAGGGTCTCTAACTCTGACCCAAGCGTGATGTTAATTCCCCCAAGGATGAATGTGGATGGATGGATGGATGGATGGATGGATGGAGGGAGGGATAGGAGTTTGCATGACTATAACACAAGTTCCCCATCCTGGTACCCAGGAACCACGCTGCTCAGCACCACTAGCTATACATAGGATCATTTTATCCGTTCTTTTACATTTTTAAATCTGCAAGATGACAACTCAAGCGAATTAAGAAACTTTGCCCTAAAGATGCCAAAGCTTCACTGTCATGGAGACAATGGAAGGCCTTGTTCTGTGTAAGCATCGGGACACCCCCGTGGGTTCTCTCTTTACCACCACCCCCCCAGGAGAGGATTCCTTACACTTCCCAATCGACAGATTGTTTTTCAACTATAAATATCCATTTTGGAGGAGGAGCTGGACATGTGCAAATGCTTGACCCCAGGAAACCCCAATCCATCTGCTCATGGCTGCCGAAGATAGAATTTCTGACGAGCTAGGACCTGCTTCTTTGCCAAGAGACTTCAGCAATACGCCAAGGGAGGATCAGCTTCCTGTTCTGATGGGTCTGAGCTTCTGAGGCTCACTCAAGAGATTCCTTCTCATGCATCCACAGCACACACTTGAACAGCTCTTGCCCTGAAAGAAGACCCTGGCCATACAGAAAGCTAGGCCCGAGGTCCCTGACTGTATTCTGGGGGATGCCACTGTTGCACTGGCTACCTACGCTATGCCTGGCTCCGCCTCACACCATGCAGGAGTTTCTTTGGGTTTTTAAAAGGCAGCTGTCAAGCTTGCTCCACTGAGCTTTCAGATTTGATGACGGCCTGGCAGGGCTCCCATTTGGAAACCTGGAAGGACTTACCGTCAATCAGAACCGGGCACCTTTCAGATAAGTGTTTGTTTTCAAAGAAGACTTCCTGAGGATGTTGAAACCCTTTGTTCTTATAAAATCTACCCAGACTCTCCCCATCCTCACAATGGAAGGACAGCACTATGAATTTAAATAAACCCACATGCCATAGGATGGTGGGGGAATCAGGAAAATATGAGCTCTCCTTGTTTTGACCCCCAAATACAAAATCCACCCTGCCTCTCCTCTCTCTCCGATTGAAAATAAGAGTAGGTAAAATGTTATGGACATTTAGAGCCTACAAAATGAAATTTACCAAGAGGATTCTTTGAAAGTGGGTAAAGAGTCCCACAAGCTTCCTTAGGCTGGGAGTTGCAGAAGGAAGAGAGCAAACTCCATGTGCCTGCCATGATTATAACATAGTAAGACTGCTATTCTTGTGTGGCTCATTAACTAGCCTTAAAGATAATTCCACGAGAAGTTCAAAGGATATGTTGAGCAGTGGGAGAATCAGCTAAGGCATTACTTTGAATGACAGCTTTCCCTGGGTTTCCTGTAAAAAGTTAATCACATCTCATATGCAAATAGACACCCCCAGGTATACTGTCTGGCTTCATTCATTTATTCAAATGGTATTTCTGAGACCTTACCCTGCATACCCCACCAAGTCAAGTGCTGTGGGGCATATTGACAACATGGTCCTGTTCGTCTGACTCTGCCATCTTCTCAGAGGGGTTAGGTTGGTAAAGCACAAAACATCTGACTGACATGGCAAGGCTGAATTTGTCAAAATAATTCACCATACCTCTGAAAAGAATGTCAAACTGCCTTGCCTCAGCTACCCAGAACCACCCCCCCATTTTTCTACCCTCCCCCCAATAGTATCTGCCTGTCCAAATCAGTTTCTTGGTGTGAGAGAGAGCTCTGGCTCCACTCTATGAGAGAATGCCTGGATAGTAGAGCCCTCTTCTTTGGCTTTGCCTTCTCTTTCTTACGCTGTTTGGATTTTAGCATCTTGCAAAGGGTTCTCTGGTGTGTCTAGGTTGCCATGGGGACCAATAACATCCATACAAACCAGAAGCTGACCATGGAAGGAGAAGTGGGAGGGGGAAAGAAAATGAATGGAAGGATAAAAGGCAGAACCTACCAGAGATAAGGATCAGAGTTCATTTCCCAAGGAGGACAGACAGTAGAAAAGAAGGGGCTGGGGGGAGGGGGCTCTAGTTCTAAAGGTCTGGAAATCTACCCTGGCCTCTCAGTTTCCTGCCCTGCATCCTCCTGGTCTTTTTACAAACCACCATACAGAATTCTAACTTTATCCTGTTTCCACAGGACTCTCTGTGCCGCGAAGCAGGATAAAGTTGCAAGCAAATTTCAAGCTCCCAACTTTGGCCACTCATTCTCCATACAGCTTCCCTGCACTTGTCTGCCATTGCCGGACTTTCACAACTTGTAGTTGCCTAACTGCATTGTTTTCTTGGTCAAGCCTTCCCTTTTGTCTAGCCTGCACTCCCCATCCTCCTAAGGAACTCACCCACTCACCAGCTCCCTGTAGAATTTGTCTCCTTCCCTTGACTCTTCCTCATCCCCACTGCCTATAGCACTCCCTAGTCCTTATACAGTGCCTTGTATTGTATGATAGCTACACAACTATTGAATCTTAATTGCAATAGAATAAGAAGGGAAGGAGGGAGAAAGAGAGAAGGAGAGGGAAGGGAAGGGAATTTCAAGGGGGAGGGAGATGAAACAGGAAATAAACATGGTGACTCCCTTTATCTTCTAGCCCAGAAAAAGCAAGTGTTTATAACCAGTTATCATTAATGAGTTTTAGTTATATTGCTCACTTGAGACAATTATCTGGATAAAACACTGAGTGGTGGTGGAGAGGCACATTTTTTTATTTATTTTTTATTTATTTATTTATTTATTTATTTTTTGGTTTTTCGAGACAGGGTTTCTCTGTATAGCCCTGGCTGTCCTGGAACTCACTCCGTAGACCAGGCTGGCCTCGAACTCAGAAATCCGCCTGCCTCTGCCTCCCAAGTGCTGGGATTACAGGCGTGCGCCACCACCGCCCGGCACATTTTTTTATTTAATTTTTGAGATTATAATATAACTACATTTCTCTCCCTTCCCTCTCTCCAAACGCTCCCGTATGAGAGGCACTTCTTGACACTTGGTGGCACTGCTGTGGGCAAGGGACTGAGGTGATAGCTTCAGTTCTTGGCAGGAGAGAAGAGAATTTTCTGCCCAGAAAGAGCTCAACTCCACTAAGGCTGTCGACCACCCTACCCCTGGCTCCAGCATCAGAGACTGCAGAAGCTGTTCTCCCTCTCTGCCAACCGAGGGGCTGGCGTCTCCAGACTGGCTCTCATTCAAATGCCCCTCAGTGACAAGTGGAGAAAAAGTGGCAGAGTTCAGGCTGGATTTCCACGTGTTCTCATTCTAACTTGGCTCTGGGGTCTCCTCATTATGCCACATCCCGACCCACTTTGGGCTCCAGAGCCAGAGGCAGCAGGGAACTGGAGGCATGGCTCATCCTGGAGCCTCCCTCTCATGCATTGGTGGTCCTGCCGTGATGCGTTCCTCTCCTTTCTCCCTGCCGTTGCAGGGCATCTATCTGGGTAATGCGCCCATCTTTCTGCCCCTGTCATTTTCACCTTCCTGCCATTGGGCTATTTGCACTGTTTATATTTTCTGTCTATTCTGTTTTATGGGCCCTTTCCATCCAGAGCATCTATCCTGTTGATGCTGTGGTCTATTTATATTCCTTGCAGTGGCTAGCCTCCCTTTCCTTTTAAATCTCCTTTATCAATCTTGTTTACCTTCTCTATCAGCCCTTTCATCTTGCAATTATCTAGTTATCCATACAGCTAAATTGCCCTCCCCCCTCCATCTCTGTCCTCAGCTTGTTCTTCGATCTTCTTGGAGCCATCCTGCTTTATGCTTACCCCCCTATTTCCTGCATTTGACCAGTGACCCCTGTTCAGCTCCCTTGGGCAAAGCCTGGTCAGCCAGACACCTGCTGCTGTAGACAGGAGGTTTGAGTCCACTTACGACTAATACCAGGAGCTGACATGCACTGGGCCTTCTGTTCATACAAGACCCCAAGCTGGGTCTTCATTTCCTGCGTGCTGCAACTTCTCTAGGCAATTTCCTCCCGAATTACCGAGGAGGGTGGAGGCTCAGGGCGGTGAAGTGAGTGGCTGAGGGTCACACAGTTAATAAGTGCAATATTGACAGCCCACTCCCAGTTATCTGCATGAGCAATGGCATTGGTAATCTTTGCCTGCAGGAAAAAAAATGTAAAACTCTTTCCCTAATAGGCTTGGGAATTCAGCATCTGGGGCAGCACATTTCCCTCTCCGTGGAGCTCTGCTGCAGCTGATAATCAAACACGGGGCAGGGAAAGCTAATGTGTGGGATGCCAGTGCCGCAGAGTCTGAGACCATGAAATCCTAACATGGCCTTCCATGCGTGTGTCATGGAGCCAGTGTGGCTTCCTGCAGGGGAAAGGCCTGTATCATGGCTGCCAGCCTCTGTCTCAGCTCGGCTGTCCCAAGCTCCCACCGATGGCAGTTTCCATTTCACATAGCCATGCTGACTAAGCTTTTAGATGGTGCTAAAAAAACACCTAGTAAATGCCGAAGGATGGCACCCCAAGAGTCCATGGCCTAGACTAAACCATGGAGAGATCATGGAGTAGCATCCAGTGATGATTAGTGTTAATTGCCAACTTGACAGAATCTAGACTTACCTGGGAGGTGGGACCCTGGACATACAGGTCGGGGAGGGGAAAATTATCTTGTTTGCATTAACTGATATGGAAATATCTGATATTTTCATTATGGTCAGGAGTATTTACTGACAAGGGAGCCAGGCTTACAGGAAATAGAGAAAGCAAGTAGCATGCATTCATTGCTCTGTGTTCCTGATTGTGGATTTGATATGACTGGCTTCTTCAGGCTCCTGGAGCCTTGGCTACCTAACCATGATGGCTGTACCACTCACCCGTGATCCTGACCAAGTCCTTTCTCCCTTGCATTGCTTTTGTCGGGGTTTTCATCTCAGCACCAGGGCAAGAAACTAAGACAAGCCTCCCTTTCCATGTGCTGGATAGCAAAGGGATTCCAGGGAGGAAATGGGATGAGATGGAGGCGAGTGAATCAGCAGGTCATTTGGACAATCAATCAATCAATCAAGCAAGCAATCAAGCAAGCAAGCAAGCAAGCAGGCAGGCAGGCAGGCAAGCTTGGTGAGCTAAACAGGGATCAGAAGGACAGAGAAAAGCAATAAAGGAAGGAAGGCTAGCACGATATGGGGGAAGCTAGTGAGCTCTCGGGAGGCAGCATTCTGAGTTTTCCCCTCTCAGGAAGAGTTGGGTATGACCTCCCTTGCCAGTGTGCATGCTCCTCCTCCATGGCCACCTGCTGTATAGAATCCATGTTTAACTCTGAGCATGGACTTTCTTCCCTAACAGATTATAGCAACAAAAGACCCCCTAATCATAATCCATATAGCATCCAGGAATGAATTGAAACCCCCAGGGGACCTTTGCTTTCTTCCCTAATCACTACAGGTTTTTTTCTATATTCTTTGTTTATATTCCGAAGGCTCTCCCCTTTCCCAGTCCCCCCCCTTCCCATATGTCCCCCGCATCCCCGTTTCCCCCCCTGCCTATTCCCCAATCACCACCCCACCATTTCTCTTTTCTGTTCTGGTACTCTCCTACAAAACTGGATCCAGTCCTTTCAGGACCAGGGTCCTCTCCTTCCTTCTTCTTGGGAATCTTTTGACTTGCTAATTGTGCCTTGAGTATTTAGAGCTTCTGGGCTCATTAATATCCACTTATCAGTGATTGCATTTCATGTGTATTCTTTTGTGATTGGGTTAACTCACTTAGGATGAGATTTTCCAGATCCAACCATTTGCCTACAAACTGTATGAATTCATTATTTTTAATTGCTGAATAGTATTCCATTGTATAAATATACCACATTTTCTGTATCCATTCTTCCTTTGAGGGACATCTGGGCTCCTTCCAACTTCTGGCTATTATAAATAAGGCTGCTATGAACATAGTGGAGCATGTGTCTTTATTGTATGCAGGAGAATCCTCTGGGTATATGCCCAGGAGTGGTATGACAGGGTCCTCTGGAAGTGTCATGACCAATTTTCTGAGGAACTGCCACACTGATTTCCAGAGTGGTTGTACCATCTTGCAGTCCCACCAACAGTGGAGGAGTGTTCCTCTTTCTCCACATCCTCGCCAGAACCTGTTGTCTCTTGAGTTTTTAATCTTAGCCATTCTGACTGGTGTGAGGTGGAATCTCAGGGTTGTTTTGATTTGCATTTCCCTGATGACTAATGATGTTGAACATCTCTTAAGGTGTTTCTTGGCCATCCAAATATTTCTGGTGAAAATTCTTTGTTTAGCTCTGTACCCCATTTTTTGATAGGGTTATTTGGTTCTTTGGGGTCTAACTTCTTGAGTTCTTTGTATATATTGGATATTAGCCCCCTGCCGGATGTAGGGTTGGTGAAGATCTTTTCCTAATTTGTTGATGGCTGTTTTGTCCATCTGGAATAACAAAAAACCCAGGATAGCTAAAACTATTTTCAATAATAAAAGGACTTCTGGGGGAAATCAATATCCCTGACCTCAAGCAGTACTACAGAGCAATTGTGTTAAAAACTGCATGGTATTGGCATAGCAACAGGTATGTAGATCAGTGGAATAGAATTGAAGACCCAGAAATGAACCCACAGACTTATGGTCACTTGATCTTTGATAAAGGAGCCACAACCATCCAGTGGAAAAAAGATAGCCTTTTCAACAGATGGTGCCGGTTCAACTGGAGGTCAACATGCAGAAGAATGCGAATTGACCCACTTTTATCTCCTTGCACTAAGCTCAACTCCAAGTGGATCAAGGACCTCCACATAAAACCAGACACACTGAAACTAATAGAAAAGGATCTGGGGAAGACCCTGGAGAACATGGACACAAGGAGAAAGTTTCTGAACAGAACAGCAATAGCTTATGCTCTAAGATCAAGAATTGACAAATGGTACCTCTTAAAATTACAAAGTTTCTATAAGGCAAAGGACATGGTCAGAATCACTACAGTTTTATGCTAAGCCTTAAGAGGTTTGTGTAGTCCAGAGGTAGAAAGCTCAGTCACTTACATAGAGCAGGGCAGTGAAGAGTTAACACATCGTAGGTGAGATCAGCATTGACTGGGGGCACAGAAAGGGGTGGTGGAGGGGTCTTATCTTGGCATGAGAGATGAAGAAGGCTCTGTAGAAGAGGCAGCATTTATGCTGGGTCTGTTAAAATACAGAGGACTCACGCAGACATTCTAAGTGAACGGGCTTTAAGGAGGTGCAGGGATGCTCGTGAAATATTTCCTAGCTTGGGTTGATGAAGTGGGGATGTTAAGAGAGGAAGAGGAGAGAGGTTGTTTTGTGTGAGGAGCTGACTTTGGGAAGGATACATTCTGCCTCGGCTGTGTCTTTGTAGCTGTTTGGCACAGCCATGGTTGGTCCTCAGAGAACATATCTATTTGTGTGTGATGCACACAGAAGTAATCATAAGGACGGAGATACTGCCTTCGAGACCCAGCACGGTTACCATGAGGCTGAGTGGCAAGAACCAGAGCCCTGAAGCTGAGAGCATTTCTCGTTATACACCCCCAACCTCCCCCCCCCAGCTTTCCAAACCCTCACCATCTGACTTTGTACCCCTTTCAAATGAAACAGGTTACATATTGCCAAGCTGACGGAGGCTCCCTACCCAGACTGATAGAGCCCGCCGCACAGAAGTAATTTCTTGTTAAACTTCTATCCAGTGAAATCCAGCCACTGCACACAGCAGCCCCGGCTGTGCCGGGACTGCCATCCCGCCACCGAAGCGCTAGGGAATAAAGGAAAATGCTTAGCATTAAATTTCATGTAAATCAGACTTTATTTGCTCTAGTGACAGGTTATTACCTTCTGCAGGGAATGAGGGGAGAACCGGCTGCCGCTGGAGACACAGTTCCCCAAATGAGCTTCCATAGCAGCCTGTGGCATGCATGGCTAGCTCACCTGCTTTGCCCCACCCTTCCTCTCCCCTAGCTTCTCTGTAATTGGCCAGTGTCTACAGGCTCCAGTTCTCCTTAGCATAGCAGCCCTGCCTACTCAGCCTCAGAGATGGTCACTATTTATGTGGACTTGCCCACCATTGGGCACAGCTCACCTTCCTTTGCGGCTCAGTCTGTCTCCCACGAAGCGCATTCTATATAGCAATGCCTACCTCACTAAACTCATTTCGGCTCAGCTCAACTCCAGAACCTCCAGTCTTTCCTCACCGCCCAGCCTTTGGCACTCCTCCCTTTGAGTCTTGTTCATCTTTTACCCCTGGTCCACCTCTCTTGACTGACACACTTCTATAAGCAACCAACATGTTTATTGAGAAGCTGTGTAATTAAAACGATGGTTTGCTTCTTCACGATGTATATTACTTATTTCTTCAGCCAGGCTGTGACAGATTCAAGAAAGAGGTCAGTACCCAATGTGTTAACACCCACCCAGAGTAGATATTCCGCCTCCACTCAGAGCCATATGGCTCCACCAAGCAACAATTGACCAGGAAGTAAAGATCTACCTTGTTTTCCCAGAGGCAGAGGGCTCAATATACTCAGTAGCACCACCAATAGCCTCTCCAGAGTGCTTTATTACTAAATTAATTAGTTATTAATACATGGTAAATGTGCTACATCCATTTATTCCTGTGATTGTATTACTACTTGATACATGATAGATAGATATTCAATATATACCAGTGCTGGTGCTAAGTCTCATCTGAGCTTTCATCCTCACATGGAGCTCAGCTCCTGTGTGTGTTAGCCTTTCATCTGTTTCTTTGTTATAGAAAGTATCATCTGTGCAGGAAACCAGCTTGCCTTTACTGCTCTGCATAGACTCAGGATTAATATTACTCGGGTGTATCCTTTCAACACCGCAGGAGAGGCAAAGAGGCTTCCATCATCTATTAAGCCTGTTTATTGATAGTACACAGACACTCTGAAAAGTGTGTGTGTGTGTGTGTGTGTGTGTGTGTGTGTGTGTGTGTTTCAAGGAAACAATGGAAGACAGGAAAGCAGAAGGCCATTCTGAACTTAATGGGTGCCTGTCTCTCACTGCTGGTTAACCAGTGTCATATTGGATATAGTATCTGGTCATGGGAATTGGGGGTGAAAGAGTCTGGGAAACTGAGGTGCGGTTTCTTGTCTGTCCTCCTGTGAGCCATCTCTACTCAGCTCTTTCTGTTTGGTTCTCTTTTATCTCTCTCTTCTTATTTCTCTATTTTATCGTCCCAGCCTTTTTTCTATAAACTGTAGTAGCAGATAAGAAACGCAGACAGGAAGCGTTGGGGAGAATGGGGAAGGTTTGGAGACTATGAGGACAGGCCTAGGTCATTAATAGCCAGGGGCCTGTTTTGAGGTTTTGTTTTGTTTGTTTCTGTTTTCCCTTGATCACATTTCAATATATTGGACTGAATTTGGCCCCTCTGAAAACAGAAGTTTGCTCTTGAGACTCACATCTAGGGAAGGTCCCTTTGGCTAGATGCCCCCACAGCTAAGGAAAAAGGAAAAAGACTATAAAGTCTGCCACCAGTTATGTCCAAGGCTTAGTGTGGGCTTTCCTAGCAATTCTGATTGAGGACTGCACTTCAGAGAAGGCAAAGCCTGCCCAGCAGCACTGTTACCTCCGAAACTGGATGCCTGCCAAGTTCACCATCTGTGCCCTAAGGCCAGAGCTATGCACCACCAGCCCCTGCATCAAACCCCGCCCTTACTCCACAGCCCCTAGCCAGCTCTGGGAATTTGCCAGGGCCTCAGACTGAATCATGCAATCGGATAAGCTTTGCCAGGTTTATGGCTGGTAATTTATGGCTTTCTTTAGCAACATCTATCACACTGTACAGCCGTTAATCCCCGAGTCTTTGCCCACTTTGCAGAAAATAGCTTGCAATTCCTTACAGTGTAGCATTTGCTAACTTACCTGTCGTGCTGTCAGGGTGGGTGGGTGTGACGGGCCACTCTCCATTTACTTCTTTCCATCTTACTTTGCTTGGTGAGGCTTTCGCCCTCCGGAAAACAGCAGCAAGGATCTCTATTATTGACCGCTAGTTTGCTCTCCTGAGGCTGCCTCAGTGGCCTCTCCATGCCTAACCACCAAGAAGATGATAGGATGCTGGAGGAGAGGTGGGCTCTGACCTTGGCAAGGGCAGAGTGTTCTCCTGGCACCAAGGGGAGAGTAGATTCCAGAGGACACATACCTCTTCACCCTTGTGTAAAGCCATGGAGGAAGTGGATGGAAAACCACCAGGAGTTGGAAGTCATACTGTGTGCAGTTCCAGGCGGTGGGAAACGATAGCCAAGTTCTGCCTAAGTGTGTTACCCAGAGGGTCAGTTAAGACCACTGAATGTTATGAACCAGAGCATCCAAAATGATATACAAATACATTTGGGTCCAGGAGGAACTTTGGAGTATTTTTACAGTCAACAGTTTAACTTAAGCTATTAAAATTAAGATTTTTCTTATCTTAAGTTATGTTTCCCTGGGCAAAAGAAAAGGTCACTTGGGAAACTATAAATTATAGGATAAGGTTAGGTAAGACAAAATTATTTGGATTGCAATCATATGGGGTAGAGTGGGATATATAGATATAGCTATAAATGGATGTATCCTAGAGTGCATAAGAATTTACATAATAACATAATATAATGTAACATAAAGGAATATATGGAACAAACATGCTAGAAGAGAATATGCCAAAGCAATAAAATAATTAAATGCAAATATTGATATACACATATCAATATTTCATGCATGTTTTATGTATTATATAGACTATAAGCACATATAATATATGTATCTTCTAATTTATTATTTTCTGTGCTTTTTAAGTTTTCTACAATAAACACATTTTTGCACTTGAAAATAAATGCAAAGACATCTATAAATGATGGTATTTATTATTATTGGCTGATTGGAGTTACAATGAGGGCAGATATTCTTTTGTATACCTTCCTAACAGGATATCAAGAAAATATCAAAATGTATATTATGTGGTAATTTTAGCTAGTCCATTCCCTGTCAAGACCTTGTTCTCACATGAAAGCTTATGACCTTAGCCTTCACTGTCCATATTTCTATCAGCATCGTTATCCTCTGAGTCCTTACTAGAATGGCCCAGCCATCTCTGCTCATGGCACTCCATATCTCCTCTAGCAGCAAACAAGTCTCAAAGGCCTATGGACCATGTGATCAGGTTTATCATAATAAACCTCCTGTCCCCTGCTTGGTACCAATTTTCTGTATTGGTTACTTTTACCAGACAGAATCCCAATCAGAGCAAACGAGAGGAAGAAGAATTTATTTTAGCTCATGTGTTAAGGGAATACATGACATCAGGGAGGGAAAGTATATAAGCTGTTGATACCACAGTGTGGAAATATGCAGCTAGAATTTCAACCTCCTCATATCTTGGCAGAACAGAAAGCGTAGAGATGTTTGGAAGTGGAGCTGAGCTCTACGCCTCGAGGACTATCTCCTAGTGAGCCACTCCCTCTAACTAGTCCCCCCTTCCAGAGATTTCACAATCTCACTTAACAGTACCAACAGCTGGGGACCGAGTGTTCAAAGTGCTCAAATGCATGAGCCTATGGGAGGCAGATATTTTTAGAATCAGAATCAGTATTCAAATTCTTTAGAATGTGGTAAGCGATGGTGCAGAGTAATAAAATCCATCCCCACACCACGCTCTACACATCCCCCCTCTTTTCATGAGGAAGCTACTCCTTCCCCTGCAAGCCCCAGCCCCTGCCTTTACACTTACCCCTCTTGCCCTCAATCACAATTTTAATCAGGGGTTTAGGGAGTGACAAGAATAGAGAAGTAGTGCAAATGTCCACAACTCTCAGTCTGGAATTGGGGTAAATTTGTAAAGTTCATCCCGGCCCTCTGGAGATGTTCACAAAGATCACAAAGCAAGAGTTTGTTCTTCCTCACACAAATGGATCAAAAATGAAAAAAAAAAGAGTTTGGGAGGGTAGGAAAATCTGGATGAAAACCACAGATTTCCCTTTGTATCTGTAACTATGTAAGACGCAGGGTTCATAAGATGCATAAGGCCAAAATCATAAGGCATGCTGCAGGCTCAAGCTGTATATATTGCCTCTGCTAAGTGTAGTGGGCATATGAGTGACTAAGAGAAGTTGTAGCCTTCTGCCCTGGACATTGTTAGCTACCCCAAAGCAGGAAAGTCACCTAATCTCTATTTGACCCTCTTATTCATCTATGTCTGACCTGTCTATTCAATAAGAATCAAGTAGTCTGTGTTTGTAGACTATTTTGCAAACTGTAAAAATGTTTGTAAGGGCAAACTATCCTTGGAGTGAATGCTTGATAAGTACTTGTTGAATGAATGAATAAATGGAGTTCTGCTGTGGTATACCATTGATTGTGATGACATACTGATATCACTCACAAGTGTTTTATCTTTTGCTGACAGTTCTATGAGTACCAGTCAAAACAAAACTGCACAAGCCACACATTTCCCCACCAAGTGACATATAGCTTTCTATTAGTTTTCTGGGTTACTTCTGTCTCTATCTTGCTTCTCTAATCACCTTGTGGGTTGCTTGAAAGCAAAGATAAGGTCAGACAGCCTGTCTGGTGTTAGGTAGGCACAGCAGCAGGCCATAGTGAATATCTAAGAATTGATTCTTCAGATCCTTCATGGACAGAGTCTGTGCTTGGGACAGCCATCTGCTAGGTGGGTTGGAACATGGGGAAGCAAGAGGCATAGCTGGGAGGAACTCTTGCCAACATGTCTATAAAACCTTCATCTCACATGCTCAACACACTTTGCTTCTAATTACGTAAGAGAGCAAAAGAAATGTCCACACAGCGCTGGCCTTGGGAATGTTATTTGCTTTCATCTGAAGAGAGTTTAAGTGGTGGTGAGTTTGATCAGCCCTCTTCTATCCTGGAGTTTATTACTATGTTTCTTTTTCTTTCTGTCCAAAAAAGGAGATTTTTTTTCTTAGCAGTCTATGGTGAGGAAGTAGAAAAAAACTGAAGGAAAAATCCTGTACAAAAATAAGGAGAAAGAAAGAAAATACAAAACAGAAGATGTAAGCTAGTGGAATGGTCCAAGCGAGGTTAAGGAAGGCATTACAGGGAACTTTCGCTGAATCTCAGATTGAAAACAAAGGCACACGCCGCCTTCTCAGTGAGTCCTGCACAATAAAATGAGCGTATTCTCCTTCCATGGAGAATACATGGGAGGAAAAACCCCTGGCTTCCTTCCCAAGTCTCAAATCACTAAGAAAAGCGTTTCTGTGAACCCCAGCGCCCAGTGTTGCGCTCTGCTCTGTGCAGCACAGTAGGATTTGTCAAAGGACCCATAGTAACTAACCAGGCTCCCAACTATTGATCCAGGCCTGGATGGAAGGCAGAGGGCTGGGCACATAGAAAACCAGCTCCAGATGCATAGATAGTGCCGTGAACGCTGAGGGGCAATGGGAAGCAAGAGGATTTTCAATGGCACAAACAGGCAGAGATAAAGGATCCCACTGAGACTGACGGATGGAGAGAGAGAGAGAGCCAGGGACCATTTCAAACCTAAATGTGAATGCTTGAGATGCGAAGGATTGTCTCTGTGGGGAGGGATGAAGCTATTAAGAAACGATATTGATTGCTGAGCATGCTCACCAGGCCTGTTCCGTGGACCCAAAGCTCTTTAAACAATTACATGAAACAGGTAGGATCTAGCTATTAGCAGGGAAGAGAAGGCCCAGAGGTCAGGCTAGTTTGTTTAAAGAGAAAACTGCTGTGATTCATCATCATCATATTTCAGACAGCTAAATAAATATTTACTAAACGGTGTAGTAGCACATGAAGAAGAGCTGCCAAGCAGTCCCCGCGGGGATGCCTGCCCACAGCTGTACTCGAGGGGACACTTTGCTCTGAGACCCCAGGATCCTGGCCATGAGAAGGTATGTGAGCTGTAGGTGCAACATCACCTTCAGTAAAGTCACACAAGAGACCTGAGAAGGTTTTGTGTTTGGTTGGTTGGTTGGTTTTTGTTTTTGTTTTTGTTTTTGTTTTGGGCAAGCAAGATTACATTATTGTAAATATGTGTGCTAATTTTTATAACCTTCTGTTTGTGAATCGTATGAGCGAAGGGAATAATGGAAATAAGAAATTCCCAAGTTACATCTTAATCATTATCTCCTTGAGCTACTCGTTCCCATGACTTTCTGTTTGTACACTATAGGAACTGTGAGACTAGAACAAACCCAGAGAGACTATCTATATGCACGCCTCTTCGTTTACAAGAAGCAACAGAGATTTCTAGAGTGATCAGCTGGGAAGAGCCTTAGGAACCTCCAGTCTTGTTATAATTGCACAGTCGGGGGTGATGAATCCCAGGCAAGGCAGAGGCTTCTCTGCACCACCCAGTGGCTCAGACCTGAGAACCTTGATTCTCTCTCTCTCTCATCTTTCACTGGACCACCTTTCATTCCCTCAAAGTAAAAGTTCTTTAATTATTTTAGTTATTATTTTATGTATATAGGTGTTTTGTCTGCGTATATGTCTATACACCCTGTATGTGCCTGGTGTTACAGAAGGCCAGAAGAGGGCACTGTATATCCTGGTGCTGGAGTGACAGAGGGTTGTGACCTGCCATGCGGATTCTAGGAATTGAATCCAGAGCCTCTGGAAGAGCAGCTGGTGCTCTTAACCACTGAGTTTTGTTTCCAGGTCCCCAACACACGAATACCTAATTTGTCCAAATTTCATCTCTCGTGTCTTTGAGAAGCCAAACTAATTCAATGGATGTTCCAGACAGTGTTGTCCACTGTGGCTCTGAGGCTTTCTCTAACTGGCCGCATGTCCTGGTTTCTCAGCAAAGTGACCCTAGACCCTCCTGTCAGGCAGTGATGGGGGAAATTCCTGAAGGGGATTCTCTGTGAGAGAAGAATCTCTAAAGCCTCTTTATATCCAGGGCAAGACCTCTTTGTAAGCATTCTAGCACACCCATCTGCAACGTCATCAATATCATCAATACTGGTTACACACCGGTAGATGGCTCAGGGGAAACGTGTGATGTAGGACACCCTCTTGGAGGGAAAAAAAAATGTGCTTTGGTTCAAAGTTTGAGGGAATACAGCCCATCATGGCAGGGAAGGCAAGATGGCTGGTGGCCCCATGATGACAGGAAGGGGAAGCTACTTCCTCCTACCTCAGAGGAGCTGGAGAAAGAGAAGTGCCAGAACGAGACTGGCTTTTTCTTTTCCTTTTTCCTTCTTTTATTCCGTCTGGGAGTATAGGCAAGAAGCTGCCCACACTCGGTTAATCCTCTCTGGGAAGAGGCTGGCAGGCCTCCCTCAGGTGTGCTTCATCGCTAACTAGCCTAGGTATTTATTAATCTAATCAAACTGACAAGCAAAAATTAACCAGCACAATTTGTAGTCCACACATTCAAGTCGCTCGCCCCCCCTTCTCTCTCTTTTAAAGGGAATTTACATTTAAATATTGTTCCAAACATAATTAAACGTAATTACATACACAGATGATTCCGAGAGCTCTGAGATCTTAAATTGCTCATGCTATTGCTTGACCGTGAAGCGTAATACGGGGCTAATGTCCGCGGGCATCTTAAAGATCTTGAGAGATCGTAAAACAATGTGAGCTTAGCTGTGGGAAACAGGACAGAAAATAAAAAACTTAAGCAATGGTTTTTGTCGGAAAAGAATCTCAGCCCGTTGGGACTGAATGCAAACAGATGCTACATTTCAGTAGGGCAGTAGCTGAAAACAGGAGTCGATGCTTTCTCTTTGTAGCCCCGGAAGAATACTTTGAAAAATAACAGTTTGGGGACCAAGGTTATCAGAGCTGATTTCTCCTTGAGAACAGAAACACGTAGATATATGATATTCTGGAATGTAAAGAGATGGCGGAAGGAAAGGCGTGAGCCCCAGCTGTGCTGTTGCTGAGGGTGGGGTCTGGGAAAACTAGCACCTCCCACTCACCTGCTGCCTAGCCCAGACCACTCCTGTAGGCCCTTATCTTTACTTCAGGTTTCTGAAGAGACTTTGAGAGTAGAAAGAAGAGGCGAATCCTTATAATAGTTCATTTTCTATTGTTATAATAAAAATATCTGAGGGGTTACTACTTATCAAAGGTGTGTATACTATTCTGGAAGCTGGAGTCAATGATGGGCTGACCTTATCACTTTTGGCTTCGTTAACTCTGTCACAGTATGACAGAGATACGGAAAAGAAAGAGCCATGTGTAGACGGGATCACACGATGGCACAGAAGATAGGAATTCAGCAGCAGACTGGCTCAACACCTGCAAAAAGCTATCCTGAGCTCCTAGGTCCTACCATCCAAAAGGGCCTCACACAGCTACACTGGGGCCCATACTCCACCACACTGACTCATGAGGAACATACTCAGATCACACCTAAACAATAGCAACCTCTTTCTGGCCGAATCCTTAGTGACTAGAAATCCCAGGAAATGTGGGGAAGGGATTAGATGACCTGGAGACTTCTGCCTCCAAGGGTAGAAGTAGGTTGAGTCATTGGATATCTATGCAGTAGCTGCCATTGTTAGGCTAGTTGTATGTTAGAAGTGCTCTCCTGTAAGCCCAGGGTTCTAGAAAACACACACACACACACACACACACACACACACACACACACAAAACTCCTGGACTTCACCACCACTCCACTCCATCGTTGTTAACAAGTAGAAAAAAAAAACAATTCATTTGAATTTTATCTCTTTTTTATCTCCCCTTCTCATCCCATATTGGGGTTGCTAATAAACCACATCATAGGGGAAAGGCTCGCAGCCAGGGGGGAAATAACGAAAACGCAAGTGCACAGCTAATGAATTAATTGGATTTTGATGTACTAAGAGTCCATAATGAACTCTTGATTATTCAGGGATATGTTCCTAACCTAATGTAGTCCTCTTTATTTTCTTCCTGCTCTGCTTGAGGCTGAGTAATTTGGAACTTGTATAAAACAACAAGGATTTTTTTGTGGAAACAAAACAAAATAACTGATCATGGTCTAATTGTCTTCTCTTCTTTAAAAGCCTTTTCAAGATTCTATCTGTTGTCTGTCTTCTATGAAAAGACAAGCTTTCCAGGGCCAGGTGTGAGTCCAATTTATATTCATATCCTTCCTGCCTTCCACCCCCATCCCACAATTTATCATGAATAATACATTGTGCGCAGGTCAACAAACAGTTTACTTTGTAGTAGCTGCATGCTGTCTCATTGACTCATATGCCAAAGTTATGTAACCATACTCTTAGTATTGAGCACTTGAGTGACTTTCATTTTCAGGATCTCTAACAGCACTTCACTGGGCATCTGATACATTTTATGAGAGTCCTAAACAGAAACACTGGGTCAATGTAGATCTATGTTGGAGGGGTTTGACAAATGTCCTTATACTACACTCCAAAAAAGACTGGCAGCAGCATATGAGAGTTCTTTATTCCTGATGCTCTCTCTTCACTCACTCTCTCTGTGGTTCCTGGGAGGGAACTTCCCAGAGTTGGATGCCAGAGAGAAACAGACTCTGGGGTAGTGTATTGTGCTCACAGTGGTGTCCTTATTACTCAGCTCTGGTTTCCAAAAGCCCTTTCATTAATAGTGTACTCTCTTAAAGGTCAGTCTGTTGTTTTCGTTCTTAACTGCTTTGCCTGAAATCATTTGTGGACTTACTGTACCCACTCAACAATATCACCCCCAGGGGTTATGGGGTGGAAGACTTCGGAGGGGATTGGAAAGTCAAGAGCTCCAGAAAGAACCAATGTCATCTGGACTGTTCTTTTAGTGATGGGACCCTCAGAAACAAAATAGCAGTTTGGTGGGGCTGCCCTGCTTGTTCTGACTTGTTAAAAAGAAGAGAAAACATTAAAAGCTCATGATTCTCTTAAGATCTAGAACTCCTCATGGCAGAATCATCGAAAATAATTGTTCTCAAACTAGAAAAGGACCCTCAGCTTGGAGCCTTGGCTAACACTTCATAATTCTGGTTTTATGGAAGTCCACTGGATCCTCCTGCCTTCCCGCCAGTCTCTACTAGCTTGAGATCAATCGAAGCCAAATACGGAGACAAAGTTAGTGTCCGAGGAAAGAGCGAGCAGGAGTGCAGGTGGAGAGCTATGAGGGAAACAGACATAAGGGCAGCAACTAGCCAGGGAATGGATGAGAACTGGGCAGATGGAAGAGAGATTAGAGAATGACTTACCAAAGTCATCTGGCCTTACATGATCTCATTTAGGAGAGTAGAAATTCACTAGGGATCATAATGTAGTGACTGAGAGCATTCCAATAAAATCCAATCTTTACCCAGCCTTCTGTGCCCCGAAGCCACCTCCCATGAACATTTGACCACATTTCCTTCCTAAGCCCCTCTTGTAGATTGCATTCCCAAGCATTCCTATGTGGAAAAATGAGAGCTGTTGTCAAGAATACCTAAAGTGGGTATCAGATATGTAACCAAGACAAGGGTCTCTCTATGTATTCTGGGCCTCAGGATACCATTTGATCTATTAACTATGTAATTTGCTGATTAAGTAGATTAATAAAGAACCACTAATCATGAGAGTATTGTACAGCTCTTGATGAGAAGTTTCTCTCCTATGGTGAACCACCACAAGCACCAAGAAAGTATCACAGCTGAATGCTAACACAGGAACTTCTGATGTCCATATGAGTCTCAACTCCTCTGCTCCCTTCCTCATCATCCTCTCCCATAGGTAAGAAAGTTGTGGACAGGAAGCCAGGGGAGGTGCAGGAACCTGGAGAAGAAATTGGTCCTTTCCACACTTCATAAGGTACCAGGGTGCCGTAGAAGGAGTTAGGCTAGTGATGTGCTGTCTGGTTGATGTTTCTGGGTCTAATCGAGACCACTTCCAATGGTGATAGTGGTCCCTTTGCTAATCACAACTGAGATTAGAAATGCTTCCTCTGAGTGTTGTCTAAAGAGGGAAGATGCAGCTTAAACCCACTACTGAAGTGACAGCAGAAAGCAAAGAAAGTCACTCCTCCCCCCGGTGTTTTGTGAACTTTGGAAATGATTGACACATGCTGCAGAGGGAGGACCTTGCTAAAGCGCGGGGATGCAGGCCAACACCTTTATCATCCGGCCAAAGTGCCAGGGAAAGCTCCTGTTTGGTCAGAAAGTAACAGAGCTCTCATAGATGGGACCAGTGTTCGCAGGTCTTCTTCCTTATGAATTCCAATAGCAATGCCTTCTCCCAGCAGCAGCGTCCATGTTGTCCACCGCCAAAGCACAGCAATGAGCTCAGAGTGGGGGCCAAAAGAGCTTAGTATGTCTGTCAACACTGCAGAGAGCTTTGCAAGGCTGTCCTCTTTTAATTGATGAATACTATCTCTTCACTGAAGGCCAGGGGCTTTGAGAGGAATCCTGAAGCCTCCTAACTGGTGTGTATTTTAATGCCCCTTGGTAGGGTATTGAGGAGCAATAAATAGAAAAACTGGCTTTACAGTGTCTTCGTAAGGGACCACCAGCTTGCTAAGCATAGAAAAGGATCTTGTCCAGAAAATAATGCAAGTCCATTTTGGGGCCTCATGAAATAATTTGACCACTGAAACGCTTGTTTAACCACATTGTAAAGCCATCCCCTTGCCCTTTACTGGTTTTAACCACATTTCTCTTTCCCTCCCTTTCTCTAGCCCCCTCTCTCCCTCACCTTCTCTTTCAGTCTCTCTCTCTCTCTCTCTCTCTCTCTCTCTCTCTCTCTCTCTCTCTGTGTGTGTGTGTGTGTGTGTGTGTGTGTGTGTGTGTGTGGTCAGTTAGTTACAGAGAAGGCAAGTCCCTACCATTCATCAGTTCTATGAAAGTAGAAGTTGCACCTTAAAGTCAGGGAAGGGGAATCCCTGTGGGCTGTAACAGGCCAGTTGCCCGTGCTGTGGATGCTGCAGACTCTTGGAGATCCTTTGGCTCCCTACCATCCTGCCTTGCTTGGCCGGTTCTGTGTCGGACAATGGGATCGATCATGTCTTCTGGTTGGGTCTGTCCATTTGGTCAGGCAGCTGATTGAATCGATCTCTTCATGGAATGAGGCCAGTCATTTGGCTGAATTGATCAACCTGAGTTTCTGTTGTGTTGTACTTCTGTCTGTTTTCCTAGGAGACATGGTAAACGCCTCAGGTTATCATTAGATGTTTTTACTTTTGGTGTTAGGGGCCTGGCAGAGAAAAAAAAAAAGCAAAATTGACTCCTCATGACAACAGCTAAAAGCTGGCAGCTCTTCATGGCCATCCAAATCCCTGTCCCCATCTGAGAGGCCTCCCAGCAGCCTGCCCATGCTGCATGCCGATGGCTTTCCATGGGCCATGCAGGCCACTACAGCATCCTGGCTCCTGCTCTCTGCAGGGTCCAGCCAGGATTTGAATTTCTGCACCAGTTCCCTGGGTGTGCTGTGTGTTCTCCTCTGCTGAGTCATTCAGCCATAGCCTTTCCATTTCGAGTCCTGGCCTGCTGATGGCTCAGCTCCCTAGTTCAATATTTTACATTTATCTCTATTGAATTCCAGTTGCCTTCTGTTAGAAGAGGCACTTAAATTATCTGAGCCTCGCTCCACAGGCTCACGCTCCAAGTCCAAGACAAATCTGTTGAGCACTTAGCATCATTGGCTGTATGAGGAGCTTGGGAGTGTAAATGTATCTGAATTGGGCTTTTCTTAATGATAGTGGAGGCCGCAGACTTGGGCAGAGAACATGGGAGACACTGGGTTTATAAAATCTCAATCAGACTGTCTCAGTGTGAGAGGAAAGTGGATCAGAAAAATTATTTAGAGACTGAGAAAATAAATATACCTATGTAGTCTGTATGGGCTGAGCAGCCAGCACATTGTGAAGCCCTAATGGATATGACTACTACTAGATACATCAAATATATAATATGGCCCTTTGTTCTCCTTTGTCAAGGAAACTTGTAGTTATTAGGTCATTAGCCTTCTTGTTACTAATCTGATGATGATGACCCAAAAAAATCATGATTTTTCTTGTTTTTCTGGAAGGGATCTCCAGCTTGGCTATTCTATTCTAATATCTTTGCCAATGGATTATATCCATTGAAAAACAGAAAACATATCAGGGGACCAACACCTTAGAAATCTCCTAACAAGGAATTCAGTACCGCAGCGCTATGCAGAGGAAGCCATGATGGAGAGGGCTCAGTTTTAGTGTGGGAAGAAATGAATAATGGATTGTTCCAATTAGTTTCTTTCCCTAGATAAATCCTCAACAGTTTGCAGCCCAGGTTTTATTGACTTTTGGGTCTAAATGCAACATGTCAATGGTTTCTACAGCTTACTCCTCTGAACAACGGACATTCCAATTCAAGTTTAAACTAAAGAGTATGGGATTCAATGAGCATTTTTTAATGCAAGACCCCACCTACCAATCAGGGAGTCAAAAGCTTATGGAAGCTGGAAATCCTCTTACATCCATGAATCAGATTTTCTTCTGATTGTGATGTCTTTTGCTTCTGTGCATGTGAGAGCAGGAGAATAGAAGATGGGAGGTGGGGCTGGCGTGGGCAACAGTTGTGTGGCTTCCCAACAGCCTGCCTGCTGAGAACTCCTTGTCCCTTCATAAGTAAACAAGACCCCATTGTTTTGAGGAGGAAGAGAGGGAAGGAGACGGGTACCCTGAAATAACACAGAGAACATGACAATGATTTCACATATTTCAAAGCCAAGCACAGAAGACAGAAGGAGAAGCATATAAGCCAAGGACAGATAGAAAAGAGTGTCCTCAGCTTATAAGACAGTGCCAGGATGAAGAAGTCCCAACAATCAGAAGCTTCAGAGAAATGCCAGAGACAACACAAAAGCTTTCAATAACTATGTTCAGAATTAGAAGAAGTAGGAAGGGACAGGCATGTTCTTTGGTGCAAGGTTAAAGATGAAATAAAGAAGAACACTCAGATATTTTCATTTCTTTACAAACAATCAGTCTTTCAGCAGAAAACAATGAAATCAGTGTTCTTCAAAAGGAATTTGATATTCTAACTGGGTAAACAAAATGTAAATGAATACCTGACATAGTGAAAAATTTCCAAACCTGACAATTTGGGGGTTGAGTTGTTAAAGAAACACAAATGCTTGTTTAAAAAAATTCACAAATTAGAAATGATTATGGGAAAGAAACCAGAAGACTAGAGGTAATAAACCCTGTTTGTGATTTTTTTTTTGTGGGAAGAAAGGAGATTGTATTGTACAGCCTAGTGAATTTGGTGCTGATCATTATAGAATGTGTGAAAGGAATTATTTTTCAGCAGGTTGTGGGGTTTTAAAGGGGGAAAATGATCACTATAGGCTGGAATGGGTTCAGAGAAGATGGGGGGAGCATACAGTAAAACCCCATTTTGACCAGATATCTAGACATAAATCAGCCAAGCACTGTAGATAAGGCAACCTCCTTCACAAGAGTGACTTGATACTTTTGTGGATGGAGTGGAAAATTGGCTGCCGCAGAATACTATTAGACAGCATGATGGTTAACTGGCCAGGAATGGCCAGATAGTTATCCATGCCAATGATGTGAGGATATTCTGTACTATGTTGTAGGAGCTCATGCTTTGCTTTATCATCCATATTTTATCATCAATGATTTAAGTGAAGTTTCAAAAGGCAGACTTCACAAACTTATGGGTGGGCTAGCAGGGCCGGAACTCAAAGCATCTACAGTTTACAGGAATGGTTAAAACAGACAGGGTGATATTTAATACAGGTAAAATGATGGCCTTGCACTTATACTTGAAAATAATAATCAATTCATGTTAAATACATTTGTGTGTTATTGTTTTATTAGACCATCTGTAGAAAACAATAGTGGGTATGGCCACTAAATTGGAAGTATTCTGTCCAAGAAAAAAATAGTTAAACATACTGGTTGTTTTTCTGCAGAACTGTCCTTGAGAGGTACAAAATTTTCCAGGGAATTAATACACAGGTAGGGTATCCCGGAGCCTCATTATGAGAGTACCTGGACAATAGTTGGTGAAGCTAGAGATACCTAGGTGTGTATAACCTAGGAAAGTTCTCACAGCTATGAACAAGAAGATATATAATGAATGCTCCTAGGAGCACTCATTGTCATAACTATGAGAAGAAATCCATCAACAAGAATGAGTGACCGAGGAAAATGGAATATGTTCATGATTCTCACCATTATTATTGTAGAAAAAGGAAGTTAAATGGGAATGTCTCCAGTATAAGGCCATTTATGTACATAAAAAATCCACATACAAGAATACCAGGTATTGTTAAGTGATGCATATGTATTAAAAACAAAAATAAAGAAATTGATGAGAGTGGAAAATATCGAGTCCAGGGTTGTGGCTGTTTCTCAGCTGAAAGATAGGATAAGAAAGGCACACAAGACAATTTGTTTCTACTTACCAGTACCTAATTTTAAAACTGTGTTGTTAGGTATATGAATTAATTCATTCTGCACACCAATATCATGCATTTAAAATATTAAAGTACATTACAATAGTTTAGGGAAGGTTTTAAATATATGTTTAATTGGCATTCTGATACCATAGAATTAACTGTTTTAAAGTGATTCATTCAGTAGGATTTAGCTCACAATGTATTATAGCCACCATCTTTACCTAATTCAAAAACGTTTCTATCACTGCATAAAAGTCACCTAAACACTGACCAACTACTACCCATGCTCTGTTTGTTTATACAAAGATAACTTTTTATAAATACATTTTATTTATTGACAAAGTTTTAGAAATACTGAAGAACTAAGGGGGAGACATAACAATTTCTCATATACTCACACACAGCCACCCCATTAGTCACACCCGCAGTGGCACAATGGTTACAGCTGGTGAACCTGTTTCTATACATCTGGATAGTGAACACTTTTAGGCAATTTATGATGTACAGTTTACACAAATGTATGAGTATTTGTCTAAATGCTCATTGTAGTATCACACAGAATAGCTTCATTACCCTAAAATTCTGACTTTGCCTATCAGTGCACTTCTATAATGCATTTTTAAGGAAGGTGCTCTTAAAAGTCATTAAGAACAGAAAATACATATAATAACCATCTTTAAACATTTAAAAACCGTTCCTGTAGAAAAGGATTTCAATTTCCATCCTGCAAAGCTCCCAAGGGATCAATGAATGGATATGAAGAGAGAGTTTGGTTTGATGTAAGGGGTGGGGGCTTCTAATAAGATTTGGTGCAGTATATCAAGTAGCTCACAGTGTGACTTGGAGTTAGACAGAGTTTGGGTTAAGTCTGATGTGTAATCTTTTGGGAAAGTTCCCTAACTCCTCTGAGCTTTCATTGTCTCATACTTATTAAATAGATTATAATAATACAAAGCTAATAGCATCATTTAAGAAACCATTACAAAGAATAATAGAAGAGCAAAAAATTTTATGTGTGAAAAATACATAAAAATTATTGATATATGAAAGTACATATGAAAATTATATATGCATATAAACACACATTATATAGAGAATAGATACTCAGTTATCTAAGGTCATGTTAAGGCTGGGTGATGAGCTGTCCAGGGTTCTGAAACAGAAAGTTCTGTATCAAAGGGAGACTTGGGTCTGTATTCTCTACTGCCCTTTTCACACACAAATACATGCGTTTGTTTGAAAGATAGGAGAGTCCTATTTGGGGATGACTTTTCAGTCTATCTTCTATGTGCTAAAGAAATAACAGTGCAGCCACTTCCCTATGTGCTATGGAAGAGATGGGAAAGCAAGATACACTTTGGTAAACATACCAAGAGTACAAGTTGGACCACGAAGGAACAAGAACAGATGCATTAAGGAGGCTGACAGACTAAATAACCAGCAAGTTAGAGTTCATAGAAGGTGAGGATCAGGGGGGCATCCAGCCTGACTGCACAGCCTCTACAGATAATGGGTTTTGTTTGCTCGATGTGTTAACAGGTTAAGCCTCGAAGTCTTGTGGAAAAAAAATGGTCCTGTTTCCACACAGTGTAGGGAAGGAGGTTTTGTCATTATGTGTTTAAAGAATAAAGTGCATTTAAGAAAAAAAGAAAGGATATTTGTTAAAATCAAGCTAACTCTGCACTAGGCAGTGGACCAGTCATTTGTCTGCTCAAACGTTATTTTTTATGGGAATTATTTATAGTTGTATTATAGTTGTACTGCATAGGACCAGGGTCTTCTGCCCACAGTGTGTTTATCTTGGCGTTTTAGATCATTGGTCCTCTTTTAACGAGGAAAACATAAGCCCAAGAATTTGTGATGAATGAGATAATGCTAAAGACATAGAATGGTATCCTAGTGACCAGTAATCCTACCTGCAGAATGGTTCTATTTTGGTTTACAAAGCCAGTACAATACAGTTTCTTAAAATTATTTGGAGAGGTAGTTATTAAGGAGCCCAGAAACAGTAGCTTGAGCTCTGGCTATTGAAGACAGAAATCAACAATTACCTGAGATTATTCATGGTTTTTGTGCATCTGACTTTTGTCAGATAAAATAAAGCTAGGGGGCCTTTAAGTCTATGGGAAATGGGAGTTCAGGAAGTAACTTAAGCATAATAAGCATAAACTTAAAACCTGCTGACCTTGACAGTATTTTCTTCAGGTAACCAGCTAAAAGTATGTTTCAGTGACCCTGCACTCAGCTAAATTTGGCATATTGTAAGTGTTTCTATCCCCAGCTAAACTCTCTACACTTCATTTATGGAGTCAGACAGTGTGGCTGGATGAGGCATGTGAACAGCCAGTGCACTTGAATAGAGCGGGCATCACACTGCCAATGCTTTCCACAACTGCCAAGTGAGTTCTTATAGATATGTGCCTGACCTACCTGGCATTTTATCATACAAATGGAGAATATGCTTACAACAGAGTAACATGAGCTGTCCACCAGTGTTCTTTCAGATAGCTGTAATAACTTGACTGATTCATATCTGAGATTGTTCTAGTCTGTGTATCCATAGATGAAATGTGACCAAAGTCAGATGCTGTGTAAGAATCTCACCACATCTGGTATCAATTGCTGTGTATACTGACCCCTCTCCATTGTGACCTTATTGAGTTTTCTGATCCCATCTTTATTATTAATCCATGCTAGAAATTCCATAATAGTTGCTTAACTAAAGACAATTGAATTAATATGTAGAGAATGAAAGTGTACTGGATTCTTCTCTTTCTAGCTGCTGGGTGGACTTGTCATTTGACAGCTACACTGATGCTTATATTCTTTACCTATAATTTTATCTATCTATCTATCTATCTATCTATCTATCTATCCATCCATCCATCTGTCCATCAATCTGTTGTGCTGGGGACCTACTACAGGTGAGACAATCCTTCTCTCAGAGCTACATCCTGACCACTCTTCTGTTCCTTCTCCCCCCTCTTAGTTTTTTGTTTTTTTGTTTTGAGGGTTTTGGGTTGTTGTTGTTGTTGTTGTTGTTGTTGTTATGGTTTGGTTTGGTTTCAGGGTGTTGTTATTTTGGATATGTGGTCTCACTGAATTATCCATGCCAGCATTGACATTACTGTGTAGCCCAGGAGGGCCTTTGCACTGATGATCCTCCAACCTGGGTATCCTGTGTAACTAGGGTTACACTCCTGCATCAGTAATTTGAGAGAGACACAGAAACCTGTAAGATCAATTAAATCTTCATAGTGACAACATAACTAATGTAGAGAAAAGCACTTTACTCAGCATATAGCCCAGAAATGAAAACTAGAGGGACAATGCAGTGAGTAGTCCATGTTTGTCAGGACCAGTAGACCCTGTGGTCATACCTCTCTTCTTCACCAAGGAAGACACAGCCCAGTTCTTGGTAAGTAACTCTGCTGGAGGAATTACAAAGCAACTAGTTACAGGGGAAATAACAACCAAATTGCCTGAAATAATAATGCTTTCCAAACAAATAAACCCATATGCCCACCTGTCAATCTATTGAAAAACTCACGTACCTGAAATGACAAGCAAGGATTCTTTTCTTGAACCTTTAATGAGCACCAGTCTTAGAATACGAGAGGCTTCCAAGCAGCCAAGATGCAATGAGGTTATTTGTTTTGTTTGGCATAGAGTAGACCCTCTGTTGCCCCCTCAGGGGTCCACATAAGCACGTATTTGTGGCTCGTTCACTCATAGAGTTCAAGAGCATCCTCTCTCAAATGGAAACTATAGTGTCATTGACCCTTGACTCAGCATTCAGTGTTAGATTTTTGTCTGGCAGTGCAGCTCCCAGAGTCGTCCTTTGTGCTAAGCAAGAGCAAAAGCTATCATAGGGCAAGCCTGTAAAGTGTCTTGAAAATGTCAAGTTCCTGGGTGTCTAACCAGCAAGGAAATTTGCCCAATTTTAGCATCAAGAGAAGGGAGACGGCTGCTCTCTGGCCATGTTTCATTAGCCCACGGCTCACTGAGACTGTTCATTTATGGGATGCCTGGGGATGCAGATGATTCATTTGTTCAGACCACAGGATGGTGGTACTTCCATTGGTGCATTTCAAACACTATTTTCTAAGAAATGGGTAACTAGTCTGTTTCTGTGTGCATGAGTATATGCACACACAGTACATGTTTATGCATTTGTGTGAAGGGCATGTGTAAACAAGCATGTGTATACTGTGTATATGGACATGCACGTATGTGCACAAGAGTGGGTGTCGTTTTAAATATATGTTGGGATTAATTGAAATATAGGAGAGTCAGACAGCAGAGTCCTTCTCAGTTCCGCTTCCTGCTATTGTATTTTTCTTTCTATCCAAATCAAATACGCTGCAGAACAGAGCTGTTCTCGTCTTAATTACCACAGAAATATTGCTAATTAGAAACAAGGGAAGAAGTGTTAGGGATTTGCCTCAGAATCAAAGGCAGCATTATTTTCCAATGGATATTAAAAGACTTGCAAAAGAGGCTAAGATGATGTGCTAGATAGAGTTGTGAAGTGTGTTTAGGGCCCCAGCGGTAGGACGTTGTTAGGGGAAATTAAATATCTGGGAGGAAAATGTTCTCAGATGTTGGAATTATGCCTGCAGCCATAACACTGGATGCTGTGATCCTATCTAGCTCAAACAGGAAGTGGGAGCAAGAGCTCTCCAAGAAACTGGAGGCTGGAAAGAGTGCTGGTGTCACAAACTTCAACCCTCTGACCACAATGTCCCTCTGCTGTGTTTGCAATGGGCGTGACCTAAATACCTGGGAATGGAGGGTGTTCTTCCCTCTTTTCATGTCACTGTGTCAATCTGGTTCCTTTCACCATCCCCTTTTCAGCCTCAAATAAATCAAAAGAGTAAAAGGGCATGAGGAATCTATCTTTGGGCTCTATTCTATTAGACTAGGTCCCTGGGTTTGTGGAAAATAAATCTGCATAACGTTATGGGACCTCAGGTCTTAGTCAGGTCACCCAGGACGAATCTGAATTCCAAGGCTATGTGCTGACCATGGTGCCAGCAATCTCTAACTAGAGTACCATGCCACAATAATGGTTCATGCGATCGCTTACAGCGTCTTAAGTGTTCCAGTTCCTCAAGTCAAAAAGTAAACCTGGAGGCATCAACATGAGAGACAAAATGAAGGTGCAGGCCTGAGACCCAGAGATCCAGAATAGGAGTAACCCAGGGATGGGAAAGAAAAGGGAAGGAATTTATGTGGTATAAAAATGGTGAAGACGAAGGAATTAATGTCTCAATATCTCAAACAGGTCGTATAGCAGAGGAGATACAATCTATGGTAGATTCCCTTGCCTAAGATACATGGCTTCAGTATCCTAAAAATGTACAACCAAGAGTCTAGGCTGTGTGGCAAAGAAAAGGTAGTGCAAACCCTCTGATTCCAATTTCCTTGTTCATATACTATTTCTTACCCCGATTCTTGCACATAGGTGCTCTGAAGATCAAATATGGTAATGTGTATGCACAGACTAGTGTTGACTGACAGAAGATGTAAGGTTGGGTGCATCTCAGCACCACACAGATACATCACTTACCACCCCACAGGGTTAATAGAAAGAATCAGGGACATACATACATGTATAGGAGCTTGGCCTACAGTCAGGCTAAATTTATGAGAAATAAAGCTTTTCCACCTTCCTCTCTAAGCATGGAATAAAAGCAAAGCATTCTTATTGCCAAGGTGCTAAGTCAGTTTGTGTTCTGTTGTTTCCTAGTGCTGACCAAGAATTTAGAAAGCCACACAGAGTTCCGGGGATCCTCACAAAAACAGCAATTCCCCAGTCTCAAAAACTGAGCTTCATGTGCAGACAAACACTGTTCACCGTTTATTTTACCATCTACCCAAACAAAAACTTATAATGTATTTATACTGCTGTATATTTCAAATATAAAATGTATTTATATTTGAATTATAATATTACAATATTTTGATTTACAACTGTGGAAGGTAAGGCTTTATTGCTGACAGCCATTACTCTATCATCTATGTAGAGCACAATGCACACACGCTAACATTCTTCTCCACCCTTCCAATACAGTTTATCAAAATTATCACAAATTTATATTTCTTATTTTCACTATCTTGCCTTTATAACTATTATTTACAACAAAGCTGTGTATAATACTGTGAACATTTTTCTTCTTCTATACAACTTTTCAAATCTCCCTTGAGTTCAATTTCTCCTCTGCTTATTTTCTTGCTTACTTACAATATTAACAGACTCTTTGACATATCTATAGAATATGAAAACTGCCAAACACCTTAAGTCATATACTACTTTTGAAGTTTTAACGAGAGATGGTCTTCTGAAAGTTCACCTTTCTGTCCTGTCAGTGAGTTTATGGCAATGTTTGTAGCACCCCAATATTTCTGGAATTTCTTTCATCACTATCTCAGTAATTTATTTCCTTCTCTGTACAATCCTGTTTCCTAGACCTAAGGTCCCACCCTCCCTTCTGGAGTACTTCCTCTGTCTTGTGGTGTACATCCTCCACTAGCATCCTGGGAAGTGTCACATCAAAGGTAAATTGTTTGAAAAATAAGATTTTAGACATTTGAAAATTCAGTGACTCCTTATACTTGATTCGTAGTGTGGATGGATGTAAAAGTTCATCTTGGAAATTATTATCTCCCAACTTTTGAAGAAAATATTCCATTATCTTTTAGAATCCAATGTTCTGTTGAAAGTCTGAGGTCATCCTGACTTCTGGGTTGTTGTTTTGGTTCTTACTCTTGTCGTTTTGGCAGTACGGAGGACTGACCTAAGACCTCATATATAAGAGATAAGTGCTCTACCACTGAGCTACAGACTCAGGATGATTTCTCATATCTTGCATATTTCCTGCCTTTCAAAAGAGATCTCTAGATGTCTTTTATCCGTGACCTTCTGAAATTTCATGACAACATACTTTGATCTGATCCTCAGTTTGATTTATTGTGCTGAGCACTAAGTAAGCCCATTTAAAATGTGAGATCATCTTCTTCAATATAAATATTATCTTATAAATTTGTTTATTGTATTTGTGTGTAAGAGAGAAAAAGAGACAGAGAGGAGAGAGAGAGAGAGAGAGAGAGAGAGAGAGAGAGAGAGAGAGAGAGAGAGAGAGAGAGACTATGTAGTCCTAGCTAGCCCAGAACTCACAGGGCTCTGCCTGCATCTGCCTGCCCATTACTGGGTTTAAGATCATTCATGCACAACCACACTCTGCTCTATATTTTATTAATATTGATCATCCCTCTGTTTTGCTTGTAGCTCTTTTCTACCCCTTCTCCTTTTCCCTCTCTCCTAAGTCAGAAGTTGGGTCTCCATGGATGGGTTGACTAATTTTCTCTTCTTTTCCTGTTTTCCATATTTTGCATATTTCTTAATGGATGATCATCTAACTCTTATGTTTTATACATCCTGTTAATTTTAAAGTTTTTCTTCATATCTCAATCTTTAGTATCCAAGAGTATTTTTTTTTGTTCTTTGAATATTCCATTTACAAATACCATCCTATTTAATGTTATTTCTTTGCATAGGGTTTTTGTTCCCTGAATCTCCTGTTCCAACTCTTGTTTCTTTGTTTGTATCTTTTCTCTACAAAAGACCTCAAAAGTCTGATTATTTTCTGTTCACACGTCAACTATGAATAATATGAGAGCCAATTAATGCTGTGTGTGCACATGCTCACATGAGTGTGTGGAGACAGCGAGTGGAGAGGAGGTGAGCAGATAAAGGGCCAGCTCCATTTTTCCCAGAGAACAATCTGAGGCTTCTTCCTAGGGCAAAGTCCTGTGCTGGAGGCTGTGCGCCATGGTTCAGCATATGAATTGTACTTGGCCCTCTTGTTTTCATTATTCTCCCCATATCTGATGCCAGCTGAAGTAAGCATCCTCAAGTTCAGAGCGCAGCTGGTGCAGTATGTCCAGAGAACAAACCTCTGGTGTTTCCTGAAGGTGGGAAGAATGGAAGATTTCTACACCATCTTCCACTGGCAGTGATATTTGCACTCCATGCTTTAGAGGCACCCAGAGTTTTCCCCAAGTCTCAGAACAGGTTGCTGCTTTGGGGGCTTTCTCTACTCTGGGTCCTTTGCTCTTCTAAACAGGCAACCTATGCAGCTGCTTCCCTTCTTGAAAAATTCCCTTCTTGAAAAAATTCCCCTTTGCAATTATCTCTGTATATGTTTAAGCTTTTCTTCCCTATAAAGAATTCTTAAGTTTTCTATTGTGGCATAGTAAGGAGCCAGAAGCCTAGCAACATAAGACAATACAGATTTGACATCTTATTTTGAGCCAGGAGTATAGTGTGTTTTAACTGTGTCCTTAGCTCGAGAACTCAGCAGGCTGAAACTGTGCGATTGACCACCCATGTCCTTGTCTGAAGACTGAACTGGGAAAGATTCACTTCTAAGCTATTTCAAGTTGCAGCAGGATTCTTTATGCTGCAATTATAAAACCAAGGTCCCCAGTGCCATTCTAGATATTGGAAAGTCTCTTCATATTGACCACTTACACTCATCCACGAAGACCCTCTCATATCAAGTTTCTCTCGTGCTTCATAACTCTACAACCAGCCAAAAGAAAGCTCTCTGCTATCAAAAGGACTCCTGCAAGTCAAAGATGTCCATCCAGGCAACCTCCCTATGTTAATTATAAGCACATCATGTAACATGGCTTCATCACAGGAGCAAAGTCACAAGTCCACAGCCTCAGAGACTACACATAGCATGTACATCTGGAAAGGGCAAACCTCAGGAAGTCTTAGCACTGTGTTATTGCCACAGAGCGATCTTCAGAAGGAAACAAAGATAACCATGGCTATTTGATCCAGTGTGTTTAATTACATGTCTCTCCTAACTAATGGCACTATATTGTTAGTGTTGTTGCATTTCAGCTGTTGAAATCAGTATTCTAGACATTCTGACAAACTTGGTTTGCAAGGAGAGTGGTTTTCCATTTATTTAAAAGTTTAAGAAATATGAGATTTTTTTAACTTGCACACAAATGAGTAAGCCTTAGGTGCCTATGAGACTAATGTATACCCTACATTAGGGTCTCATGTGTTTCCTTCTAGAGCCATGGGCTTGCAATAAGTCTAGAAGCCAGCTTTGGATAGCATGGCTTTGAATGCCCTCAGTGGTCCTGTCACATAGCTCAGATGCATTTGCTGCTCCTCCTTTACACAGCTGTCATATACTAACATACTGCTGCATGAAGCTATTACCAATGAGAGACAACACCTTGGCACAGGGGCATGGTGATTTATCCTGACTTGGCAGGTCCCAGTGGTAGTTGTTGTGTTTGGTGATGAATCACTAATTTCTAGAAACCTTGACTAGAACCTGAAGGCAGGAGATAAATGTGAGTGGGGGTATTGCTTGGAGCATTGCAGCAGACAAATGGCCAGTCATGACTAAAAGATGGTTTTACATTTTCTGAGTGTAATCAAGTGAGATGTAACCAATATTCTCTAGTTCATTAGCCTCATGTCTCTTAACCTTCACTGTTGAGTGCTCCCTTACAGAGTGCCTCCTTGCTCATTCTAGTGTTTAAAAAAAATTTTTTTTTTAGCTTGGAGTAAAAATGATGGGCGAGCCACTGGCAAATAGCCAGGAGAAGGGCAGAAAAAGTGGTCCTAAGGGGAGGAAAAGCCATACACAATTTCATCTTAAAAGGCAGAAAAGTTAAGAAAGGGGGAAGCAGGCATGGAGGCCAGAGTGGCATGGGGAAACAGTCTGGTTTCAGTTACATTCTCATGCTAGTGTCTTCTGATTATAGCCAACTGGGCATCAGTAAACCAATAACACGTGCAATCTCTGGAAGCGATCCGGGGAGACACCTCCTCCTGCCGCTGCTAGATAGATCAGATAGGTAGAGCTAGATAGGGGGGCAGCAGGGCACACCCCATTCTAGACCATACTTAGCTTTCATTCCTAGGGGAAGTCTCTGGACTTCCTCGTGAGAAAAGATAATCTGCTTTATTCATGTATTCCTCTGTGAAAAACACAGGTGGGAGGATGAGATTCTCTTCTGGGAAAATGCCAGTATCTCTAGGGCAGAGCTTCCTTCTGGTATAACTGGTTGTACAGCCCGCTTGGTCTGTCATGAACACGAATCAGCGCCTGGCTGGGATCCTTCTTGTGTAGGAGTTCCCCTTCAGCCTCCCAGCTAAGTCTTAACCTCACTGACCTGGCTTCTCATTACAGTCACTCTGTACAATCACACTCTGGTGTCTGTACACACCATCCTTCCACCCAGATCACTTCTCATTTCTTTATGTAAATGTCACAGAGCACCTACTCATCCCGAACAGACCACCTCCGCTCTCATTTCCCCTGAAGAGCTTTCCTTCCACCGATTCCCAGTTGGACTTTCCTTCCCCTGGGCATGTAGAAATTTGGAGGGAGCTAGCAATTAATTAAGAAAAAAATTAAAGATCGGGGAGGCTCCAGATTTTTCGGGAGAAGCCACAGACCTGTGGACTCCTCTAAGGAGGGCAAGTATGACCTGCATAAAATGGACTCAGGCACGAGACTTGCACAATAGTTGTGGGAATGTCAGCGGAGTGCACAGGGCAAGAGTTGCAAGTGTTACAGCTGCCTGAGGGGACTGTAGCTGGTACCCCTGGGCCAACACTCTGCTGAGCACGTTTAGGGAATCCAGCAACTACCCTGGGGACCAAGAACCCTGCTATCCATAAGACAGCCAGTGTTTTCCATGGGTCTGTTTGGACAGTGGTCTCTCTTAAATGGAGAAGTGGGATGAGCTAGGAATTCAAAGTATAAAGTATAAATGAAAGGAAAGAGAACAGCAGGACCTCTGTACAGTGCTGCTCATTGTTTATTCAAGTCCAGGGCTGCAAAAGAAAATCATTTGTAAATAGACTAGACTCTGGCTGGAGCTGAGCCTCCGCCTACTTGCTGGAGTGTATGACCCTATCTCTACTCAACTTTATCTATGGAGACTGACTCATTTCCCTGAGCCTACACATATGTACCCACAGCAGAGGAAAGTCTTTAGACTTCTAAAGAGGCTGGAGGGATCCTCTCCAGTTCAGAGCATCCTCTGAATGCTCAGGTGATACTAAGTGACCTGAGAGCTCACAACATGTGCCACAGACTCTATAGGGATAAAAGGTCACTCATTGCTTTGCAATGCCCCACCCCCCTAAAAGCAAGCTGCATTTGGGCATTTGTTTGTGTGGATAGACAGATTTCTCCAACTTTAAATTCTTTAAAGCAACTCTGACCCTCATGGTCTCTCTACCTATAGTCAATGTTGGAAGGAAGATCCATATCCCATGAGTCATGTCCTGACTTAAAGTGGTAGGGAAAAGATTAATAATTTTTGGGATAGCAATTGTTGACATTTTTGCTTCTTCCTTAATGGACAGCAAGTTCTGACTTTCTGTGTCCTGATTCCCCTTAGCCTGTTACACAGTCTATACAACCTCACCCCAATGTCAAAGCATTTTTTCTCAGTATAAAGGAACTCCTCTGGGAAAAGACAGAATCAATCTCAATCTCAATCTCTCTCTCTCTCTCTCTCTCTCTCTCTCTCTCTCTCTCTCTCTCTCTGTCTCTGTCTCCTTCTCTCCTCTCTTTCATCCTGAGCTTCTGAAGAGTGCTTGGCACACATAAGTACTGAGAGTACGACAAATGTTAATGTAGCTTCCTTCTCTCCTCCAATATTTTGATTCTTTTGCATCCTCTTTGTACTTTATTTTTCTCTTCTTCTTGTCATCGTTTCTCACATCTCAGTAAAGCTGAGGACAGACTGTCAGCAAATCACACTGGCACTTCAATCGGAAGGCTCCTCGCTCAATTCCAATTCCACTGTCCCCCAAACACATAACTTTCTCCTTCCATATTCCTGAATATTTCCCCACCATGTCCTCCATGCATGATATATCCAACCCATTACTGCTCCAGCATCTTTCCAGGCAGGCTTAGAACTTGGGCAGACTCAGAATTTCTTAGTATATGTGTGGTTGTGGGGGCTATGATATATCAAAGACCTGCTGTCTGAGGTTGAATGACTTCTATTTGAAACCTAGCTCTATGAAAATCAGGACTCTGTTACTTATTAGCCTTGTGGGCACAGGTGAGTTAATCAAATACCCTCTGGCTTCAGTGTACTCATCTATAAAAGGGAAATCCTAATGCCAATACTTTTCAGAGTTGCGTTGAAGGTTAAATTAGTGCACAAAATGGAATCAGAGCAGTGCTGAGCATACAGAACTATATAAACTGGATATTCTTTTTAATGTTGTGAGGGAATCAGATATAAGTATTTTCAGGCAAACGACCTCAATATCTACAACATTGCTCTTTCTATCTTCATATCTTTCTCATCAATCTACAGTTTCAAATGCCTCCTGTCCTGAATAAAACAGCCCTTCTTGGCTATCTATACTTCAACCTGTTTCTTGCTGTTTTCTTCTCTCCAGCATCAGCATCATTATGTAAACAATCTCTATAACAATCTCCACCTCGTCACCTCTCATTCAAGCCTCAATCCCTGGTAATCTGGCTTTAGCTTCCAACACAGCGCTAAAACTGTTCTCCCTGAGCTCGCCAATGGCCTCCCCATTGCTAAAGCTAATTGCTTCTCTTGTCACTTTTGACCCCCCTGACCACTTGCTTTTTCTGGAAATGTTTCTTTCATTGCTCAGACACTATTTTTCTCTGGTTGTAGCATTCAGTGTTTATTATGTTAAGCGTTAATCCTCAAATCTCAGTGGCTTATGACAATGAAAGTTTTCCTTTCGGCTCAACTCCCACATCAGCTGAAGGCAAGATATACCTCTGTTCCTCTTTTCTCTCTCTCTCTCTCTCTCTTTTCTATTTGGTAACCATAGATGAAAAAACAGAAGAAATTATATAGTATTCTGGGATAATTCTACTTGACTATGGTAGAATTCCATTTGCTTGCATAGCATAGGTCACACCAGGTTATGTGACCCAGGCCTGTCATCAAGTCATCAAAGAAATACATTCCTCCCCTTTCATTGAACAGAGACATGCAATAATCATCCAGGAAGGACAGGGAATGGCAGGAACAAATAACACCACCTAGGTTTGTTTCTACCTCTCTAATCTTCTGCTCTTAGCTTCCATCACTGGGTCATCAAGTTCCATCTATTTAATACTTTCTAAATGATGTGCCCTCCAAAGATTCCTTCCCTTTAAATATGTTTTTTAGGTAATCCTACATATGACTTAAATGTTTATAAGATCTTATAAGCCTATGACTTCAATTCTCTACAGCAGACTACAACTACACACATTTATCAGTTCCCCTGAAATTCATATGTTCAAAATTTAATCTATATTCTGGCCTTCCTATTCATTTATTTTCCTTCATGGTTGATGAAAACATTGTCAACCCAAATGTGTATATCAGAGATTTGAGAATTGTTGTTCTTTCCCTCATCGCTTTCAATGTGTCAACTCGGTTCACCCTACTTTTAGTGCAAACCTCTTGCCTCTTCCCTACTCGTACTATTTGTCTTATTAGGGTTTCATTTTGATGAAGAGTCACCATTACCACAGCAACTCTTATAAAGTAAAGCCTTTAATGGTGGGTGGCTTAGTTTTAGAGGTTTAGTCCACTATTGTCATGGCAGGAAACATAGTAGCCTACAAGCAGACATGGTGCTAGAGAAAGAGCTGAGAGATCTACATTGTGGTCCATAGGCAGCAGAAAGAGACTGTGTGTCACACTGGGCATAGCGTGAGCATAGGAGACCCTAAAGCTGATCCCCATAGTGACACAAATCCTTCAACAAGGCCACACCTTCTAATAGTGCCACTCATTATGGGCCAAGCATTCAAACACATGAGTCTATGGAAGCCATAGCTATTCAAGCCACCACATTCTGCTCCCTAAATTCCATAGGCTTGTAGCTGTTTAGTCTAACTTCAAAAGTCACCATAGTCTATAGGGGTGGGGAGGGTGGTATTCAACTTCTACTTCCACATTGCTGTTCAGCACAAAAGGAAGTCAGCACAGGAACTCAAACAGGGCAGGATCCTGAAGGCAGGAGCTGATACAAAAGCCATGGAGGGATGCTACTTATTGATTTGCTCAGGCTGCTTTCTTATAGAACCCAGGACCACACACTCTGGGATGCCACCACTCACAATGAGTGGGACCCTTCCCATAGATTGCTAACTGAGAAAATGCATTACACCCTGATCTCATAGAGGCATTTTCTCAATCCAGGCTCTTTCGTTTCTGATGACTCTAGCTTGTGTCAAGTTGATACATAAAACCTGCCAGTACACTATTGGTTAGTTGATTTCCTATCACTATAAAATGTATCTAAGACAATCAACTTTTGAATACAAAAGGGCTATTTTGACTCATGGCCTTGAAGGTTGTAGTTTGTAACGAGTTGGTTCTATAGCTATTGGCGTGCATAGCATCATGGTCTAAGTGGACTTGGGGAAACAAAACCAGTCACCTCAGGGGAATGAAAACTAGTAAGGAAAAGACAGGGACCCCAAAATATCCTTAGTAGGTATGTTCCCAGAAACCTAAAGACTTCCACCAAGCTCTATCTCTAAGGCTTCTATGACCTTCCAGTAGCAATAAATTGGGATCCAAGCCTGAACCAATACATGCATACACCTTTGGAGGACATTTTTGCTGCAAATTATAGTACTAACCCTTACTTGAATTTTAGTAATTATTTTCCACCTGGCCAGCATGTTTTAGTTGTTCATCACTAAAGTCCATCTTTGTTGCAGCAAAAGATTAGTACCCCCATTTGATCTCGACTCCTCTTTATCATGGAAACCACAAAGGTTCTCCTGTTTGCCTGTGGTGAGACTCGGGCTCCATACAGTGACACTCCAGGTTCTTCACATCTGGATCCCATGTATCTTTGCACCACTTTTCCTGCTAGTCATCTGCATGGACTTTTCATTTCTATCAAAACAAGCCGTGATGTTTCTCGTTCCTACGCACTTGCTTTTCCAAGTGTCTAGTCTCTTTATTACACTAGTCTTTTTATTGCCTTTACTTGGTGAATGAATGTCAGTCTCATTTCCCTACTTGGTGAACTCCTCCTGTTCATTCAAGAGCCAGTGGAGGCGCCTTTTCTAGAACCTTCCCCAAGCTTATCCCCATTCCACGATGTATGACAGCAACCATATTACATTATTACTAATGCTCCTTTCACTCATATAGATTATGAGTTCCCCAGAGCGAAGATTGGTAATTCATTAGGCTCTTTGAAATTGCCCAGGATTTAACACAGAATGTACACATTAGATGTTCAATGTTTGTGGAGGGAAGGAATAAACAAACAAATGACATAATGCAGTCTATCTCATTATCACAATGGTCAGATTTGCTAGTTGTTATTTTTCTTGTGTGGCTACTGGCTGGCTCTGACCTTATATTAGAAGAAAACTCTGCTTTCATACCCAAAGCCCTATGTAGCTCTGGTGTGCTGACCCTGACAGGTCTAGCCTCTATGGATTCCTTAGCAAGCCTCCCTTTCCTAGAACCTGTCTCTTATCTTAAGGGCTCCTCAGAGGCCACGTTCTCTGTCCGCTGACTTTCCTGGTCAGCTCAAGCCTGTTTTCTGACTCTTTCCCAGAGTTTGCTCCATCTGCCATTCTCTCAGACTCCATTTCAGTTTTTCTCCATTTCTTTTCCCCTCTCTCTTTACCAGGACCAACAGTTAACCTTGCAAAGGCTGGGTGCAAAATGAAATTATGGAGAGCCCAAGTATACATTAGGAAAAAGTTCAAAACGAGCAAAGCCAAAATAACAACCCAAGCAGGGGCTTTTTTTCTGAGTCCAGGACCCTGGGTATTGAACATGATTATTTAATAAGTGAAGGGTTTGAATCAATGCCATGTAGATGTGTTTAATGCAAATAAGCTGTCTTATCAAAGGCATTTGTAATTATGAAGAAATTGCTCATCGTTGCTTTTGTCTAATCAGGAAATGGAAAGCGATTGTGTGGCTCCCATGGCCGGGAGGGACAGGTGTGGAAGGGACTTACGGAAGGGACAGGTGTGGAAGGGACAGGTGTGGAAGGGACAGGTGCGGAAGGGACAGGTGCGGAAGGGACAGGTGCGGAAGGAACAGGTGCAGAAGGGACTGGGCACAGGACGCCTCCCTCCTTTACTTTGGCTCTGCCGAGGGGCTGAAGGACAGAGGAGTCTGAAACCTCAGTACCTTATCCATCCATCTACTAAAGCAGGAAGGATGCATTGCCTACCAGCCACTTAGACTAGAGAGTTTCCTCAGACAGGTAAGGGATCGGGTGTAGGGGGGCTGGCCTCAGGAGTCCGGCTGGATTCGTTGTATCCACCCCTGTATGGCCACCTCTATATCTACAGTCAGTTCACATGAGTACTGCCAGCAAAGTGAGGCATCTGTGGAGAGAGGGGCTGGAAAAGGGACAGCCTACATTGGAAGTGAAGAAATTCTTTTTAGTTCTCTCTCTCTCTCTCTCTCTCTCTCTCTCTCTCTCTCTCTCTCTCACACACACACACACAACACACACACACATTTCTTTTTCTTTAACCTAACAAGTGTTGCAAATGAGTGACTATGCTCTTAGTTCCTAGTTCTCCTGACTACGGTGGCCTGCCAGCCTGCCAAGCTGAGCACCACACCGCCCTCAGTGGTCTCACCCTTACTCCAGTGCTAGGGGGAGCTTTCTTGTGCTCCGCGTATAGTTTGTAAATCACCTTCAGAAATCTAGACTTTTCAGGGATCATTTCTGAAGTTCCTAAATCATCTTCAGGTTTCCGTCAACTCCATCACAGTCTTATTTTGATAGATTTAAACTCAAACTTGCCATTTCTGTAGGCCAGTAGAGGTCAAAGGTTAGCAGTTGTTAACCCCGTCCTCTCGGGCAAATAAATGCAGAGGCACGGAGAGTCAATGTCCTCACTGAGCCAGGCGTGGTCTCAGGACCCCAAGCAGTGTTTGAACCTGATGCATGCTCTGTCTCCACGTTTAGGTGTCAGTAAGTGGGCCTCTTGCAATACTCACAGGTTAAAGAGGCTCAAGTTAATGTGCTTCAACTGCCCTTTTTTTTTTTTTTTTTTTTAATAGCCCTACTTTCAGTAATGGTTCTCTGCACAAACTCATTCATTTTTAATCAGTTGACTGTAATGATTTGTTACAAATGATCTTTAATTCTCAGCTGTGGTTAATCAGTACTGAAAGGCGCTTTCCCTGTTATTTTATTTGGATAGGATTCTTAGTGACATACTTGCCTGCCGTCACATAATCACGAATTTGCTTTTCCTCGGCACACACTCTCCAGCAGCACACCGCAGTATTTAATGTGGACATTTTTTTCTCTCCTTGGCGCCATGAATTGAGTTCTCAAAGCTGTAGGGGTAGAGGCCCCATGGGAACCCCGAGGGTTCATGTTCTAGTTTGATATTTACTGACCCTCTTCCGCCGGGCAAGCACAGAGCCGGGAGCTAGAATATGCAGGCTCACATCGGGGAATGGCAGCACACCCGGGAAAGGGTGACCCGTGAGAACGTATGGGGTAAGGAGGGAAGATAGAAAGGATGGCATCTACGCCATCACTGGACTGGCAGGCTCTCCCACGAGGAGGGGAAGCACCCACTAGGCTGGTATGTCTAGGTGGGTGGGACAACGGGTGCAGAGGTCCAGGGAGAGTTAAGCATGAGGCTGGGCATCTGCACGTGATGAGCAAAACCGGAGGAAGGGGGGGGGCGAATGGGTAGGATGGGGGGAGGGGAAGATTGCAAAGGGCGCAGATGTAACAGGCCGTGGGCACACCTTTCATGTTAAGAGGTTTAAGGAGAGAAGTAACCTGAGAAGCTTTGCTTTAGGAAAGCCCTTGTTGCATCAGGGACAATGAACTAGAAGTGGGTTGAGAGTGGTGACAGGACTCGGGAGAAAAGGAAGCAGTGTCTGTCCCGGAAACCTAGTGGGCTAGTTCTGAAGCAGGGGCCGTGGATTATGGGAAGGGAACGATGGGCAGGTGTACTCTGTTCTCGATCTCTCCCTCTCCCTCTCCCCCTCCCCTCCCCTCCCCTCTCCTCCCTCTCCCCTCCTCTCCCCTCCCCCTTCCCTCCCCTCCCCTCCCCCTCTCCCCTTCTCTTTCTCTCTCGTCTGTGGCTTTTTTGCTTTCAAAGACATTTAAGCACCCAGCTGACCCAGTTGTAGGTCGGGGTGTCCATAGGTGGGACGGGGCTGTAACCCTGATGGTGTGTAGATCTAGGCCCTTTCCTCAGCTGGCTGTCAGCTTCCTGGAGTCAACTGAGAACCTTTAACAGGATCTTGATTATTGGAGGAAGCTGAAAATTTTTCTTCCCTCCCACAATCTCCAGATTCGGGTACATCTGCTTTCCTCGGAGGAGCGGTGCCAACTGAGTCTAGCAGGTTCTGTTGGTGATTGATCTTGTGTCGGGGGCGGGGTGAGGAGGTGGGGGGGTAGGGGGGGTAGGGGAGGGGAATATGCCTGTAGAGGGCGACCTGAGCTGCAGGGAAGGGGCAGCCCACCTGAGATTCTTGCCTGCCGGACTCCACTAACTGAATGTAAGAGGTTAGGGAAGGCCTCTCTCATCAGAGAAGCATTGTCAGACTCATCAGGGAAGAGCTAGCGGAGGAGGGGATCACCCTGGCAGTCAGTGGTCTGACCACAAAAGCAAATTCCCCCCCAAACCCAACACAGTGTCAACCCTCTCCACTCCACACCAAGGTCAGATGTGCCAGCTGGAGCCTCTTTTCAAGAACAGCAAACAAAGTGTGAGCAGGACTTAGCCTGCCGTGTTTCTCTGCGTTGGTGGCCTTGCCATGCTCCTTCTGGTCCCTTGCTGGCTGTCACTCAGTCCTTAAATCGCTCTCCTGTCTTGGTGTCCCATAAGGTAATCGATAAGATAGATTTACACTATGTGGTCGATGACAAGATGTTGTTTAAAAGACAAAAAATACCCTGAGAACGACAGCAACACAAAAAATACAAATGCTAGAAAGTGACTTTGAAAAACAGGGACTCCATTGGCTTTGTGAAGACTCCAATATTGCTTTGGAAGTAATCAGCTGGCTTAAGAATATTCTGTCTTGATTCAGAAACACTCTCAGAAGGCTCTGTGGAGTTTCTTTAGAACTTCATGGATGTAAACCTGAGAGGGTTTCTTTTCCCTTCAACTTTACTCTTAAGAGACGAATTCCAAGGAAATGCAAAGTGACTATCAGCGGTCAGGGTCAGTCTAACTGCTTTCTGGGGGCCTTTTCAGGGACTTGCGGGTCTCAGTCCCTAGGTCTGAATGGGTCTTGCCCATTTCTGAGTTCAGCATTGCCTAGCAGCCTCCTCAGACTCCGTGCTTAGATTTCTGGGAAATACTGTTTGTACCTCTGTTAAATCCTTGGTGCAGAAGCCATGTGGAAATATCCCTATGTTCACAGGACCGTGTCTTCTTCAGTGCCCTATGACATTCTTCATCCAGAGGAGGAGTGTCTTGTCATTCATCTCAGCCTTTCCAGCAATTTAGTTCTTGAGGTATTAAACGATCGATGCAGAGGTATTTTGGTTGTTTGCTTGCGTGTTTTGCTTTGCTTTGTTTTCACCTCCTATTTCCTGGAGTAGAGTGGGAATAAAGGCTTGCAATGTGGATGCCAAGTAGATGCTCTCAGAACGTATCCCAGGTCTTCCCCAACTTCCTGGAGTTCTCAATATCAGGCCCTCGCTAAAAAAAGATGAAGGTGAAAAATCTCTTGATGCCGTCGAGGACCTAAACCTGAAATGTCAATTTAAGCATCAGTGCCAGAGTGTGAAACTGTTCCAAAGCATCTTGTTCTAAAAACCCACTGCTGAGCAACTGCCCCATATCTGAGACCTCAGGCTTGGGGAGGTTCCTAAGCACAAGAGGAGCTGGATTAACCAGAGGTGGTCTTAACCTCTCAGAGTGGGCATATCCACTGGGGATGTGTGTATAGGGATGCTCTGTTGTCAAATGTTTGGCAAGGAGAATGATGCAAAGTATGGATGGAGACCAGGGAAGATCAATAGAAACTTCACCTGAAATGGCAGTAGTGCACACTCTGAAACACAGGGCCAGTTGATAGCTTGGATCATACCAGAACCCAAGAAGTCACATTTGTTGGTTGGTTGGTTGGTTGGTTGGTTGGTTGGTTGGTTGGTTGGTTGGTTGGTTGGTTGATAGAACCAGATGCTGACTCAAGAAAACAAACTCTTATTTCCGGTAGCCTCCCCCTGCTAACCCACCATCTGCATCCCCTCATACTAAATCAAACTACTCCACTTCCATGTTTGCAGGTTACAGAGAAACATCTTCAACCTCCTCACATACCTAAGAGACTTTCTAACTTGAACACAGGTCCTGTCAAGACTGAGGCTCTACTTAAGTTTTTGTAGTATAAAGTATAGTGGCTTGTGAATCATACCAAAATTGGCTACACACTGTTCTAATCTTACAATTTCCAATAAGAACGTATCTGAGCAGATGCCTCAGAGCTGGTCCTAGTCCAGTAGGCTCTCTTTTCATTGTTCCTGCCTTGAATTCACCTTCCTGGGATGCTCGTGCATACTACACTCCTTACTTCCTTCCCCAAATTTGCCTTAGCTCAGATTTCTTAAATCTTCTTTTTTAATGTTTTTTTTTTTTGTCATAAGTTACCTGTATGCCTGCATATGCCTGGAGCCTGTGGAGGCCAGAATAAGTTGTTGGATTTCCTGGAACTAGAGTTACAGGCAGGTTTGATCTGCTGTATTGGTACGAGAAACCTAAACTTGGGTCCTCCAGAAGATCAGCAAGACCTTTTTACCCACTGAGCCATCTGTCTAGCCTCCTGGCTCAAATTTCTTAACTATGCAGCCTCCCCAAACTTTGACCTTTCATGAGTCTCACACATGAGAGAAGTATCCTACTTAAAAGGTCAGTAGTGCCTCCAGGGGGCTATCCTTGGTTGAATTCCCTTCCTGCCTGACTGGGCTACCCCATCTGCTCTTATAGCTCATAGGCTATAGAAACAGGTAGTTGTCTGATCCTTGGTACACTCTGATAAGAGAGAGGAAGCCAGTGCTATTTGTGCTTTCAAGTTTTTTTTCCCTTCACGCCTCATTATCCTATAGAACTCTATGAAGAGTTCTTCATCAAATGTTTGAGACATTTATTGTTTATCATTCTAGAAGTTGAAGCCCCCTTAATTGCAAATCTAAAGGAGATGAAAGTATTCAGAAAATTAAAATTGGATTTGTTCTGAGAAGTCAGGAATCCTGGACCCACCATCCACTTTCTCCTTTAATTGGGTCCCTCAAGGAAAAAAAAAATGCTATCTTTGAGGTGGGTCAGATAGCCACCATCAGAAACAATATACTGTTTCCCATCTGAGGTCACATATATGTCAGCCAACACTGGATAAGCCAGGTGTACTCCTGGAGCCTGAAGGAAAAAAGACTCACCCCACCCCAACCCCCAACCTCCGTCCCATCCCTCCCTCTACATATGACAAGACAGGACCCATACTGGGGTAAAGTCCTGGGCTCCTGTTCCCCTCTGAGCTTCCTTTTATGGACTTTCTCATAGAGAAGCACATGCCTTCAGACAGGAAATTACCATGGTGATTGATGGCTAGCAAATGCAATTAGGCTCCAGTTAAATACTCTCCAAGGGGTGCTCTTCCAGTATCGTAATCCAGATTTGGTGATCACTTTAACAACTGTGTACTGGAAACTTCTGGTAATGAAAGATTTGTCTCTGTCAGGCTTCAGCCACTGGAACATTCTGTACCCTTCAGATGTAGAGAAACTGTAAGCAGAGAGGAGACTAGAAAGGGAAATGGGGAATTCTGCATAGGAAGGCATGCCCTTTGTATGTACAGCCTAGTTGGCCAACACACAAGGTGACTGTGATCCTCAATGTGAGTTAAAGGACAGAGGTGCTTTGAGAGATCACAATTCAATGGCGTTTGCTACTCACTTTAAAGCTCAGAGCATAATTATTTAATTCCACTATTTTGGATCTTTGGAGTGATAAGCTAAGAAAGAAAGAAAAATCCTCCCTCAGACCCCGCCCTTGAAGTATTCATACAGTTGCTGCCAAGCTCAAGCACAGCCCTTCGGATTTCCAGGCAACAGGAGATAGCTTGGCTACATAGAAACGAATGAATTAGTACATTAAATATTGACTCATCTGCAGGAAGGACAAAGGAGTCATCTGAACTTCTTCCTGCCTGAGCTCTTAGCCCAGTTCTGCACCTTCACAGCTAAATAACCTTGAGAAACTTACTTTAATCATTTGTCTCTCAATTTTTTGATTAGAAAAATGGGGCTATCTTAACTAATTTTCTGTTGTTATAATAACATGCCAGAGTCTGGGTAATTTATTTAGCTCATGGTCCTAGAGGCAGGGTATTCCACCATGATGCTGACATCTGATTGGCCTTCATCATTACATGGTCGAAGATATCATGGGGACAAAGAGCATGTACAGTTGAGTCTTCCTCTTCTTATGAAGCCATCAATTACTGTCACAAGAATCTCACACTTGTGATCTCTTATGATCCTGATTACATCCCCCAAAACCAAATATTACTGACATGAATTTGAGGACCAGGTTTCTAGTACCAAAGCTTTTGGGAGACAGATTCAGTATAACAGTGGCTAATAAGGGCAGCTTTCTTATGGTCTCTTTATGGGAATTCAGAAGGAAAATGCACAGAAAACCACAGCCTTGACCATGGCAGCATCAACAAAGTCAGTTCCCTCTCTCCTCCTAAGCTAGGAGTTCTTAACCTTTTTCATATTGTGAACTCAGTTAGCACCTGGTGAATGAATCTGTGCGTGTGCGTGTGCATGTGCGTGTGCGTGTGCGTGTGTGTGTGTGTGTGTGTGTGTATGTGTGTGTATGTGTGTGTGTATGTGTGTGTGTGTGTGCGCGCATATGTATACACACACACACACACACACATATATATATATATATATATATGATTGCAGAGGAAATTGCATTTTTATTGAAATATAGTTCTCAAACTGCTGAAAGACCAAATTTGTGGTATAGTAATATATGTGTTTCTTTATTAACATAGTAAATAACAAGATCTACTGGCAAGCCTAATAACTGCTATAATTTTGAAGTAGTAATAAGCTTAAACAATATTTCAACATATCTACAACTGTAATGAGATATAAAAAAATCTTCAATTTCTATGGGTGACAACATTATAGCTATTGTTAATAACACTGTGACTTGTCGCCTAATTCAAAATTAGAGATACTGCTAAACTTCCCCCCAGAAATTGATAAAAATAAAGTTGTAACTTTCTCTCAGCTAAGGTCTTAGACTCTGAGCTATGACCTATTGCTATCTGGCTTGATATAAAAAAAAACCAGGATATAACCATGATTTCTAAACATTTTAAGCAATATTTATTTCATCCTTACTAAAGCTATATATATATATATATATATATATATATATATATATATATATATATGAAGCTTAAGAAATGTGGCTTAAGAAGAAAACATTAAAACATCACCCAAGCGCTCCAGCTAACAATGGCTTAGTTAGGCTCATGGGCTCATTGCTACCCCATTTTTCCTTACACTGAGTCTGCTCCACTGAGGCTCTGTGTGGCAGCTGTACACAGAGGGATGTCAAATCATAAAAGATGCTGATCCAACTCCACCCACCATGGTGAGAGTCACTGAAAGGCCCAGTGGAGAAGTGATTCTGCCCTTGACAGCTCAGGGCCGTTGCTGTGGGCGCTCAGACGGCTCACCGAATTCCAGCCCTACTAGTACAGTCTACACCATCCTATTGATCTCAAGTCTCTCATTAGATCTGATAAATTCCCTCAAGTCTGAACTGTGAATTGTGAATAATGGAAACTGCCCACTTGATGAAGAAAAGAAAACAATGGACTCTACTTCAAACCTGCCAGATATTCAGATCAGGTTCCTGATGCCTGTAGCACAATGAAGATTCATCCAAACAACCCACTTAGAATAATGATAACAAGGCAATTTATACCAATGCAGTCATGTGTGGCTAGGGACAGTCTTTTATTCCATCCAATGTGATTTTTCTATGACAAGCCTCAGCCAGCCTTCCTCTGGGGCAGGAAGGTAGTTTTGCATATGTTCAGTGATCCCAGGTCAACTTGCAAAACCAGAAGCTTCCTTTGGCTTGACTAGTCACTGTTAACATCTGCAAGACCCCACTCACTGTATATGCTCAGAACACGGAGGAGGTCAGAAGCCCAGCCTTCCACAACTGCCATCCTCCTAGGGGAGGCATAAGGGTGTCTAGTCACTGCTCTCAACTGAGGGCTTCATACTCCCCCCAGATGGGACCACCAAGAACCACAGACATCACTATAGCAGAGCACCTCTCTGCTTTTTGGAGCTCAGCTCTTAGAGAAATGCCCTCTGCTAGGATGTGTTAATGAAACACTGTCAGCAGATTCGCCAAAATCTGACTGTGTGCTTTCCTGGAGGGACCCTGTGACTCGGAGGTACCATAGCTCCCTTCCTCTCAGCCTAGATGAAGGTCACAGCTAGAGATGACTGGCTGGTCAAGCTGCTAAGTGCAAGACACCGCATTTCAAAATATTTTTAATAAAACAGCGTGGAACAGGCAACATGTTCATTTTATTTTCTACCAAGACATTCATTTAAAAATAAATTTCTGGGAAAATCTGAACCCTCCACCATATTTTCGATTAGTAGTAAAAATAAATGATAATTACTAAGCCTGCCTATCAGATATTCCAGACAACAGTAGCTCCACTTAATTAATTGCTAATTAAGATATGAAAGAACTGCTGTGTCTTTCATACTTTCCCACTTTATTAAGTCACAGAATATCTTGACTGAAGTCCTGCAAGGGACTATTGCTATGCCCATTTCACAGATTAAGAAAGGGAGTAAGTAAAGGCTACATTCATACTTTTTTTCTTTCCTGTAGCAAAATACCTGTCAAAAGCAACTCAAAGAAGGAAGGGTCTATTTTGTCCCCCAGTTTGGGAGCTTAGTCCCTCATGTCTGCATAGGTGTGGTCGGGGCTATGAAGTGCTGCTGACATCAAATCTGCAGTCAGGAAGTAGCGTAAGGAATTCTGGCGCTTGGCTTGATTTCTTCTTTTATTCCAGTCCAAGACTTTAACCCATGGGATGGTGCCATCCACGTTTAGGGTGGGTCTTCCCTATTCAGTTAATACATTTTGGAATCCCCTTCATAGACAACCCCAGAAGTGCATTTGCATGGTTATTTTTAAACCCATAAATTAACCATCAAGATTAACCATCACACAGGCCCTAAGGACCTTCCATTTTTATAAGCATACAGTCTGGCGGGGATAAGATTTAAGCCAGTTTCTTGTTCCAGGGCCATTCAAGAAACAAAAAATGGCTTATTCCATACCCTCATGACTACAGACAAAACAAAAACGCATTTGTAGTGGTTGACTTTCAGGTATCCAGTAACTGATCATTGCAGTCTTGTCTTTATATCCTTGTTTTGGCTTTTTCTACATTAAATTGATCTAGCATGTATATTAGAATATGGCGGCAGGGGCAGTTACAAAAGGCATTGTGACTCCCAACTTCTTCCTTGGACTCTCACTCTGGAGTAAACCATCATCATGTTGTGAAGAAAGTCAACTAACTCATGGAGGGAAACTGATAATCAGTGACTACTAATGTTACAAAAATATCTAGTGGATCTTCAGATGACTTTGGAGTCACCAAAATATCATGAGGACCCTGAGGCAGACCACACCTAAACACCATTATTTGAAGTCTCAATGATCCCACAGGAACTATTAGACAACAAATGCTGGTTGCTTTAATCACAGGCTTTGGGCTAATTTTTGCATATAAGAAGGTAAAAAGTGGAGAATTCATAAACTTCTACATCCTGTATGCTGAGTCACAGTTTTGCCAATACCAGTTGATCAGAGAATTCCTCTTAGGAAATATTCACATCTCTGTGACTCAAAGTAGGTGTCTAAAGTAGTAGGCGTTCAAGATCCCTCCAGGTAGGAAACTTTGGCAGACAGAGAGAGACTATGAGTCAGATCACCAATAGCAGCTCGAAGGTTCCTATTTTGTTGTGTTGATGACTAAGCACAATATGTTGATCATTCACAATCTGGTCCATTGTTTCAGCAACCACCTGCTGGGAAAATTGAGAGAGAGAGAGAAAAAAAAAAGAATTGATTATGCTTTCAGATACTGGGTGATTTTGTCTAGAGCTGGTCAGCTTCCTTAAAATCAATGGCCATTACTAGACTGTCAACAGTAGTTAGCAGTACATAAGTCCATGCCAGTCAAGTTCAAAATTTATACGGAATACCAAAATGAACCATTGCTATGAAATCTGAAGTCTGAGCAGTGTTTAATTGCTGTGCCTGGCCTGGCTGGTGCCTTTCTTCTGCCCATGTTTCACCTAAGCCACAGGGGAGACATGCTCCAGGCTTTGAGGCAGTCTATGATTGAAGTCAACGTGGCCTCTTGGGCAGTGCTCCCTCCACTGTGCAGATGCTTAGATCCCGCCCGGTCAGTCAGGAAAAGGGAGCCTATGTTACAAAGACTGATCCAAGCCCTTCGGGTAGCTGAACTCATTTTTAGTACAAGAAGGTCAGCATTTGATGAGGAAGGGGATATACACTGAACATTTTCTGGAAATATTTCTTAGATATGTTTTTTCCTCAAAGATGAACTGTTACAAGTTGACCTTAGAAAATGCTGGGCATCAGAGAGTATACAGGTGAACAACGGGGGGTGAACAGGTACAAACAAAACCAAACCAAACCATAGAACCAAACACAAACAAACAAAACCAAACCATACACACTGGTTCACTGAAGTTGCCCGGTCAGGCGCCTTCCCTTTGACCTTTGAATATGCCTCTGGTGCCCCTCGCCCCTGGGCCCTCTAGAACTAGAAAGGTTGAGAGCATTTGACAACACGAACCCAGAGGTGATAAGTACTTCAGCTAAGCCTCTGGGACTTACCACAGGTCTATGTGCCTCTGTTATGATGTTCCCTCTTCACTTCCAGTCACAATAATTCTCCTCTTTCTCTCCAGCTAGATGAAAGATTTCCCTAAGATAAGGCCGTTGTGTGATAACACAGAGAAGTACAACTGGTTAATCAAATTAATTGGACTGATTCACGAGCTAATATGTGTTCACTCACAGGGCTGGTATGTTGGGTTTATGATGAGCTGCATTCTGGCAGAGCAAATGTGGTTATGACTGCAGGAAAACTGGCACATTCTAGCTGAATGCAAATTGAACCTTCCTCAGCCCACAGCTTAAAGCATGCTTTAAAAAAACGGGTTAAAAAGGAGAAAAGCACCATGCTAGACTCTCGATGCCCGATGCAATGGTTCTAAGCTTCTGGATGAACTTGCCCTGTATTTGCTACATAGCGCCAAAAGGAAATTGCTAACAGTGCTGTAGCTGCCTGGTGCCACACGTGAGACAGCAGAGTCTGTGTCTGGTTCTTCGCAGACTCCACTGGTATCTCACAGACTCCACCAGTGACCACGAAAGTAAATTGTCTCACACACCTACATGTGACTTGTGTAGGTATACGCTGAATGAAAGTCTATAAGGATGTGCAGCTGATGTGGAGATTAAAGATATCTTACTCAGGAAAGAGGAAGGAAGAGAGCCAGGTCATAGAGAAGGAAGGAGACTGCTCTGAAAATTCCTTGACATATATTCTGTTACAAGCTGTATATGGATGCACAAATAAACTAGGTGTGGGAGGGGGAGATGGCAGCTGTATGCTCAGTCAAAGCAAGCTGAATAGGATTTTAGAATGGCTGCAAACAAAGCCACGCTGTGTATCTGTGGTATCCGCATAATTAGATTGGAATGAGTAAGAAGGATGGAGGGCGCACATTGCTGGTACTAGGAGACACCACCCAGTTAGGCACTTCCCCCAACAGATCCTGGGAAAGGTGGCCCAGGAATTCCCCCTCAGCCATAAGGAACGTTTTTGCCCAAAATTTTGCCCACCCACTCCCTGGTGACAACTCACAAGCAAAGACTAATGCACATGAGGTCCAAAGGTCCAGGTTTCTTCCCAAAGTAAGGAAACACCAGAGGACCCTCTGGTCATTTCTGCATCCTTCTGTCCCAGCCCAATCTGAAAACAGAGTGGGAAAAGAGTCCAGTCTATTAAAGAACCAAGTGGGGAAAATGACTGGGTTTCCCATGTGTATCTTTATAATGATTCCCTTATACATGCATATTACCTTTATAATTTAAGAATATCAAGTAGAGAAAACTGAAACATGATGAAAGTGTTAGTTAAGTGAACCAGTGACTGTTCCTATATTTTGTAATAACAGTATGTTGCAGGTATTTGGAGTTAAGAGAAAGAGGATTTGGCCAACACATTCATTAACATTAACATAGTTGGTTCAGAAAAGATTACACCAGCTCTCTGAGAGTGGAATCGCCACGACACACATAGAGGGCAACGGTGGGTAAAATAGGAGAGGGATTTTAATTCCATGGAAAGGGAGATTGCTTAATATTCGAGCTATCTCTCCTCGAGTAAAGGGAAAATTCTGGATGGATCCAGATTTAGTCTCAAATCACCTGCAGTTTTTCCTTTTGGTGAGCAGCTAGATTCTAATTGGAGGAGGAAAAATAGCCACCAGGTACCTGATCTGTAACCAGCAAACCCACTTCTAATGATGCAGCCCCATAGTACCTGTAGCCCCACTCTCCCACTGACCCTTCCAGGACCAGATGATCTTTATGCTTCCTACCCTCTGGGGTCCCAGAGGACCTTCTGGGAAGGAGTATTCATCCAGGGACAATTTAAATAAGACGCCTAGACCTTAGCAGAAGCTTGTTGCTTCCTTCTTTAGATTGCAACCAATTTTTGCAAATGCATCCTCTTTAGGCATCTATAAATGAGATCCCCAAGGCTTGGCGTCCCTTTTGGAGAAGGCTTAGTTGCGTTTGTGAACAGGAAGTCCTTGAAGGCATAATTATCTATGGAGCCACCAACTGCATTGACTGATCCTTAGAAACTGTGTAGGGGGAGCCCCGTCCAAGTTCTGCACAATGCCCCTGATTAAAAAGGGTGGCATTACCCTGATACTGAAGCCTCCGCTTGCAGCAGATAACCATGCTTCAGGGTGACAGTGTTTCTAGCCGGACAGGATTATTCTGTAGCCATGTATTCGTTATTTGTTGAGTTTTCTTGTATGAGCGTCATGCTTGGACAAGATCCAAAGAAAGCAGAAAGAGGACAAAGATTCTGACCTTGAGGACAGTCCAGGAGATCCTTGAGAATCTGCATCGAAAAGTTGAACAGATAGAGAGACTCCGATAAATGGTACTGTCACCATGAGGGAGTGCTCAACATGCTGAAGGCATTTGTGAAAGGTGTTGGATGGGTGGCTTCTTGGAGGAGGCGGCAAACATTTGCTGCGGTCAGATCAAGTATTTGCACCACCACTTTTAAAGTTGTTGAACTTCTGATATAAAATAAATTTCTGGATCTATAATGAATGATTCAGCAGTTTTACCTCGCATATTTATTTTTATTTTTTCAAAAGGTTGAGAAACATAAGCAAAAGAATTCATAAAGTATATAAATGAAACTCTGGAAAGAAATCAATCGCTTAATAAGCAACAATTTCCTTTTTTTGCAGAGAGTTACAATCATTTACAGGGTCCACCTCTAAATTCATTTAAATGGAAAGAATAGGGAAACTGAGGTTCTCATCTTAAAGCTACATGCTCCTTCCTGTTGCAGGTATCCGCATCAACTCATCGCTCAGAGGTCGGATCTCATCTGGAGTTAGACTCGCAGAGCACGTGGTCAAGAGAAACCATCAGAGAGGACGACATCACGAGGTACTGTGTGCTGTGGACCCTTTCCTATCCATCATGCCAATGGCCAGTTTAAGGCTTTCAGTAGGAATTGCGTATTCCCCGGGACCCGAGACCTTTTGTCACTGAAACAACAGCCTTGGGGATACTCTCCATTGAAATGAGTTGGCCAACAGCGTCAGCTCCTCTGGGCTTCACACGGTCCCTGAAATCACTTGAGAAACCAGGTACTAAGATTTTTTGGCTACTCATAAAATTGTTCCGAAATGCATTTCATGATGTAGTTGGTAATAAAAATGTCTTAGTGAGCTCAGTCCCTCTAAAAGGCTAGACTTGATTCTCAGCCCAGCGTGCCTGTACCAGGCCGGCATGAATCAATGCTAAATTATTCACCAGCCTGACTCTAAAAATTCCAGAGTTCCAAAACCCCTAATAAAGTATTATGAAAAAATATCCATCTCTTTATCTCTATCCATAACTATTTATACGGCTGGAGGAAAACCTGTCGTTTTATTTCTTTTAATTTAAAAGCTTTCCTAATTCCTTTTTCCTACCACATATATATGTCTGAAAAAATTTGGGTTTGAAATAATAACCTCTAAAAAAAAATGGTCCGCAGGAAAGGCTCTGAGGATTCTGAGTTGACAGGCACAATGAATATTTTGCTCCCTCAATAACTTGCACTGGCACTCAAACCTTATTCACTGTTTTCAAACAGGTGTGCCTGTTGTGTTATTTTGTTTGGTTTGGTTTTTTTTTTTTTTTTATTGTGAAAAGCAGTGATGACATTATATCCACCAGCATTCTCTCGCTATTTGCTTACACCGTTCTAAAGTCCAATCAGGATAAACTCACTTTCTTCCCTCGTCCCACTGTGTACTTGCCATATGCCCCATGTCCCGCCCCCACCCCCCATCACTCTACAGACACAATCCGAGTCCCCTCGGAAGCTCCACGCTGGACTCCACCCAGAATGTCCTCTGCTGCATCCTGCCTCAGTTGAGGATGTGTAACCACACAGTATCCCTTGGCCATCTCCTTCCTTAATCCTTTGAAGATCCCAAGTCTCTCGAGAGGTTTTTATCATATTAAGTGAGGGGCCAGCCATTTATATTTCAGGGTGGGTTGGTAAGTTGGATGGTTCGAGGCTACCAGCTGAGACAGGTGTGTCTGTGACCACTCAGATCGGGAACATGTTGGACTAGCTAGGCAGTAATGGGAGCTACCTGTCACAAAATTATCCTGTACGTAGATGGACTTACTTAACTACACTCTACTCAGAGAAAGCGCTTCCGTATATGGAAATATGGCGGTCAAATCACCTGCACTGGGGAAAGACTAAAACTCACATCTAAAAGAGTCCTCAAAGAAAAGCACTTGATTCGTGAACCAATATGTAAGGGTTCAATGCCAGCTGAAGATCTGGAGTCTCTTCTCTACACAGACACTGAATAAAAATTGCTTTAGATATGAGGAAACTCTTAATGTGGTAAGAGTACCCCATATTTCCATCCAGTCCCACTGTCTGAGGCTTTTGCTCAAGAGATTGAAAGGATTAATCCAGGTTAATGGATGAGAGGCTCCAGGTTCATGAATGAGACCCGAAGTGGAAAAAAAAGAAAGTACATCAGGAAAAGACAATACTGAAGACAAGTGTCACCATCACATTTGGAAACAGCAGCATCATTCCAGTGTCTAGGCCCCTGGCCTTTCAGTCTTATCCTTGAAAATGATGCAGAGACTGAAACAAAGGCCTTTCATGGACTCTAGATGAGTCTGCTATTTAAAGAGGACCTAAAGGATGAAGCCAGATTTCATGAGCACAATATCCACATCAGGGTTATGATCCATCTCAGTCTAGGGCTGGTTGAAGCTCCTAGTCCTAAAGAAAGTCAAATCAAGGTGGAATGGAGAAGATCCCTAAAGGCAGATAGCAGGGGCCCAGGACAGAGATGGGAGTTCTGTGGGTCCCCTGAGGGCAGAATGTCTCAGAAGTCTGCGGAAATGGAGTCAGAGGCAATTCTCAGAATCACCATTTTCTGCCAGCCCCTTTATATCTGAAAGCCACCCCCAGGCATAGAATCCAGCTCATCTTTCCCTGCCAAGCCTTGTCACATGTGCATGGCGGACCTCTCCAGAGAACATGGCTTATGTAGATTAACTCTCTCTCCCACACACTTATAAATCTCTTTTGCAAATGCTGCTTGGCATAGATTTGCAGAAGTTACCAAACAGAAAGGAAGCCAGGTGTCCGACCCCATGGCTCTTTGGCAATTTAGACCAAAGAAAGCTCACCAGGCTGGGTCAGACTGCCTGGATCAGCTTGCTGGTCTCTACCCTCAGTCCCCATGCATTTGTGAGAAGCTTATTTTAAGAGCTGATTAGACGAGCCCTTAATAACATTAGGACTTAAATGGCCCCAGATAGGCTTTCAGCTTCTTGCCAAATTGAGACAAATGTGATATTTGGGGCACTGAGCTCCCAGCTTTGTGAGTGCTCTGGACTACACACAGGTTCTGAAGCATTTTACCTTCTCCCCTGACGCCCTGCAGCCTACAAGTGGGCGTGTTTGCGTCTTTCAGAACCCTTTCATCTCTAAGGGGCTAGGATTCTATGTCAATGGTCTTGATGATCCTACATTTTCAAGAAAAGTTAGGTTGGTGATGAGGAGCCCAGAGAGTTCTATTTTTTTTAAAGATTTATTTATTTATTATATGTAAGTATGAACACTATAGCTGTCTTCAGACACTCCAGAAGAGAACGCCAGATCTTGTTACGGATGGTTGTGAGTCCCCATGTAGTTGCTGGGATTTGAACTGAGGACCTTCAGAAGAGCAGTCAGTGCTCTTAACCACTGAGCCATCTCTCCAGCCCCGAGTTCTATATTTGAATTTTGATAGTCTACAGGAAATCCTTTCAATGCCCCCCATACCGTCTAAGAACTTTAAGTTTAGGAAACAAACTTTGTTGAGCAACTACTATTTTAAATCATATATGTAAGTCATGGTTGATTCATTTTTCAGGACTATCAGATGCATTTATAAAATAAATACATTTCCAATTTAATACTTTTCTGTAATTTGGGTCGGGGAGTAAAAACAGAATGGGAAAAGAGAAGAAAGTCAAAAGTGAACATAAAACGAATGCCTTGGTGTCGAGATAAATGTATTACAAACGAAACAGGTGAGCATGTCTTCCCTATTGTCTATTCTCATACCAGATTTGGTGTCCCCAGAACATAGTGAAACTCCTAACTCAAGCTTTCTTCTGTTGGATGTGGACGGTCATTCAACTGTCCCTAAGCTCAAGCTTCCTTGGAAGTGCAGCCGATAGCACAGCTTTTATGTTTTCAGAGGGAAGGACACTTTGGGTTCAACCTTGCACTGGGGTAAGGAGCCTCCTGCTGAGGTGTTTTCCTGAGTAGAACCAGGGATCCCTGGAGACAGAAAGGAAGAAGAAGCTGAGGCCTGGGCAATATGGTGGACAAACCTGTCCTTCCATTGTGGCCTCGTAAGTTCCGAGTTTACCCCAGCCTTCACTCACAGATCACTGGGTGGTTTCTGGTGCTTTAAACTGTGGCCAGAACCAGACATTGGCTGAGTAGACATGGCTTGCTTTATCTGTGGGGACTGCAGAAGCTCAGTAGAGGTCAGCCCCAGGATCATGTTTGATTCTATCTCAAACTCCAGTCAGTAGGGGCTCAAAGGCTGTTTGATGTGGAGGATGTCAAAAGAAATGTCAGGGGTCTCAGGCCCTGCGCCTCTGAGGAGTTAATCACCCATCCAATTGTGATGTACTTTCACGGACAGCACATTGCCCGGAAGGTCACTTCTCATTACAGGGCTTTGCTAGTGGTGTGTTTGTGGTTTTCTCTCAACATCTATGACGGAGAAAACTCAGTGCTGTTAGGTGTGAGTTTGCCTGCCAGCCCTCTTCCCCTGCCACACTTTAGGCTGTGTAGAAAGGCTCCGTTTCATCCCGTCCTCTCCTCCATCACTTGCTTTATCCTGTGTCTCTGTATACAAAGAAAGCAGCCTTCCTCCTTGCCAAGGCTCATTCTTCCCCCACCCTGAGTCCCTGCCTATTCCTTTCCCCCAAAGCCTGATCCGTCCACTCGCTATTCTAATGTCTCTTTTCTTATTTATATTTTATTCCCTGTAAGCCTTTCCCCCCTCTGTTTAGAGGAAACTTGTTTCCATTTAAACAAATAAAAGCAGCTTTCTCTTGCTCCACTGAGCCTCTCCTGCCTCCTCTTATTCTAAGCATTGTGGAAGAAGGATCTACATTTACATATCACATTACTCGGTCTTTAATTCTGTGGACAAAAAAAAAAAGAGGTCGCCTGCTCACCCACGCAGTGAAGCCATTGTGACTTGGCAGAAACACATTTAGTAAATAGCCCTGTGCCATGACGAGTGTGCATTCTGATCACATGCAGGGTAGACTTACAAGGAAATCAAGGATGCCGAGCCTCTGCCCCAAATGATCAAGCGCTGGGATAAATGGAGAGGTGGTGCTGAATACAGTGGAGAGGTGCGCTGAGAATCACCAGCCGCGTCTTCTGGACAGGAGCCAAGCAAGTTGGACAGGAAGTGTTTAGACACATGAGGGGGGGGGAAGCAAAAGAAAGGGTGGGTCCTTCTAGGTGGAAGTAACAGCCTGCGAAAAGGAAGTGAGGTCACTGAGGTCCAGGAAACATGAACATAGTGGGCACTGTGCCCACGGGGGAACCAAGGTGTACTGAAGGCATGGGCACTATGTGACACACAAGGAACTTTAACTCCTTGTTGAGAGTAGGGGAAATCGAGTTTAGAGCTAAGGCACAGCACAATCATATTACTTTTTTTAGAAAGATCACTGCAAAGCAGCCATGTGAGGGGACATGAAATAGGAAGCTGATCTAACAGTTCAGATAGGACAGGGTGAGACCTGAACCCCAACACGGTGCTGTACGTGGATGAGGGCTCCAGACTCACCTCCTCCATCCTGCACAGCTACACCGGGACAGATGATGTCTCTTCTGCTCTAAAACCCCAGAGTGTGTTGTGCTATTCTTATCGCGCTTACTCGATGTGGACTGCACTTACTGTTCATTTCCGTAATGTTCCTGATCAAATTGTATCGTTCTCTTCCCCCTCTGCAAATTACAGTACCTTGCTCACCGTGAGCACTGAAAGAAAGGTTATTTAGTTGAATTGAATTTTCAAGAGCTTCAAACCATGAATAATTGAGGAATCAGCCATGTATAAGTGCTCATCATTTACATAATTGTGTAAACAAGCTGATAAAAAATTTTTATTTTCCCCACTACTTTTATTATCCCAGAATGCCTAACTTCGCAGCTCTCGCTCTCCAGGTTTCAGGGAAATAATTTTTTAAAAATATGTTCTGCAAGCCGCACAGTTTACATCTCTCTGAGAAATGGAAGCGGCTGACGGGAGGGAACACATGGTTCCATTGGCGACGCATAAAGCCGTGTACAAACATGGGGAATGACGTCGCCCGGACAGACAGAATCGCAGCGTGCGCTGAACGCTGGGAGCCATGAACAGAGTCCCGAAGGTCAATGTGCAGATACAAATTGATTAAGCTAAGTACTTACTGAAATTGCCTTGCAACATACAGATGAGAATTGATCAAAAGCAGGAATGATGTCTCCGTTGGAAAAGCTCATATAAAATTATCCTTTGGCATGCATGTCATCAAAGCAAGTTTAAATTATCCATGCTTTGCCCCAGATGAAAATATCTATGCTGTAGTTTCAAAGATAGGTTGTAAGGAGTTAACTGGTACTTACAGTTTTATGATTGAGTTCCTTTATGTTTAAACTCTGTTGCCCTTCTGTCTACCCCTGCCATCATGTTCGTTCTCTCTTTCTCTCTCTCTCTCTCTCTCTCTCTCTCTCTCTCTCTCTCTCTCTCTCTCTCGTCTCTCCATCTCTATACGCCAAACCAAAGCCAGCTTTGTGTGGCGCCCACATTGTCACTTAAATGCAAGCTATAGCTTCCTCCAGGAATCAGAAATCAGAAATCTCCCAAGCCTGAGCCTGACCCACCTCTAGCATGTGTACTCAGTGGCTGAGTATGAATGCCCTGTGGCATGTGGGCAGCAGAGAAGAGAAGAACATGGTGAAGTAGATAAAGTAAAAGGCAAGATCAGTGAGCGAAGGTGGGAGAGAATGGTAACAGACACAGTTAGCAAGTCTTTGGAGTAATTTTGAATGAGTTTTGTACTTTGGGCCACAGACTGGAGTACAAATCATGCTTCCTGGTTTTTGGAGAGCTTAGGATTTGGTCGAGAGAGCAATTATAAAACCATCAGACATTCAGACCATCACAGTGTTTGGCAGAATATTCAGTGCTGTCTATACTTCTATACCAGAAGCCCAAGCTGGACAAATATCAGAAGATGCTTGGATCTAATGAAAACTTCAGAACAGAGTTGCGCCATCAAGCTGAATCTTGAATGCATAGGGGGTACCCACTCAGGAAAGGCAAGTGAGGCTAGTACCTGGGGCTTCGGAGGTGTGGGTTGGGGGAAACTAAAGAGGAAGAAGGGAAAGGGAACAGAGAGAGAAAAGGTGGGTTGTGGTGATGGTGTGGTGATTTCAGAGTAACCACCATAGCTGCTTTTTTGTCTCCATGGGCACCTGTGCCAACCCTGAGCCAAAGACAGATGCTGAAGGGAGACAATGCCTCTGTGATCCTCGTCATCTCTGAGACATTAGCCTAGAACTGGCCTGCTCTGTCTCTCCGATGGCATAGTGAGGCAGTCTCTCCTCAATCTGCTTAAGAAGGATGTTTCTTGCCCTGGTAACCTCGCACCTTAAAGACTGAAATAAAAACGATCATTTCTGACACATAGTAATTGCACATATTTATGAAATGCAGAGTAACCTTTCACCTCATATACACTAGGTAGTGATCAGGGTAATTGGTGTACCCATCACTTCAGTCATTTATCATTTCTTTGTCTTGGGAGTTTTTAAAATCCTTCTTCTAGCAGTTTCGAGACATCTAATTAACGTATGTCAACCATAGCTACCCTACTATGCTCCGGACCATTAGGAATTATCCTTCTCATTTAACTGTACCCTGTACCTGTCAGCATCCTCTCACAATCTGCCTCCCACACACCATTCCTGGATGCCAGAATGCACGGTTCTATGCCCTTCAGTAACGTCAACCTTTCAGCCTCTTCACCTAAGTGAGATGTGGTCCTTGTCCTTCTGTGTTTGACTTATCACACTTAACATCACCACACTGACGCTGACTCCTGACTTCTCTAGCGATTAGATATAAAGACCCCATAGAAGATCCTCAACAAGTTTCTTCAGTTGAAGGATCTAGAATCCTTTGCAATGAATGGAGAGGTGAGTAAATTAAGGACAATATACTAGATGGATTTCAAGATAATTCTATAGCCTCCTGAAGTGTACTGTAATTGATGTTGTGAAATATTCCTGCCCTGAAAATCAACCATCATGCCAGCATCAGCCCCACCCAGATTTTTAGAAAACAAATAATACTGGTTCCACAACATTTCCTGAAACCCTGCCATACATCTTTGTCAAGGTGGACCCTGCCAAGTTCTTCTTTCAAAGCAATTATACCCCAGGATACTTGTTCATCCACACTGGAATGTTAATGATTTTAGTCTTTGTCTAAAAGCCACTGGAAGAAGATTATACACAGAAGAGATGGAGAAATGATGATGAAAGAGGGGTAAGTAGACTTAGGACATGGTATTCCCCCAGATAAGGCAGAGCTAAGGGTGAGCAATATACATGGATAGGCTTCGTGGATGGTCTGGATAGCTACCAGGTAGAAAATATATATATATATATTTTCATTGGAGGGCAGAGTAAAGGGTGAGGGTAAGAAGGGAGGGCGAAGCTGCTTGACCAGCAAAGATTGATTCTAACATTATTGTTGACCATGTCCAAGGGCAGCCCGAGAAGGCTCAGCATCACTTCAGCCAGCAGCCAGAAGGAGGAGTGCAGATCAGGGCTATTCATGAGCCTTTGCCAGACTCATTCTTTGTACAGCAAAGTCAGATCCAGACACAGAAGGACCACAGAAAATGTTCATCAGACCTAAGGAGGCAAGATCCCAGAGATCTCTGCCATAGCTGTGGCCACCGGCCAAGGAACCGCTGCAATTTCCTGCCGAGTCAGCAGAGAGCCCTAAAGACAGAAAATGATTTAAGAACTGTAATGATGAGAACTCTGATAATCTGCTACCAGAATTCGGACACATTGACTGTTCAGTCTAGAACTTTAAGAGTCATTTCAGTTCAGGGAGAATTTAAGGCACCTAGGAGTTACAGTTTGTGGATATTTTCCCTATGCTAAGTGCTGTTTGGGTTACTTTATATTTTATACTTTATATTTATTCACTCATTTTTACCTCCCAGTAACCAAAAAGTATCAGGCACTGTTAGTATTTCCATTTTACAGCTTAGAAAACCACGGTCTAGAAAAGTCTGAATAATTAATTCGTTTAAAGTAAGGAGTGGCAGATCAGAGAATTAGACTCAGGAAGTATCAGTTTAGTGCTCTTTCATATAAGCGCTGCCCTGAATAATCATGTAGTCAGGCACCAACGTGGCGAGTAGACTCTTCTATGTCATTCAAGTCTTGTAATAGTCAGCTTAGTGTGTACATATCACTACTGCAATAAGAATTTCTGTTAAGAGGATAGCCATGACATAACTGGTGGGAAAGAAGCCCTGGTTCCTCGTGGGAGCGGAAATCTGTTCTGGAAGAGAAGCAGGACATTGTATCATTACCCTAGCCCTAGCTAATCAAGGATTAGCACTGGATATAATGGAGCCACCGTAAATGAAGAATAATAAATATTGAGATAATAACCTGAGGAGGGAAGAGCCGATGTATTCATCCTTAGGAGGTAACAGAATGATAGAGTGTATTGATGTGTGAGTGCATTTCATGTGATCAGGGCAACAGAAATTGATGGTGAATGTGAGGATACAGGAAGAGTAGTGATATATGTGCTCATTCAGTAAGCTGTGCTCACTGAATGCTAACTCAGGCCACATGCTTAGTGCTTCGAGAAGGAAATAAGAGCTAGTCCAGCAGCAGCTCACAACTAAATGACCAAAATACAGCACACCATACAAAACACAAGATAAAGGATGGCACTGACTGCTTTGGGGAAGACACTGGAGGTTCATCAAAGTAGCTCATAGGTAAAGGTATTTGTTAGCAAGTCTGACGGTCTGAGTTCTGCCCCTCCAATCTGTATATTGGAAGGAAAGAACTGACTCCACCCTAGTTAACATTATTCATCCCTTAGCCCTCTACCTACGTGTTTTTGAAAAGTAAAAGAAGACATTGGCAGTTAGATATCCTTGAGTCAGGCTGATGCAGAAGAGGCCTGCCTGTTTGGATGCCTTGTCTTGAAGATGAGCATGATTGCTGTTTGGTGTGGAAGGAGAACTAAGAGTGGAGGAGCCATCTGTAAATAAGAGTAACAGTGGAGATGGTGGAATTACTGTGGAAAGTGGCCGATCTTCTGCAGTTAACATTATCATGGGTCATTTGATGAAGGAAAAGAAAGGACTTCTAACACTAATGGAGATGTTGAGGTACATGTCGAGTGTATAATGGGGATGCCTGGAGCTTTATCAAAGGTGGCCAAGGTCTTACATTGGAGAGGGGGGTGGATAAAGATGTTAAAATTGTTATGGGAGCAATTATGATTGTAACTGAGGTAATAATAAAGATAATGGACCTGTAATTGAAAAGCTGGTGGCTGTAAAGGAGATGGTGAGGGCAACTGAAATACAGAGGGGGTGAGAGGAGAGGTAATGGCGGCTGTGTGGAAGGTAATGGAGTTCTAATGTAGACGACGCTAAAAGGTAATGGAGTTGTAATGATGACTTCGGAGGTGGGGGAGTGATGATCATCTTAATGGAAATAAGAGGGATGTGTGATGCAGGTGAGAATGGTATGCAGAGCATCCATCACCATGGCTGAAGCTGTGGGTGACTAGGGAAATAATGACCAGCTACACCCCAAATCCTCATTAGACCAGGAGTTCTAATGGACCCTGGACAAAGATAATGATCTTAATGGAAACACGGATGGTTACACGGAACATCGAGAGCTTGTGATGGCATCTGCAGCGAGCGTGGGAGAGACTAACAGGGAATGGGGCTTGAGGGGGAATGCACATGGACCCTCCGGTAGGTCTCATGCGTGAGGTGAGGTGTCTGAGAGAGTTTACTAGGCACAGCCTCATGGGCCCAGCTTCACATAGCTGCTCTTGCTTATACCAGACATGTAATATGCACAAAGCCAGACCAGGCATGTACTAGGCACAAAGCCAGTCCTGGATGTACAGACCCAGCTGAAACATCAACTTGAGTTTACAATCTAAAATTTTCTATCGACATAGAAATGATAACACACAAGCTCATATATAGTACTTCTGTGAGCAGGTGTCCAAACAAGTCTGGAAATTGTGTGAGTTTTCTGGAAAAGTGAATGGATGAAGCGGCTGACTATCTGTATCCTCTCTCTCTCTCTCTCTCTCTCTCTCTCTCTCTCTCTCTCTCCCTCTCTCTCTCCCTCTCTCTCCATATATATTTTTATCTATTATTTATTAATCATTTATCTATCATGTATCTGTTAATCTATCATCTATCCACTCATAGGCACACATGCAAGTACACGTACACATGCACACCACTAACACTATTTTCTAAATAGGAAAGCAGCTGCTCATTTCTCCCGGCTCAGTGCTTCACTCTAAGTTCTTTGATGAGGAAGAGCGTCTGTGACAGCTTGTGCTGTTCTGTTTTGGGCTCTGGGAAGGCACTAGGGAACTACCAATCCTGCCTGTACTGCTGCAGAGAGAAGCCTGGGGGAGTGTCCAAAGGTCAACCGGCTATGCATAGATGACCCCAGAGCATACCAGGCATCCAGAAGACATGACCGCGATACAGGCTTACAAAGAAATCAGAGGCAGTTAAATAGCTTCATCACCCACCCAAAGAGATGTCCAAGGGATCCAGATGTTTTCTGCCTCTGGCACCAACAGCATCAAAACCAATGAGAAAGATACTACAAACTTTTAGCCTCCTAGGTCCAGGCTCATGGAAGGACTGGTTCTGTATTTTTAAAACTTGCTATGAAACGTTACTGTTTTTCTACAAAGGGTCAACCTATATTCCTTATATGGTTAGAGAAGTGGGGAGGAAAGCATATTTCATGGCAATACATCAAATCTCACTCTTGAGTGACACTCCCCTAACAGCAGGATTTGATTATCCTTGCCCGCCTGCCCCTCCCCCTAGGCCTGCATGCAGGGTCCTCTGCCCAGTGAGGAATCACACAACTGGCTTCAGCAGTCTTCCAGCAGCACATGATTTTAAGAATGCCAAATGGTAAATGTTAGCACAGGAATTCTACATTTTCCAGAATGGAAGTACAAAGCAGTACGCGGACTGAAATCTGTGTCAGGGGCGTAGGAAGGAAAATGTCCAAATAGAGATTCAAATTACCTCTAATTATGGGGGTGGATGTGGATTATGGAAGGGAGGGGTTGGCACCTTCAGGCTATATTTGAAAAATCTATCCTTACCAGCCTTCAGATATACTGGTTAGCTCTTCCAGATACTTAGAGATTGAAATGTGCCAAAACCATAGCAATATTCAATTTATGTTTCAAGAAGTGCAGATCATCTCTGCCCTTAGTTGACACAGAGGTTGTACACATGTCTCGATCAAAGCTATTTAAAGGAGGGAATAATTGCTTAACAGCGTATTCAAAAGAAAACTTTGCTTTCCATGCCTGAATGTAACAATAAAATATTTTTCAACAGCCCATGTGCTAATCCTTCCTCATCCTCCCAACCTCGCCACTCTTCCCCCACATCAGCAACACACCAGAAGGCTCAAGTACAAAGTCAGTTACTCAAGGAGGAACTTTCAGGTCCTGTTGATGCTACTTTGCCTTCGAGAGAAGGCCAGAAATGTATCCTAGTCCTCCTCTGAGGATTAAACAGTTCAGTTCTACCTGATCTACTTGGGAATCTCTCAAGAGAATGAGGTCACATGTAGGGTCCCTCTCCCTTTCTTTGCCTGTCACCCCTTTTATGGGATGCAGACCACACGGTCCTTCTTAGAACTTATTATTTTCTCAGTGATGCTGACCTATTGCTTAAGGATCGGAACCCTTCCCCTGAGCCGCGTTGTCATTTGTTAACCGCTAATTGCTCGTTAACCTCCCAGGTACCTCCCGGAAGCCAGGACCTCACCTCTGTTTGTCAGGGTGGTTCACTGAGTCCCCCTTTAATAAAATTACAGCGTCAGGAAACAAATCATTTATATCAAATACAACCCCATGGCTTCCGCGCACGTTAATCATTTCAGGCAGGTGCTATTAGGTGATTCAATCACTGGGCTACGCAAAGCTGCCACTGAATTAATGAAGAATGAACTCAGATTCTAAGAAGAGATTTTTTCTGAATAAATGACCGAATAAAAATGTGGTGCCAGGCCTGTAATCACAATTCACGGCAATAATATAAAGTGCGTGTTAAATATAGTCTGGTCCGTCTTGGTGAATAAAACTCTTTAGGAGTCATAAGAACATAATTGTGGCCGCCACCACCAACGTTCAGCATTCCACACCTTTCCTGTCACTTCCTATAGAGCAACATAAGCTGAGGAAATCTTGAAAAGCTCTCTTCACCTTGGAAAGTTGACGTATCCCCATGGTAAGCCTTTCCTTTAAAAGAGCGTTCGGATATGCAGCCCCGTTCAGACTCTGGAATTCTCTTCCCTCTGTCTAGCCCGCCTGTGTGCACCCTTGCCTCTGGATACTCTGCTCAGAGCCACCAGGAAGCTTTCTGAACCCCACATACGGCCACACGGTGTGGCTTAGCTCTCTCCAATCTCCTTCATATTCAATATCCTTGCTGTTCTAACAAGTCACACGCAACAATTTGGGATCGGGCTTCGGCTTAACTTTCCAGCCCGATTTCATAACAGTCACTTAGTGGAGTGCTCGCACTGGCTCTGCCAGTCCTGAGGAGCTGCCTTCTCTCCCAGAACCGTGCTCTATCCCCTGCAGGAACGCCTGCTTGAGCCTAATTCTCATCTGTAAAGGTTATCTCAAACATGGCCTCCCCGTCTCTGACTCCTTCTCTACCCTGTTCTTGGACTGAGTTAGGACTTTCCTCCATGATTCCTGAGCACCTGGGAGCGAATCTCCAGCACTGATCTGAGCACCTGGCACTGTAACCCTTGGAACATAAGTCTTTCTCTCCAAATATGCTGACAGCTCTTTGAGAGTGAGACAGCCTAGCGTTTACCCATATGACGTTGGTGCTGAGCACATGGTACCTGCGAAATGAAAGCAGGATGAAGGAAAGAGCCAGGGATGGAATATAAAAAACCATGCCTGAATACATGAAAGAACTCAACAGCATGATTTATATGAATTCCAGGAGCCACACGTCCATATACACACACACTCTCTCTCTCTCTCTCTCTCTCTCTATATATATATATATATATATATACACACACACACACACATATACACATACATATATACGTATATGTATGTATGTGTGTATGTATATATATATATGTATATATATATATACACACATATACACATACATATATACGTATATGTATGTATGTGTGTATGTATATATATGTATATATATACGAATACATATACGTATATATGTATATATATGTACATGTGTGCATATATGTGTGTGTGTGTATATATATGTATCAGTATATATTCTTTTCACAACTGAAAATTCAGTTAAGGGAGACTTAGCCCAGAATAGGCGGGTCTCCAGACAGCTAGGGAAACTATCACAACCTCTTCACCCTGATGCTCTCCCATGAATATAAATGAGCCCACAGCCAGCACGGGCAGGGTTCTTCCCTGCACAGGAAAACCACTGTTAGCACTGACCCCGTGGTGACTCTCGGCTGCTTTTCTGGGTCCCAGGCTTCCAGCTGCGCAGGAGAGCTCCCCAGCTCTGTACACTGCCTTTGGCTGTCACAGCACTGTGGTCGCCCGGCATTTGTCATGCTGTGCTTCATCAGAGAGTTAATCAGGTTTGAGTTTTTAACAATGTGCTCGTCATGCTCACTTAACTTAAAATCAAGCCTGCTCAGGCATTAGTCGGTCCTGTTCACTCACTCAGTCTGGAAGTTTTGGCATCTAAAACTTTAGAATTTATCACCAAGGAATATGGTACATCTTGACCAAACACACTCTTAGCCATCAATCCTTTCATCTGGTTCAGTAGTTGAGGTTTGGAGACAACAAAGCTGCCATCAAGAAAGTGTATTAACTCATCTTGGTATCCTAACCCATGGCCACGGATCAGGGGCTGCAGACAATACATGGTCGTTATCTTAGGGACTGTAGGTCAGAACTCAGATGAGGGTCTAAGGCAAAGTGTCAGAGGGGCTGCCTTCCTTCCATCTGCTCTAGGGTAGACCTGTTTCAGGGCCTCCCTCAGCTCCTATAGCTGCCCACATTCCCTGGGCTGTGCCCCCCTCCTTCCTGCCCAAAGCCAGGTTGACTGATGGAGTTCTCTTTCCATTTGCCTTACTGTAACCTCTTATGCCTACCTCTACGTTAGAGGGTTCAGGTGACACATGAAAACTACCCAGCTAGTCCACGATCACATCAATATATGGACAGCCAACTAGCTATCTTAATTCCTTCTTTCCCAAAAATAGCATATTTGCAGATTCTAAGAGTTACAGTGCAGGTATTTGGGGAGGGACATCTCTCTCCCTATCAATAATCTGCATCCCTCTGCACCTATGAGAGGGGTCTTGTATTTAATAGCAGTGTTTCCAGTGTGAACTTTCTATCAGCAATGGTAAAGACATATAGAAGCTTGCTTGCAGTATAAACACAGATTCCATCCCAGATGTTCAGAATCAGACAATTCAGTGTCCTGGGAGAACAGGTGTGTGTGTGTGTGTGTGTGTGTGTGTGTGTGTGTGTACTATAAGTTTAAGAAGGAGAGGAAAGACCTTAGGTTTTACTAACAAACAGTTGTCTTTTCTAAGAGCAGGTGTACAATTGTGGAAGAACCTTATGGAAGGAATCACATAGATTCCTTGACAGAGTTCTGAACAAATAGGTATAAGACAGGACATGATTCAAGTTGAGAACATTGTTCCATCTTGATACATCGCTTAGTAATGTAAGTTTGCTTGTAACTCTAACACTGAAGATCCTAAGGAAGAAGACTTCTTCTCAACCAGTGATGGTTATCCCAGGATAAGGAAGTATTCCCTACCATGTACCCTGCAGGCAGCCAAAGAGCCCATGCGGAAGGATGTCTAATGTATCTGAGAACATATGCCAGCCCTCTGTAGACAGACTAGCTTCCAAAAGGAAGATTACTATATACACTCCGTTTCTCTTTCTAAACCCAAATTCAAATTCAGACACAGAGCCAAGGGATAGACTGGTTACTAGAGAATCACAGTTGCCAGAGCTGAGTCTACATGGATGAAAAATACCAGGAGAAAGAATCCAGGGTTCCCTTAATAAATAACAAGTAAATCACAGGGAATGGGAGGAAAGCGAAATGGTACACAGGGTAGCAGGTGACAGTGAATGATAAGGATACTATGTGTTCTAGCAGTTCTGGGAACTCATCAAAATACCCTAAGAATTTGTTATACAGTATGAGTAACTGGATCTCACCCTATAGGTTTCAGTAAGTATAAGGTAGCAACAAAACCAACCTGAAATCCTGCAGCAAGGGCATAGGGAAAGGCTGACAGGAGTGAGAATAGGCATTATTTGTCCTTCTGGGCTTCTATCCCTCCATTTAAGGGAAGATAGTTCTCGGAAAAATCACAACATGTTTGGCGGATATCCATATTTGAAAATTATGACTTTGAGTGTCTGATTAAGATTTCAAAGTATTAAAATAACCTATTATATTTTCTATTTACTTGGGAGTCAACAACATAGCACACAGGTAGGAGTCAGCTTGTGTAGGAAATGGTTCTTTCCTTCTGCCTTGTGAATCATGGGACACAAATTCAGGTCATCAGGCTTGGAGACAGGTGCCTTTACCTGCTGAACCATCTTGGCAGAACCATTTTTAAGCTCTCAGTGGAACATCAATTTTAGTACTCTTTCAGAATGACCCTTTCCAAGTTATTCAAAATCTCCAGAGATGTTCAATTCTATCCAAAGGGTGCTTCTACTTCTAAGTAGGTTCACTCCTTCTGAGAGAGCTCGGGGACTTGCCACATGCTGCTCCCTTGAGTGAAACAATTCTTTTTGTTTCTAGGAAGATCTTTCCTAGAAGTGGATGCCAAATCTACAGATGTTGAAATTGTACTTTTAATGAATGCCCACTACCCATACCCTAAGACCTTCTAAGTCCAAGATTGTATCTCACTGATCTTATAGCTGTATGTGGTACCTGCTACTATACCTGGTTCTGACTGGCTTCCTGTGTGTGTGTTTACTTAGGAAAGAATGGGAGTCACTGCCTACCTCAAGAAAAGTGACATCAATATATGTTTTAAGAGAAGGCAGCTATTACCAAGAAATGATGCTAAGAGACAGCCCCTAAGTTCAGAATTGCAGTACCTTCTAGGAAGGAGAGTCTATGATCCCTTTACTATGGGTCCCAGAAATAAAAAGAACTCCCAGAGACTGGAAGAGAAGTCTAGACCAGGAGTTAAAAGTATGTCTTCACAGCTCACAGATAAAAATCCTCCTTTGGACCTCCTTCCTCTTGCTGCTCTGTCTGGTCTGACCCATACCTCTCACTACAAGATGTGCCTCAGTCATACTTCTCAAAGGTGGTGACTAGTACCTGTCCTAATCACTCACAGAGAGAAAAGGGCTTGCAACCTTCAGGAAGGTTTATTTAAATTGTAATGAATAAGACAAGACTTTACAATTCTTCATTCTGCTGTAAAAGCAATATTGTAAGGCTCAAATATCTTTATTATGATAATATTTTATTCTAAAATGTGTTTTCTGGCTTCTACAATAATAAAAAATAGTTAGGGCATGACAGTCGCCTGGCATAAATGAAAACACAGGGTAATGAAATGGCATTTTATAAATTTTAACTGAAGCAAATATTTGACATGCTTTATTCAAATTAATTTGTTGTGCCTGCTCTCCTATTTTGACAGCACTGAGATTTGTTTTATTGTGTGTTTACTGCAGTGAGCTCTGGGGATTTCTCTAAAAAAAAAGAGAGAGACTGGGGGGTCTAGGGAGACCTGATCCCAAGGAGGGTCCCATGGACCCACACACTGATTCTAATGGGAATAGCAATTTGAAGCATTTGACAAGACTGCTCCATCCACTTTGCAAGGCAAGACTAAACTATTCATCTCTCTGTTGATGTCAATTTTTGCCAAATAAAAACCCTGATTCATTTGGTAGTTTGCAGTAAGTCACAATGGCCATTATATACATTGTAAACTGAACATGTTTATATGTATACTATAAAATATTTCTTTATCAGCTTGCCAGAAAAAAAATGACCTGCCAGTCCTAAGATTATTACTGCACTGCTCACTTAGATGATGATGATGGTGTATATGTGAGTGGGTCGGTGGGTGGATGTAAGGGAGAAAGGCTGTATGTGGTGGGAGAGGTCTGAGAATGCCTATGGATCTCTCAAATTGCACATGGTAGCAAGCCCTAGATGGTTAGCGTGGTTTTGTTGTTGTTGTTTGTTTGTTTCTGTTTGTTTTGAGTATGTCCTGCAGCATTGCCACAGAGAACTAGAGTTTGTCTACCCCTACTTTATAGCTTGATTCGCCCCACTTTGTGTCTCTACTCCTGCACGTTAGGGCTGTTATTAAGACGGTGAGGGTTATTTGAACAGCAGAACCATGATATCACAACAGCAGAACTGATTATACCCAATTCTAAATGAATAACAAGACGGTAGCTTCTGCAGCTTGGATACTCTGGACAAAGGGATGACTCATGTCCCGGAAAAGACAGATATAAACAGAATGAGATTTCCTCATGCTGCTCAACATGCTGTACAGTTTAACATGTGAATTTTTTGGTTTCTGGAACTTCCCGCTTAATATAGTCAGACTTCAATTAGCCATCAGAAACTGAATCAGAAAGCAGAATCTTGGATAACAAGAGCCATTTTATTTTCCCCTTCAGAGGGAAATCGAGACATAGATATTTTAATTAATTTACTACTTGGCCCTTAAAGGAAATGTGAACAAATGATTAGACTTATAGAAGGATTTTGAAATTAGTAAATAATATTGCTTTGATTTGAAACCCCAGATTGCTATAGTTGGACTTGGAATGTCCCCTAAAGGTCCTTGGTATTTAGCCTGTAGTGTCACTACAGGAATTGGGGAAACCATTAGACAGTGGGATGATGAAGAGGTCCTTGTATCACTGGAGCATGCCCTGTAGGAGGACTGTTGGAACTTACTCCTTCCTTCCTTCCTTCCTTCCTTCCTTCCTTCCTTCCTTCCTTTCTTTCATACCCTGGCCATGATGTGAACAATTCCGCACTTCCACATGTACCTCATTGCTACAGACACAATTAGCATGGCAGGTCAGTCATGGGCTGGAGTCTCCAAGACCATGACACAAGACAGACTTCTTCTCTTTGTACATTTATTATCTTGTGTTTTTAAAAACTAGTAATGGATAGCTGATTAACATATAGATACCACTCCATTATTTTTTTGTATAGAACCTTGAATGAGTCATTTGTAGCTCCAAGTAAGAGCTTTCTAACAGTGGTTAGATAGAGCAGCCCTATTTGATTATAGTTATTCTCTGCTTTGTATACCCACTAACCTGGAACCATGAGACCTGACAGCAGACTGGATAAATAGTGAAGCTGCTGACAGGCATCGTGTGCAAGGTCACGGTCACCTCAGGATAGAATCTGGTTATAGGTCATGATAAAATAACACATATACCTTTACACGTTTGTCTGTTGTCGAGGCCCTGGAGAATCAATCCCGGGGCCTATATGTGCTAGGCAAGTATTCTACCACTGAGCGACATGCCCATCGACTTCATACATCTTGAAAGTAAGTTGTATCTCCCTCAGTTTTTTCGCTTTTGGGTACAGGTGTTCACAACCCCAAGATCAAATTCACTTAAAAAAAAATGAGGTTATAATTTATAGACTAGATAAGCCAGACACTCAGGAGGCAAATAAAAGGTGTACTTTATATGTAACATTATATATTATAAACATGTATGGCATTTCTTTAAGGAATTACACACACACATACACACACACACACACACACACAGAGAGAGAGAGAGAGAGAGAGAGAGAGAGAGAGAGAGAGAGAGAGAGAGAGAGATTGGAAACTTTAGCTCCAATCACAGGACAGAGAAGGAAAGTTTAGAATTCTCTTTTCAGTGGTCCTTGAACCAGGACTCTATGCTGTGCAAAGCATCCATTCTTCATCAGTCATCCAGAGTTCACTGCTTGCCTTTCAAACCAACATCAGGAAGTATAAAATGTTAGCGCCTCTGGTTTACTGTTTAGTCAAGTCAGAGTCATCTAGAAATGATTTCTTCCTAGAAGCCTGCTGTCTGTCCCTGGCTTTTTGTCACCCTAGGGTCAATCATGAGATGTGAGGCACTTTGGAAGTACTATGAACAAACTCTTGAAAACAAGTGTGGAGGGAAAGAGGAAAGAAGTTCTTCAGATGCCCAGGCAACTGCGAAATAACGAGAGGAGATAAAAGCCAACAAACTCAGAAGGCTGGGGGGAAAAAAGAGGAAAAAAACACCTCAAAGCAAAAGACTCCAGCGGATTACACTTTTCTCAAAGACACCCTGGGAACTGACTTTGCTATCCCGAGACTCTTTTCTCCCGTCTAGAGATCTCAAAGAGGAGGCAGTCAACTCTACAGCTAGTCCAGCTCAGGAATCTTAACAGGTAATTGAAAAGGTGTTCATGCACAGGTAAAAAAAACACTTCTGTAGTTATTAAATAATAATATAATAATATGACATTATGACTAATGAAAGTGGTAAATCATACTTTCCCAGGAAGGTCCAGGAAAAAGCGAACATTCAAGAAACCACAGTAACCTCCCCAGCACACAAATTAGGGGCTTCTGATTTGCAATAGAAATAATGAAACCTTGTGTGTTAATTTGGTAAATTCTGTGGACGGCACCTTTTTGTTCTATGTTGTTGTTTTGGTGTGTGTGTGTGTGTGTGTGTGTGTGTGTGTGTGTCTGCACCCATGTGTAGAGGACAGGTGTGCTTGATCATGCCAGCATTTGTGGAGGTAAGAGACTAACGTCAAAACTACTTCTTTAATTCCTTCTCCACATTTGTATAAAATACTATCCTGTGTTCTCAGGACCTTCTCATCTCTTCCCCCCACACCCAGAACTTAGGTTGCAGATACCTGTCACCACACCTATTTTTATGTGGAACCTGAACTCAGTTCCTCATGCCTGTTCATTGAACATTTACTCCTAAAGCCATCTCCCCAGCCCCACCAGCTTATTTTTAAGATATAGTACCTACCTATAAAGATTCTGTCATCTAATTTCAGAGGAAGAAAGAAACATAACAGCATGAATGCTTTCTACTTACTTACACGCTCACTGATACAGTGCTATAGAAATAGGAAGGTAGGGCAAGCAGGGAGCAGCTCAGAAGGCTGCTATCTATCGGCTAATTATCCACTGCCAAGTAGTACACAATACCCTCAAATGAGTGGCTTAAAACTTCATCTCTTGTGTCACAGTTTCTAAGGGCTAGCAATCTGGAAAGACCTCAGGGTCCTTTGAAGGATTTTATGTGAGTCTGTAGGCATCTCAGGATCCAACAGGAAGAGGATCCATCTCCACACTCACTTCTGAGGCTTATGAGAAGCCTCAGTTCCTGCTACACAGCCTCTCCACAAATCCTGCTTTGCAACTGACTAGTAGGATCCATTACAGTTATCAGAAACAGGGAGGGAGGGAGGGAGAGGGAGGGAGAGAGGGAGGAAGGGAGGGAGGGAGGGAGGGAGGGAGGGAGGGACAGAGACAGACACAGACACAGACACAGAGACAGAGAGACAAAGAGACAGAGAGACAGAGAGAGACAGAGAGAGACAGAGAGACAGAGACAGAGAGGCCCCAGGATTTTTTATAGCCCAATCCTCCAATCCTGGAACTGATATCCAATCACTCTGCCATAGTCCACCCATTAGAAAGAGAGACAGTTAACCAGGTCCACACTCCAGGAAAAGAAATTATTCAAGAGTGTGAATACAGAGAGGTGAGATCATATAAGGACCCTCCTAAAGATAACCCACCACAACAATCAAACTGTGTACTTAAGGCAGGTTCAGCAGATGACAGCCAGAGGAGCCAGCTCCCTGCTTTTGATCAATAAGATTGTCTTGACTCACAGCCACATAAATTTGACTATGCGCCATCTACAGCTGCTTTTGTACTACAGCAGTAGAGTTAATAGCTGTGGGAGAGACTGTGTAAACCTTGCCCTTATAGTACCCGTTGTCTGAACATTCACAAGAAAAGTTTTTGCAAAACTTTGCTCTCCAACAGAGCATTTCAAATCCAGGCACACCATGTGGAGAGGAGTCTGGGCTGTGATGCAGTCAGGCTGCATAGGTGCTGGGCCTCTGCATTTGCCACGGGCTTCCAGATAGTACTGACACCGCTGGTCAAGGACCACACTTTGAGCAACAGGGTTGCCATGATCCACACGGAATAAGAAGGTCTTGGTTAAATATAGAGGACCTTCAAAGAAATGAGAAATGGCGCAAGAAGAGCTAATAAAGAAAGGGGGTAGTTTCAGGAATGATGACAAGAAAGTCAAATTGCCCGAGTGGGCCCAGAACACATAGCCTGATCCTCTCCATGATGGTGATGGTGGTTGGAAAAAACATACTTGGCCCTTAAGAAATGGAAAGGCTCACAGAAAGAAAAAAGTAAGTGTTTGAGTCTTCATGTTTCTAGATATTGCCCTTTTGAAAGAGGGGCAAAACTGTAATAGACTGTTTATACTAAAATCACTAGAATTATAAAAGAAAAAAATGATAGGAATAGTAAAATATACCGTGACCCAGGATTTATCGAGCACTCGCTTCTCATCACTGGTACTGGGACAGGAAGTAATTAAATAGTCTGTCTTCTCTCAGGATGGTTGTGAATGGAGATGTGTACTCTGATGCACTCTGATAAGTATTTCATATAACTATTTCCCAGGTGCTGATGGAAATCAAAGAAAAAAGTGGGCATTGAGGAATGAATAGGAGCTCATTATGCTTGGTGGATGCAGAAAGCATTTGAGACTATGGAATATTGCAGAAGTGGGGAGGGGGAGAGGGCAAAGGCTGTGTCAGTTGGAGGGATGGTGTTGGGTATTATCTTTCCTCTGAATTTAAACAAGTACTTCTGGAGGAGGAGGAGGAGGAGGAGGAGGAGGAGGAGGAGGAGGAGGAGGAGGAGGAGGAGGAGGAAGAGAAACTGGAGGGAGCCTCACAAGGCTCCGGAAGCTAAGAAACTCAAAGTTCATGAAGTTACAGGATCCACAGTCTCTCCCAAAGCTATAAAAGCAGCAAACAATTGCTGGGAGGAGAACACTGGAGGGAACTGTTTGCAAACTGTAGAGCGAGCTCTAGGGATACAGCTTTCATGAGTCATTACCCATGCTCCGGTGGGCTTTCTAGGGCGCAGCTGTCTTTGAGACACCTATTTTGATGTAGCTAATCCCACACCAGCATCCCTCTATGCAGCCTAAATAAACTCATTGGTCCGCCAAGCTAGATTTGGATGGAATCAACTCTTTGTCTATAGTTGGTCCGCTAGCTGGAGGTAATTGACACCCATTCATGTCTTCCCCAGGGAAAGTTGATGCAACAAATGATGATAGGAAGGGCAAAGGGATCAGACACGAAGTTAACAGAAAGGCCAGGAGAAATATGCCCACAGCCCTAAATAACACAGGGAGCCTTGAATTCTTTTCCTTACTTATAGGAGTGTGGGTAAGAAGTCACTCACTGGAGCAGGGGTGAGGGTTACTCAAGGGAACACGGTGCCTCAAAAGAAGCTGGCGCTGTAGCGGATAGGATAACGTTGGCATACATAGTTGCATTCAGTTTTAAGTCATTGCGGTTCTAAGTTAGAAAGGTGGCTTGAAGGATTTCACATCTGGGGAGGCAGAAAGAGGGGAGCTCCTTATTCCATTTGGCTGGCAGGCAAACATTTGGAGGGTAATGTGAATGAGGATTTCCAGGCAGCCTGAGCCAGTCCACACCAGAGCATCTCAATCTCCCTTGGCCGGTATCCCTACATGCTGGCTCTTCCCTCACCCAGCTGCAGGCTCCTGTCTCTCCTAACCTAGGGAGCACAGGCAAGGCCTGTGCGCCTCACAGAGGCTTTATTGATCTAGCACAGACTCTGCTTCTCTGTCATTGGCACCACTGGAACCCTGTGGGCCACACAGTCCCCCCTCCCCAACTGCCCTGCATCTGTCCTGAGATGATCTGTTTGCCTGTCTTGACCTCTGTCAAGTCTACCTGCTTTCAATGCTCTATGGGGGCATAGGCTATGCCCAGCTTGTCCTGAATACAAAAGCCCAGCCTTGAGCCAGAGTAGGAGCTGGGAAATCTGTCAAGTAAGTGAATGAGTGAAAGCGGGGCTGATAATATTCCCTAGCTCACTGTTAGTTTCAAAGATTGTATTCCATTTCTTGGGCTGCCACAGCAAATTACTACACACCAGGTGGCTTTAAAAAAACAGAAGCTAACCTTCACATCATTCTGGTTGCTAGAAATCCTAAGATCGAGGTGTTGGCAGCTTTGATTTCCTCGGGGTTTGCTTCTTTGGCTTGTATATAGCCGCCTCCTCCATGCCTTGTCATGTGGCCTTTGCTGTGTCTGTGTCCTCTCTCCATGTGTTCTGATCTCTTCTAAGGATGCTAGTGGGTCGGGATTAGAGCCCCAGTGGCTCAGTGTTTTTTTAAAGGCCTTATCTAAAAAAAGTGGGGGGGGGGCTCATATTCTGAGGTCCTGGGGGATAAAACTTCAGGATCTGGATGGGATGGGGGCATTTGATTGACAAATACAAGCCAGAGTGCCAACCAAGTATTTATAATGCTTGCCCCATACGTAGAATCACAAATGTGCTCTAGGGGACCACAGGCAGTGTGTAAGAAAAACATAGAGATGGTATCATTTGCCTCAGAACCTGTTTTACCGAGGGGTACTCTGGGCACTTTGTAGAGAGTCTGAAACTTACTCAGAAAACCATCAGGGAGTTCTCTGAGTCAGCATTCCTGCATTGGCTCCTCCTCCTAGAATCCATTCGCAAGCCGGCTCACCGAGCAGACAACTGTGATGCCTATCATTGCATCTATCCCTCACTTCTGAAGTGATCTTCACAGTAGTGCTATCTACAAAGCAGGGAAAGTGGGTCTAAGACGTCCAGGAGCTCACTTGAATCCACACAGTTAGTTAATAGCAGAGTTAGGATCCTAGGCAGCTAGTTCTACATAGCACACCGTTCATAGATGAGGTGATAGAGAAGGTGTGAGGACTGTCTCCCCACAAGCTAAGCTCCTCCATCAGCCCAGGGGCTCTGACACATGCCTGTCCTCCCATACTGGTAGGATAAGGGCAGTCCTGGCATGCCAGCTAAAGGAAACAGCCACCACCCCCTAGAAGAGAAGAGAGCAAAAACATAGTCTTTGTGGATAAGTTACCACCTACTCCTACTGCTTCTGTGTGGGGCATTCCTCAGCTGCCTTCCATGGTTAGCCAGAAATGCATCATGCCTGGGGAAGCTAGGAACAAACTCAAGGGAAATAGGAAAGACAAGAGTAGTGGGAAGGGCTGGCTGGAAGAACAATGGGCAATGCTATTTGCATTCCTTTCCAAGGCTGTCCTGATAAAGAGCCATGGGCTGATCTCAAACACTAGCAATGCACTGCAGGTCTCAGAGCAGTGACCACAGGGTTGATTTCTTTTAAATGTTGAGATGAAAGGATATCTTCCAGCCTTTGTTCTTGGCTTAGAGACAGCTATTTCCTTCCCATGTCTCTTCCAATTGTCTTCCCTTGGTATGTGCCTATATCCTTCTTTCCCCTTTTAAACACACATGTTCTATTGGGCTATGACATGCCCTCAAGGACTTCACTTAATTTAACCGCCTCTTTAGGAGACTCTTCCTTTAAACAGTTGTTTTCCAAAGTGTAGACAGTTAGGGCTCCCACATACAAAGTGCTGGAAGGGCCCAAGTTAGCCCATAACTTTGTTGACCTCACATTGAAAGCATTCCTGGCTTAATCTTTCATTATGGACGTTTGGGCCTCACAATGAGCAGCCAGACTCTCTTGACCTGGGTAGACAACTGGTATGTCGAGCTGGCAGGTTAAGGCATGTGTTGTACACTGGGCAGCTATGGAGGACAGCAGCCCTGGCTGCAGTAGGGGGAAACAAGCACCCTGGGTGGCAATGGAGGCAGCTCAATACCTAGGACAAAGAACCAAGTATATGCCCTTCTGTGGAACAGAAGACAGCAGTGATACCAGTGTGCCACTGTCACTGTTAGTCTGCTTCCCCTATTCATGTGGAACTAGCCATCCTCCCGAAGACTTGGTGCACATCTGGACACTAGATTCTAACCTTCCCCACCCTGTGGGATTGTTGAGAACAGAGATAATACATACTAGATACCTAGTACAGGGCCTGAAAAATATGCCCTTGTTCAACACAGGCTGGATAGAAAGTGTTGGACACCATAAGTAGAAGTCACCATAAGATGAAGCATTAATGATTCCTATAAATGTAGCTTTTATTCATCATATATAAGTATGACATCTTGGAGGCTTACTGCTGAATAAACTCACCCTATCTAGTGCACTCTGGCTGGCTGATTCAACTTAGCTGTTCTGGCTCAAAACACCTCTCCAAGATGATTGATCCAAACTGGCTTCTCTCAGCCTCTGACTTAATTGATCTGCTTGACCTCAAACTAACTCTGGCTATCTGTTCCAATCTTCTAGCTCCTTCTCATTCACTGGCTTGTTCTGTCCTCACCTACAACCTGTCTCTGTAAAACTGCTGCTGCAGGCTTCTCCCTCCTCCTCCTCCTCCTCCTCCTCCTCCTCCTCCTCCTCCTCCTCCTCTTCCTCCTTCCTTCTCCCTTCTCTCTCTCTCTCTCTCTCTCTCTCTCTCTCTCTCTCTCTCTCTCTCTCTCTCTCTCCTTCTCTCTCTCTCTCTCTCTTAAATGACATGTCTCTTCTTCCTATCTGTTCTCAAGAGAGTTGGGTGAATCTAATCTCTGGCTCATACTGTTAAATCTTTCTCTGATTTGTCATTTTGTCTCACCCTCAATTAAATGTCACTTTCAAACAAGGCTGCATCCTATTACAAACTAACTGTATCTTCACTGGCATGTCTTTATTCCAGCCAGAGGGATCAATGTGTGTCATTACAGCCGGATCACACAGACCTCGAAGGTCTTTGGATGTGATGATCCCTTGCCAGAGCAGCCATGTTGCTGTATGAAAATTCCTCTACAGGTGCCACTTAGGGCTGGTATCCCAGTTGGTAGAGTGCTTATCTAGCATGTATGATGCCCTAGCCTTGATTCCCAGAATCCTGTGAACCAGGTATCAGGGCACAAATTTGTAATTCCAGTAATCTAGAGGCAGAGAATTAAAATTTCAAGGTCATACTCAGCTACATACTATGTCCAAAGGCCAATCTAGAATGCATGAGATATGTCAAAGAGAGAAAGAGACATCAGGGTGCATGAGGGAGAAAGACACTACCTCAGCAGCTCAACTTGAGCAAGATTATTTTTTACACTAGAAAATAAAAATTCCTTTAAATTCCAGTTCCCAATAAAGCCAGCCTCAGGATGGGCAAAACAGTACAGTATTTAGAGTTACTAAGCATCAGTGTCTCTTACTACACCCCACCACCTCACCCATCTATGAAAGCTACCCTGTAGAGGACTTCAGAGGCTATAGCCCTTCGTGGACATAGACACATGACATTCTGTGCAGAAAGGCATTCCACAGGGGCACCATTCTGCCTGGATCCACTTCTCTACAGTCTTTTTGTGTAGTGTGAGGGATTCCTGCAGAAGACAAGCATTGCTACAGAGACTCTCTTGCTTCTTCCTCCTCTTGCCCTCCCTCCTCCCAGGATCTATTACAGGAGTTTTATTCTCCTTAATTTGCTCTCTGCAAATTGCTCAGCTAGAATACTGTTATTCTAGGGCTCTGTGAATGGAGTGTTGTGAGATGTCAGCCTACCTGCTCTGCACGCAGTGCTCACTCTGCCAGTGAAACGGCCCTCGCAGAATAGAAGGCAGGGCCTGCCCGCCTCGGGACTCAAGGTACCTTGTAAAATACCTAATTATGCGGCTTCTTATTTGTTCAGGGATTTACAGTTTCCAGAGCCCCGTCGCTGCTATCCGCTCATTTCCGTAAATACCAGAGAAGAAGACATAATACCTCCCATCCCCACATAGAGCTTTTTCATTTCCCAAGCACTCTCATGCATATTACCTAATTTATAGGTAATATATGATAATATAATACTCTAAAATTATGTTGATTTCTTCTGTATGAATAGTGCTATTACAATCCATTACTGAAAGAAAAAAAAAGAACCATGGGGCTTGCCATATCCTTACACTCCGAGTACTGAGATGTAAGCCCTGTCCTCGGTTGGGATCCATCCTTAGGGATTATTGCTGTTGAATACAGTCTTTCAGCGGCCTTTCAGCTGGGCTTTCTACCTACAAGTGTCTCCCCGTCCTCCAGCTATGGCCCAGCGGCTCTGTCAGTCATCAGCAGCAATGTCTCCGAGTGGTTCATGAAAACCTCGGGTCCACTCGAGCAGAGCTACGGCAGAGAGCGTTTTGCTTTCTCTAGCTCTCGCAGGTGGCAGCTGCTGTGAGAGGAGCATGTGCTGGCTACGTTTCAAGGCGTTTCTCCTGGCAGCCTCACCCTGCTCTAATATTGAGGGCTGTAGAATTCCCGAGGGGAAAAAAATGTACAGCATAGCGATGTCTGGTCCCATAGATCCAATTCACCCCGCAGCGTGGGAAGCTTTAGCAAGAGGGTATGTGATGGTGCCCTCCCTGCCCGCCCTTTGCTACCCTCCCACTGCTGGCTTGGCTCCCCTGCAGCTCGGCATCCTTGCTCTCACCGAGACTTGCGCCTGAGCTATTCTCTTCGCCAGCCTCTCACTTCATCCTTTGCTGTACTAGCTCTTGGTTTTGCTTTGGACTAATTTTCCCTGAAAACACATTCAGAGCCAGGGATCTGTGTACAAAAGATTTATGAGGGAGAACTCTTGGACACGAGCCTGTCACAGGCTAAGGAAGACAAGATGACTCACAGGAGAGAATGACTCAATACGGTTTTAACTGAGGCCCCAACTGACCCTGCAGGGCACTCCGGGGCCAGAGTGATGCGATGGAACGCTCTCAAACTGTGGCAAGGGACTGGGTCTTTGTATCCTGCAAAGATCTGAGAGGGGGAGCTTTCATCAAGAAAGTTCCTACTTGTGTTGATTTTAATAGGCAATGTCACCCAAAAGCTCATATGTTAAAGGTGTGAGTTGTGGCCAGATGCTGGGTGGCTAGGGTATGATTGGATTATAAGTCCTCTGACATCATCTGTAGGTTAATCCATTGGTGAATTCATAATTTGATGAATTAGGAGGCTGTAGAAACCAGGAGGAAGAGCCTTGTTAGGGGCCTGATGGGGATACTGTATCTTTCCCTTGGCCTTTTACATGCATATTTTCACCTCTTGGCTACCATGAGATGACTGATCTTCCCTACCACAATGCTACTACTATGATGGTCCGCCTCACCACAGAGCCATAGCAATGGAATGAACTGAGTGTGGACTGAAGCCTCTGAAACCATGAACCGCATATTTTGTCTCCTTTCAGTTGTCAGGTCAGGTATTTTGCTACAGCAATAGAAAGAAGACAAACACACTACAGGTCAGGACGTTCTCATGGAAGGCACAATTTTTAAAGCTTTCGCCAGCCAATGTTCTCAAAATGGATGTTGAGCAAGACCCTAAAGAAAAGGCTCTTAACAAAGCAGCCCACCTTCATTATATCAGCAGTTCCCAAACTTTGCAGCAATTATGATCCCATGTAGAGCCTTTTGAAATCTTAATGTCCATTTCGTATCTTCTACCATTTAAGTTAGACCCACTACCCCGATGAATTAATCAGGTGATCCTAATGTTCAAGCCCAAAGTCCCTGACATGTGCTTGAAGAATCAAAAGAGAAACTTTTTCCACTGGAAAGCCCCTTTACTGCCCCCAAACTGTGATGTGCTGCACCCTCTTTTATCTGCCCTGTGTCATCGCTTCTCATAGCATCTGTCACACTGAATCGTGTTTGTATCCCCCTAGTGAAATGTGTTCTGACCACTGTGTCTTGTAACCTTAGCACAGTGCCTCACTGTGTTGAGTACATGATTGAAAAAATAGAATACATGGCTGGATGGATCACTGCATAATGGGTGTGTGGCAAAAGGGGAGAGGAAGGAGGAGTCAAAAAGGAAGGAAATGAGCTAAGAAGAGAAGTGGTTAGAGATGTCCCCCTAACCTCCCTCCACCTCCCCCCTCCCCTCCCCCCCTCCCGCTCCCAGCCTGCAGCACTTACCTGGACTGATCAATTTTCTACTGCTACATAGCAAATCCTCACAAACTGCTGGCTTAAATGAAACTGCTTACTCTGCCATGACTTCTGTAGACCAGAAGTGTGAACATGGCATCCCTGGTCCTTGGCTAAGTCTCACAAAACTTTGATTAATGTTTTAGCTGAATCAAGTTATCCCCTGATGCTCAAAGCCTTCCTCCAGGTTCATGCCTATTATTGGAAAGATTTGGTTCCTTGTGTCTAAAGAACTGTATCCCTGTTTTCTTGCTGGTTGTTGACCAAGCTTCTGGATCTTACCTTTAAGTCCTAGCTATGTACCTCACTTGTACATTTGTTACACAGCTGATTATTTTGCTATTATTACTGTTTGTTATTGTTTCTGTTTTATACATTTGAGTTATTTACTTTCTTTTGGGCCAGCAGGAGCGTGTCTGATACTGTCCTTTCCTTTAAAAGTCCACTTGATTAAATCAGAGCTCTAAAATAATCCCTCTTTGGATTAACTCAAAGTCAACTGATTAAGAGCCTTACATACATTTACCAAATTCCTTTGACCTACAATGCAAGAGAATCCCAGGGATGTTAATTTAATGTTTCACAGGTCCCCTGTCATGCTCTAGGAGCTGGGGTTATATAAAGTGTGGATTCCACAAGGAGGGGAATATTGAGGCCACATTGGAATCTGCTGCATACCCTGCGGCAAGCCCATTTGGCCCCTAGCCGGGTTCTACTTTTCTGCCTCGTCTATTAGGGCTGGATATTTCATTGCCACGGCTACACTGAGCTGGAAGTTGAACTCCTTAAAGGAGAATGGCAGGCAAAGGGTTAGCCATGCTCCGGCCCCATGCTTCTTCTGTCCTGCCCCTGTGAACAGGATGACTCCCCTTCTGTGACCTGATCTTCATCAGGCTTTTCTAGGGCATGCCACAGTCCTTGTCCTGCTGCCTCCCCGCATGGAGCCCTCTTTTCCTAATTTATTTTCAGCCCCAAAGCTGAGCTCAGAGCAGCATCCAGTTCTGCTTTTAAAACAAAGCTCTGGCTGAGTCAGGGCAGATGTACAGAAGTCAAACACATGCTTGTCCTCAAGGTCAGTCAGCCTCGGCTCAGTCTTGGCTTTTGTCTGTCCACAGAAATCCCTCCCAACATCCTTTGCTGTCAACATATAAATGCTATAGACCTGGGCCTATTACAGGGCTCTGGGGTTACTGGGTTCACAGTTTAGGTCAGTGCCACTGGGTTTCAGAGGTTCCTCCCAGACCCGGAATCCACTTAGAAATTCTACATACATACAGGGAAACAAGAGGACTGTGCCTTGAAATAGCTGCGCTCCGATTTGTAGCTTTTTCTCCTGGCAAGCCAGTGGTCTACCTGCAACTCCGTGAGCTTAATATGGAATGTCTAGAAGCTCAAGTAACTGTTATCTCAGCACGGAATCCAAACATTGCTGAGAGAAAGAGAAGGGGTGAGATACCCTATTCACTCATGACCCCCAGTGGGTGAGGATGCAGCCTTGAGTTCCACTAAGGCTGTTGTTCCCACATGGCTGGTGTTAGTGGTTGTGTGTGTGTGTGTGTGTGTGTGTGTGTGTGTGTTAACTACAGGATGATCAGGGGTTTTATGGAGTAAGGATCATCACTGTGGGGTGGGAGGGAGGTAAGTAGGAGCATTCAGCGGGTCAAAATCTGAGGTAGTAGAAGGACTGGTGATAAAGGTATGATGGGCATAGTCAGGAATACTGTATTTTCCGGGGCACTTTCACTTTCAGATATTCTACTGTGTGTTGCCAATTTGTACTTGTCAAACCAGTTCAGTCTTATTCTAAAAATACGGTCACGGTCGCTCTGTAACACATAGCTGACTGGGAACAGGGTCAAGGGAAATGTCCTAGGAAAATAAAAAATTGGAAAAGGGGTTCTTTCCGTTAATTAAACCCACAAAGGAATGTAGCTTCTCTCTTCACCCTTCCCTGAAGCTATTACCATGCTCTAAAAAGACTTGGAAGGACCATCAGGACACTAAAGGCATACTAGGGTTGTAAGAGCAATACTTTGCTATGGGGAGTGACTTGCTGGTTAGTCTTTTCTTCTCTAAGGAACCACAAGGAAGACCAGTGGATTCCCCTAACGTGCACTGGGTGAAGCCCACCATACTTGTTAAACCAAAGGTTCCTAGAAGGGAAATGGATAAAGGAATGTGAATAGAAGCAGAAAATACAAAAATACACATAAGGTCTAAGTCTAGCAGGCAAAGCAAAGGTCCCAAAGGCAGCAGACAGTGGAGCACTGGGGGGGACCCTCGGCCTTCACTGAGTGTCCTTCCCTGGCCCTTCAGAGAGCACAACTTTGCTTCCCGTATTTGACAAATGAAGTCTTTAGCGCTAAGCTGGGCCCATATTAAATCTTCAAAAATGTCAATTATTGTTACTGTAATTAGTATTATTACACACAAGGCATGCTTGCCTTTCTTCTTTTTTAATTGGAGGGGAGGATGGTGCCTCTGCCACTTTCTGTGCTTCAGAAATGCTTTTTCTACTTCTTTATGTATTTAGAAAAGAAAAAACAATGATAAAAAGAAAAAAGCAGGGACTGAGGCTGTAGCCCAATGGTAGCATACCTGCCTAACATGTACAAAGCTATGGGTTCAATACCCAACATATACACATACACACACACACACACACACACACACACATACACATACATACAAACACACACATACACACACATACACACACACCCCATCAGCAGCTAAGCTTGTGGTGGAGAACTGCTACACAATATCAATTCTGAAACAACCAGAGCCGAGACAAGTATCTTGTAGTGTTCTGACATCCACAGGTTTTGCTTCTGGTTAATGTTTCCTCCGTTCTGGTTTTACTTTTTAATTATGATCAAGCGACCTTGTCATATAAAGTGTGGTTCCCCGAATATGAGCAACAGAAGGCTGGGCAAACCCGGTTTAATGCTACCATCAAATGCAGCTTACAACCTCGTTACCATGGCACATATTATTGATGGATGATGATCCTAATAGCTCCATGTGCTGCATGGTAATGGGTCCCACCAGAGAAGCAGTTCACTTAAGTTACTACTTGGGACATTACCATCATGGAGTCAGGTTTGAATCCCCCCTCCTGCCTTTCTGCTAGTCCTCCCTAGATGGACTCCTTTAGTAGCCTGGCCTTGCTCTGTAACACCATACCCTTCCCTGCTTCCCTGCAAACTAAGGGAAAAGAGCATCCCTGCTTGTCAAAGGAAGGGGAAACATTTTGTAAGAATGAAGATGGAGCAGACGCACAAATGAAGGTACCAGGAGGTATAACATCACATAGGAGCCCCACCCAAGATAAGAATTTCTCTCTGAAGATTTTTCTCACGTAGCTGCATGCCTTCCTTGACCTAGGAGTAACATGACTTTCTCAGACTCATCTCCCATCTGTGAGAACTCAACTGAGATGCTGGGAGGCTGGAGAAATGTCGCCCGTGGCAAGACAGCTACACATATACACACATATTCTATAGCAGTAGTTCATGCCATAGAAATGTACTATGGGTTTGTAATGGATAGCCTCTCCCTACCTCCCCAGCCCCCACCCCCGATTTCTGTGATAAAACATCGTATAATACCCAAGCAGGATCTATCTTGTGCATGCCCTTGATTCCTACCTGACAGGAGCCCTGAGGGATCCTATAAGTTCTCGCAGGGGTCATGTATGTGCCACAGAGAGCCCTAGAAGCCCGTGTTTCCACACAAAGTAGAAGGCTGGTCCTCTGGCAAGACGGCGAAACACGGTAGTACCATGGCAGCTGCACCATGCAAGCTCCAAGCCTCCCTGAAACACAGATGCTAGCTTGATGGCCCTTTACAGTGAAACCTTGTTACACAGACATTGGTTTATCTGAGAAGATATGCGATCAGAAACAATTGTTGTTCCCTAGCTAACTAGATACCCTGTCACGCTTCAGTGGAAATATCAGATTATCTGAACTAGTTAATTCAAAATCCATTCTCTCTGCTCCCCTGCCTTTCAAATTAATGACATTTGCCATAATGGATGGCAAGAGAGGGGGAAGTGGGGGGGGCAGATACAGGAGCACACGGTCTCTGGAAGTTCGTGGCTGCGGCTCACGCGCCCTAAGACGGAGCCCTGAGAGGAAAGGACAATCATAAAGTATGTGTTCTGGAAAATTAGATTTTAAGTACTGGTTTTCCCCTGAAGGGCTCTTTAAAGGAGAACAGAAACAAAGACTAGCTGTGCAATTAGCATCATAATCAAAAATTCAGGGACAGGTAAGGGTGTACGTGTTGGGACATCTTGGTGAGTTTTATTCAGGTAGTTTCCACTCCACAGCTCTTGGCCTGGGAAAGTGTGAGCTGAAGTCCAGGTGCTGTATGAAGACCGTCTCAGAGGGTTGTGCCTTTGCCATTTGTTATTTAACCCCTTTGTGCCCCCTCCCCTTATTAGATAGCATTAGTTCTATAGATTGCCAGAGGCTATCATAAGGACTCTAAGTGTAAACATTTTGGAGTGACTTCTAAATCACAGTGATAAATACATCAACTTAAAAAGTTTAAAGGTTTGAATAAAATCCCATTTCCCATTCATAGCTAGACTTGGGGTTAGCCCCATTCATATCCCTTGCCTTAGTTTCTCATGGGTCAAATGATGGTTAATCGAAGGCTCACAGCATATTTCACAGGTGATAGGGCCGCTGAGTCTGAACGTGGACATAGCTTGATCTGGATCTCTCGTAGAGTGGGCAACCAATCAATACTGAGCTTCTCCAGCCTGAAGGTTTTAAGTATTCCCAGATCCCAGCAAGACAGAAAAGACGAGCCCTCAGTACACAGTGCCAGAGAAGTTCCCACATGTGGCAGCCCCAAGTCACCAAAAAGAATCGGTGCCAGCCAGTGTTTCAGTTTTTACTTCTTCCAAGGAAGAAAGAGCCATGTGTGTGCCAAGCACCACCGGGTTATTAGAGAGACATATGTGTCGCATCAGCACAGATTGGCAGGGTGGGACAGCAAGGAGGAGCGAGGGAATACCTGGTGGAAGGTACTTAAACAAGCGGGAAGAGTCTGGCTGCCACAGCCCTTACTAGCACGGATGCTGTGGTGCTGAAATTGCAGAGACACAGCTACCAGTTTTGAGAGTCTGCAAATCAGGCGCTCGGAAAAACAAGAGCGATGGACCTTTCTATTTTAATATCAGGAAAACACAAGAACATGAACGTCTCTATATAGGAAAACAACACAGACTGCCAACATCAATTCTAAAATGCCTTGAAGAGGCTAGGGTGCTAACATCAGGCAGCAGGATGCTCTAAGCCTCTCTTTCTCTCGAAGTACACTCCACTGCCTCCGTGTACCACAGTGGCGGGATGTGGGAACGTGACATGATAAATTATTTAGATGTGATGCAAGACGGCCAAATTCTATTCCTCTCCCTGAATGAGTTAAAAAAAAAAAAAAAGATTGGCACAGCTTGTGAGTGTGGGGAGTGATGTTATCATCTGTTCAAAATGTCTGATGTAGGTCCCTGCTCACTGCATCACCCACGATGCCATTATTTATTACCACTGTCTCCATGTGCAGACCGGCTAGTCTCCTGTGATGCTCATGCAGAATGTGAGGAGTAGCTGCTGGTGGACTATTGCCAATGTACTCTCGTATCACCTAGCGGCAGACAATGAGCTGACACTAGGTAGAGATTGTCTGGTTGCTTGGGTATCCCCATATGGGATAGAGTGGGGGAGTATATGGCTGTTTGGGAAATCTCAATGAGAAAGTGATTGTTGGAAATTGCTCTCATTTCCATCATTAATAGGTTGTTCCCCATACAAAGCTCTGCACCTGGATGGCAAGGTTCATCTATCACTTACGTCCTAAGGACACCTTCATTCTTTCATTCAATAAACATCCAGGGAACCCTTGCCAGGAGTCAGGCACCATATAGCTGTGAGGTGATGGCACAGGGCTCTTTGCCTTTAAAGAGCCCAGAAATCTCTTCCAACGTTGCCTGTTCTATAAGATGCTGTCCTTCTTCCTCTGGGTTTCCAGAACCCTTTGGCCCTGACTAACTCATGATATAGCTGCCTCTCTTCTGCACTGGTCTGTGAAGTCCTGAGACAAGAAAGAGAAATTCATCTTTTCATCCTTACCTGGAGAGATGTTCACCTTGCAGGCACTGGAGGGGTTTGGAAGACTACCAGGATGAAGAGGCAGTGATGAGGGTGAATATCCACGCTTCAAACATGTATGGCAACACCAGTCTGTGAGCTAATAGACTAAAGACAAGGAATGATGTTTCCCTGGAGTACCACATTTGCACATTTCTCTTATTTTTAACTCCTTTAAAATATGAGATTTGAACTCATCATAGGAAAGAGCCACATCCTCATAGTCAACCCACGGTTCCCAATGCTGAAATATTTTAGGCACTGAGAACAGTATGTTCAACCTTCCCCCAGCAATCTCTCCTTGGAAAGAGTCGAGATTTTGCTTTCTGGTATCATTCAAGCTTTGTCCAGACTTCACTAGAATGCTTGGGTTTTAACAGTCCAAACAGAGGACACGTAGTACATCGTACCATGTACCTTAACATAGGAAATCACTAGTTTGTATGTGAGGACCTGGAAGACGTTTTAGCATTCAGCACATCGCCAGACATATAAAAAGGAAAGTGATAAACAGGTACCCAGGAGCCTGGTGTCAGATATCCGCTTGTTCTACAGTCTGTCCAAGCCCACCAGTCAGGCATCGACCAGTGCAGTGGATCCTCCAAAGACATGACCTCCCCAGCAGACAGCAGTTTCTCTAGCCAGAAAGCCCCACCATGTATCACCCTGAGAGCAAATGCAAAAATCAATGCTTTCCTCTCAGGGCTGACCTTTCCTGACCACTCAGCCACCACAGAGTTATATCATCAGTGTCGGGCTCTGCCCAGGGGCCAGGACTGGGGACTGTGAATCAGCTCCCACCCCAAATTAACATTCAGACAGAGACCTCGGTAATGAATATTTTAATATAATGTTGACTGTTTACCCACATGAATGGAAAGAACTTACATCTGCCAGAGCCACCTGTGCCCATAGAACTATAGCTCAGACAGCCATGTCCCCCAAGAGCCCAGCTGTGTAGAGAAAAGAGGGGGTAGGCTGGAGCAAAGAGCAGGGATGAGAGGGTAATCTGGGTGGCCGTGGCCAGCCGTTGACCAGACAGCTGGGAAGGGGACACACACATAACCAGCAGGCAAAAGATTGAAGCAGGAGGGTCAGCTGCCAAAGGAAAGCAGGTTAGAGGCAGACATCTAAGAAAAGGAATTTAGTAACTCCTGAGTGGAGAGATTCTCTGTGGCTGTGTCAGATGCGGGAAGAGAACAGAACATGTCTGACTCAGGCACACAGAGCCTCCTCTCTGAGGAGTGGGCGTCTTGCTCGAGTTGGCACAGTTATTTGTGGCCATGCTGCCATACGGAATCTCTGGGAAACAGCTAAGGTTCTCACCTCGTTGCCCAGGCTCTGGCTCTATTGGGAGCTGGAGCAGCTGTCGCAGGAAGAGAGAGTAGCTGACTCTGGACATCCGCAGGCACTGGGAGGGATCATCCACAGTGCTAGTTTAGAATGGTTTATGTTTGGGAAAGACCTTGAAGGGGCTGCCCTGAATGGAAAGAGGGACATTACTATTTTCATCAGGGCTATTAAAGGATGAGTGTGTGGCCTCAGTCGTGGGTGTGGGACAGAGCCATCTGTTCCTGAAGAGTGCCAGGAGGCATCAGGATCAGGACCTGAGGCACATATTCCTCACCTCTGGCACCTCAGGTAGGTGGCTCAGGTAAGTCTCTGCCTCAGGAGATGACCCCTTCCTCGGGAGATGACCCCTTCCTCGGGAGATGACACCTTCCTCAGGAGATGACCCCTTCCTCTGGAGATGACCCCTTCCTCAGGAGATGACCCCTTCCTCTGGAGATGACCCCTTCCTCAGGAGATGACCCCTTCCTCTGGAGATGACCCCTTCCTCAGGAGATGACCCCTTCCTCAGGAGATGACCCCTTCCGCTGGAGATGACCCCTTCCTCAGGAGATGACCCCTTCCTCAGGAGATGACCCCTTCCTCTGGAGATGACCCCTTCCTCAGGAGATGACCCCTTCCTCTGGAGATGCCTTGGTCTCCTCTATTTGATGATTGTTGCTACCATTCTGCATTCCTTCCCCGTTTCCTCTATCTTTAGTTACTCCATAGGTTACTCCTTGGCTCCCTAACACAACGTGCCTTCAGCGCTTTGTGGCAGCTCCAAGCCTCTTTTCTGCTTATATTTCTAGTCTCCGTGTAACCTCATACTTCATGGAGATGCCGTAGAAAGAGAGAGGAAAATACTCATGGTACATGAAGAACAGGCAGCTGCCTTACAGCAGGAGAGGTTGGCACACACCTGGTGGCGTGCCCCTTCTCTTTCCGTCGCTCTCCCTTGCCCCGTGGACGAACTGCCCACCTCGTGCTCTGCTCGTTGCTTGCATTTGGTTCCCACTTCAACTCACACTCAGTACCTGAAATTAACAAGAGGCTTAAAGTCTCAGTCATACAGAAGGGGGTCCATATGTAAGAACAGATTTTGTTTTTAACGTTTTATTATGGAAATTTCCAAAATTAAATAGTTTTCAATGAATTTAGTATAACAATCACTTCACTATAAAAACCTCCAGTACAATATATCTCTTGTTTCATCATCACTCCCAAGGTCCCTGGCTTACTGACCTAGTTTTTTTGTTTTGTTTTGTTTTTTGTTTTGTTTTGTTTTTTTGTTTTTGTTTGAAACAGGGTCTTGTCATATGAACAAAGATAGCCTGAAACTCACAATCCTCCTGCCTCAGCCTTCTGAACTGCAGGGTCACATGCCTGCGTCACTATGCTTGGCTGTTTTTGTAAGTATTCCAAATCCATCATGTTATCTGACTCATAAATAAATATTCATGAAAGGGACTTTGCATCACTAACATTCCAAACTCTCTCAAGTCTGAAAACCAACTCATGCCTGTCCAGATACCTGCTTTTCAGGATGAGAATCCTGGGACCACTCCTTTACTTTGCCTGCATATTCTCTGTCTTTTTCCAAAGTGACTTCGTCAGAGAAAAAAAAATGATAGAAATAAGTTAACACCCCATCAAGGACAACCTCCTCTCACACAATGGACAGTTAGTTGTTCTCTGTATTCATCCCCAGAGAAATCAACTGGTAAACAAGCCATGCTTTCAGAAAACACATCTGCATGCCAGATGTGCACAGCTGTATGTGAGCAACTTCAGCTCAGCTGCAGAACTACCTATACAATCAGACCACCAGATGACTCCTGGAAATGAGAGTCTCTACACAGCATCTTAACACAGCAGGCTGAGCGAATAAACTTCCTCCAGAATGGGAAAAAAACTGGGAAAAATGTTTTCTTTTTTTTCTAAACTCCAGAGTTAGATGAAATCTGATGTTCATTGATGAGGATAACCAAGCTGGTTATGGAAATTATTCCCAGGAGGCTTGGGTTAGGGCCCCTTGTCTGATTACCGGCAATGGCTCTAAGCCCAAAATGACTGGCCTTTCTTTACAGAACCCTTTAATAATTCATGGAACCAACCAATGAGAAGATTTTTAGTTTCAAAGGACAGGGCAGGAGTTTGGACATAATTACACAGATGCCTGTGCTGTGGTAGAAAGGGCATTATTTAAACTCAGAGGTCTAGATGCTCCCACTCGCTGGGGTGATCCTGAGAGAGAGAGAGGATTGCTTTACTGCTCTGGGGCTCTGTTTCCTCATGTGTGAAAATGAATAAATCATCATAGCTCGGCCTTCCTCCCTGGTAAGTAGGTAAGGAAGTCAAAAGGTGAAATGCTGGCAGGGTTCTGTGAAAGAAAGAAGAAACAAATTAACATTTGAATTTATTATGTTTATAAGAAATATCTGTACTATAGAATGAAAATGCATAGTTATTATAGTTAAAGTTGACATATATGCATGCATACATATACATACACATACACATACCTGTTTTACACACACACACACACACACACACACACATACTTGTTACACATAAGCAATGAGGAGAAGAGAGCCAAATGGTTCTGAGTTCTGCTCCTTCTTTGGACTGGGTGACCTTAAACTGTTGAATGTTTTAGGCATAACTCAGTGTACCCACCTAGTCAGCAGGGAAAATAAAATCACCTTTGTCCACCTTCACAGCACCAAAGGGGTGTCTAAAATCCTGTAAACTTGCCGGCAGTGAGGCCCAGCCCTACGTCGCAGGATGCCTTCACCGGGACTTACTCTTTGACAGAGTTCACACTTCAGGTTCAAATCCTATAAACATAACTTTATGTCACGATTTCTCGTCTTTTTTGCCATACTCTCCACTACCTCAGACCTCGTCTACAAATGCTCGTGACTATTCTTTTTCATTGGGTTAGTCAGCTTTCGATTACTGCAGCAAAACACCTGAGATGATCAAGTAGCTGGGAAAAAAAGTTTTATAGTTTTAAGGCTTTCAGCCTATGTTCTGGTTTATGACCTTTGAACCTGTGACATGACAGTAGTACACCGTGTCACAACACGGGACAGATGAAGTCATGCACTCCACTGCAGCTGGAAAACAGAGGGAGAGGGTCTGTAATTCCCCCTTCAAGATTATTCCTTAAAGACCTAATATTCTTCAGCCAGGCCCCAGCCTTTAAAGGAGCTGCTACCTCCAAAGAATGTTATAGGGTGGGAACCAAGTCATTACTTTTGAATTTCGGGGGTCACATGTCAGACCTAAATTATAACAGTCACCTACCCTGCTGCCCTTGCCTTACCCGTTCTTTTAGAAATGCCAGCCACGCCCCATTCTTGTCTTCTATCCCTCACTTGATTTGCCAGCGTTTCAGGGTGGCTTACGGAGTCTTAGATTCACCCTATTGGTTTTCTTTGAGTGGCATGTGCACCAGACATTGGTGGTAGCTGAGTATCTGTAATCAGGGCTCTGATCTGGGTGACTTTCTGAGAGAGAGAGAGAGAGAGAGAGAGAGAGAGAGAGAGAGAGAGAGAGAGAGAGACCTGCGAAGCATTAGAAGCTGGGCCCAGTAGCAACTCGAACCATTTACCATCAAAGGCTGCAGAGCCTCTGAGGATCCCTGGCCAGCTCTGCTTAAATCAATTTCCCAGCCCAGCAGAGAAACTGGGCAGGGTCGTATTGAATCTATTCCCCTCCACTGCCCCTCACTGCACTCCCAAATCATATCTGCCTCCTAGTCCCTCTTCCAACCAGTACTTAATCCTTGGTGGCGATCCTTTTAAGAAATTTAATTTCATCCTCCACCTTCCTTCCCATCTAACTTTGCTCATAAAAAAAAAAAAGAAAGAAAGAAAGAAAGAGAGAAAATAGTCCTGGGAATATCCAGATTCCAACATCACATGAAAACGTCTTTGTTCTGCAAAGTACTCGTTCTTGATGCTTAATCCATCTCCAAGCTCCAGTCCCAAGGACACACTGCATGTTTCCAGCGTCTACAGATCTCTCATTTGCTGGCTGCTCCATACAACAGGCTGCAAGTCCAGCTTTTTAAAAATCAATCTGTCTCTGCTTTCTTGCGTCTCACCTCACAGTTCGCAAGGAATGGCAGTCTGCTCAGTGAAGTCTCCTGAAGATGTCATTAGCTCTTTTTTTTTTTTTTTTAATCATCCAAAGTCTGCTGGGAAACAGCTTGGCGCTCTCCCCAGGACCCCCACAGGCACACTCACAGGTATCCCTACACTCTCTTGCACAACACTTCCTCCCTTTTTAGGGTGGAACACTTATAGACATGTATGTGGTAAACTCAAAGTCCTGGGTCCCAGCAGAGAGTTTTCCATTGGAAATTTATCACAGGTAGACAACACTATGTGCTTTTTTACCTCAACTTTACTTCTTGGGTAAGAAGTAAGCTTATTGTTCCCATTTGCCAGATAAAGTTGAGGCATGAGAGAACGAGCAACTTTCTCGATATCACACCACGTGAATGAATGGCATTCTGACTAAGATTTAGGTTGTTCGGGTTACAAAGCCTGTGCATGTGTTCACTGTATTATCTTACTCTCTTAAAAGGAGAAGGAGAGGTAGCAGACGCAGGGAGGGGACTTTCTAAGAAGTGTCCTCACTGCCTAATGGAACCAGGAATAATAAATTAGGGCTCCTGGGCAAGAAAGGGGACTCAGTGCATAAAGTCATCGCCAGCAAGACTGTGAACCCAAGTTTAATCCCTGAGACCCACATAGTAGGAAAAACTCACAAACACACACACACACACACACACACACACACACACACGCCAAAGTACAAATATGCACATGTGTATGTGCACACATACACAAATAAATACTAAATAAACGAATAAATAAATGTGTAACTTGTCCCTGCTATGATTTTAGCCTGATCTTGCTATTAGAACTTTAGCCTAATCTTGCCATTTTTCCCCAGTGGTGGGGATGAGGTGAGTCTTTCATACACATGCAAAACACACACACACACACACACACACACACACACACACACACACACACCATGAAAGAGAAGTTCCCAGAAAGAATGCAGCTAGTTCCTTAAGGGAACAATGCTGGAAAGGCCATTAGCGTGACCTTGAATGGTTTGAATCACCTTACTACATCCAGGTTCCATCAAAAAGATAGCCATGATTTGTATAGTACGTGATAGTATGTCTCTCATACAACTTTTGTGAGGGTAAAATGTACATATATATGTAAAATGCTTGGCATGGTGCCTGGCACATGGTAAATACCCAATAAATGTTAGCTATTACTATTAGTAAGCCTGAGCTGCTGCAAGCTCACTGTGCCTGCCCAGCTCAATTTTATTCCTTATAAATAAACATTGGACTAAATCCCTGGCCACACATGATTCTCATAACCATCTTGGAAACACAGTGGTGAGATGGGGGATGGAACAGATCTAGCAGGTATGTTGGGATCTTGTGGCCATACAGAGATGTGAAGGTCCTGTTATGGATGTGAGTCCTCCCGCTCTGCCTGTCCTCTCCAAACCGCCCTCTTTTCTAAGGCTCTAGGTCATCCTTGAGGTGCTTCACGGCCTCTGAAATGAAAAAGGTTAGGTGGATCTGGGAGACTGGAGCGCTCAAAGAAAGAAAATGAATTCCTTGCTGTTTACACCCTGTCTCCAAAGCCATCTATAGTTAGGGTGACTGCCAGTGTTATACAGGCCTCTCCTCTCTACAACCTACTCAGCTCCAAGTCAGTGAGTCTGCCTCTGGAGAATATTCCTTGGTTGGCAGGTTGAGACTAAAAGAGGAAATCAGACTCTTAGAGCCCCGAATGCCAAATGCATCCATCTAATTTATTCAGACAAGTTTTCATCTGGGTATTTTCTATACTATCAAACTCTGTATCCTTCAGTGAAGACATTTGTCTTAGCTGAATAAAATCTCTTAATGGTTTAATAAAAAGCACTTAACTTAGTTTTCCTAGTTTTATGAGTGCCTTGAGGTCCTTTAGGAGAGCAAACATCTTTGCCGGGATCATTGAGGGAAACATAATTATTTTTCTGCCTTCTGATATATTATTTTTCTGGAAGGAACAGTTCCAGATGCTCATCATATGCTTACATAGCCTCTGAAGCTTCCTCCACGAGCAGAGAATTCTCCGTGATAAACTAAGTGGCGCTGCTCCTTCCTTCCTGCTGACCTGCAGGTCCCATCAAAGACAGCCTCTATGCCTTTATCTGATGAAACAGCACTGAGGCCATTATCATCTTCAATTTGTTCTGTCCCGGAAAAATGGAGAACAGAGTCTGGAGGTCAGTTAGAACCAAGCATCTAGAGCAAAAGGCCAAGCAGGAAATGAGGTTAGCAGAAACATCATTAAGATAGAAACAATTGAAAAAGGGAAGGAAGACTCAACAGAAAGAAAACAAGGAAGTGTGAGGGCTGGAACAGGCAGGAAGGAAGACACAGGCAAGGGGAGGTGAGGCTGAAACAGAAAAGGGAGTGGAGAGGCGGGAAGGGAAATCACCAGCTAGAAAATCCAAGGAAAAGAGAAGAGATAACAAACCAGCAGGAGAGAGTCCGTGCAGTCAGAAACAGAGGATGGACGAGACGTCATATGTAAGTAGAGAGGGCGTGTGGGGTAAGATGGAGGATAAGCTGTATACTCGTAGGTTTTAGGTAGTTGAGGGGAAAGTTTCCTGATGATAAACGAAACATTGAAGGGTTTTTTGTTGTTGTTGTTGTTGTTGTTGTTGTTGTTTTTTATCATTTGACCAATAGTTAAGCAATTCCTTGAGGAGAAGAAGAGACTTCACACATTTGTCCACCCATTCCTTTATTTGAGTAATATGTCTTATTTGTCAAGTATCTTTTATGTACATTTGAATAAAATGAGCAAGACTATTGCCCTTTAGGGCAATGGTTCTCAACCCATTGGGTCATGACCCTTTTGGGGGGTCAAAAGACCCTTCCATAGGGTTCAACTAAGACCACTGGGAAATACAGATTTTTTCCATTATGATTCATTACAGTAGCAAAATTACAGTCATAAAGTAGCAACAAAATAATTTTATAGTTGGGAGTCACCATGAGACTATAGTTTTATAGTTGGGAGTCAACATGAGAAACCGTATTAAAGGGTTGCAGCATTAGGAAGGCTGAGAACCACTGCTTCGGGGGCTCACACGCCAGCAGAGTTACCATAGGGAAAGAGCTGACACAGGAAGGAGTCCTAGGGACCTGCAGAAGAACCCCTGACAACCATATGCGTTCAGTGTAGACAACCACAGCAGTAGACGAAGTACACTTGGCAGCCCAAAGGCAGGACCAGAAGCCCATAGCTGTGAGAACTGAGTGAGTGACAAAGACCAGACTGCCATGTCTAGCTAGCTGTCTTCACCCTTGGCTTCCAACTTCAGCACCCTTACATTGCTCGTCTGGGTACAGAGAATCAAATCTGATAGCACCCACCTTTCCACCAGGCATGACGTCCTACCCGATGAACACTAAATGCCAGCTCACCCCTTCTCCCTCTAGCCTGGGGTATTTACCCATCACCTACGCTCCCTGCTGCATGCTAGCCACACTGATGCGGCAACCTGTGAACGGGCTTCTAGGCCTTTACACGTGAACCTCCCATTCCAGGGCTCCCTCCCCTGTCCCTGCCTCACCCCATTCTTAGAGGACCCCTAACATAGGCTTTAAACTCCTCCCAAGACTCAGCCCAGTGTCCACCTCCCTTCCTTTAGCTCCTAAAAGTCTCTTTCCCAGCATCCTCTCACCTGAGGCAGTGCAGATCAAGTGTCCCTTCCTTGCAGGCTCTCTGGTAATAGTCACTGTGGCTATTGTTGTTAGTTTTTTTTTTTTTTCTTGGTTGGTTGGTTTTTCAAGACAGGGTTTCTCTGAACAGCCCTGGCTGTCCTGGAACTCACTCTGTAGACCAGGTTGGCCTCCAACTCAGAAATCCACCTGCCTCTGCCTCCCAAGTGCTAGGATTAAAGGCGTGCACCACCACTGCCCGGCTGGCTATTGTTTTTAAAATCTGATCTGCCTGTTCTTTTGGTGGGCTGCAAGGACTTTGAGGGTCATCACTGAGTATAACCCCATTCTCTCTGCACAGTGTTTATGAAATGCTTGGGGGGGCGGTGAGTGTGTAAGGAGCCCCAAATGAACTGAGTCACAGGCAATTCCTTAACTCAGTTCAGAATAGTTATCTATAGTAACTAGTATAGGGAACAAACTATGATCTGTAAGATCACAGAATGGAAGTTTTCCTCGGGAGAGTCTGGAATGGAAACCCTCTATCAGGTTAGACCCTTGTGCCTCTCTCGGCTGTGTGGGTGCATGTACAGGGCCAACTGAGAATGGCAGGCTTCGGGCTGCCGTGGTGCTAACACCATAACTTATCAAGCCTCAGAGAATTCCCACGGTGTTTGACTCTACAATCAATTATGAAGGGAGCAGAGAAATCTTCACTTAATGCCTGGTTCCTAGCTAGATCATTCATTCATACGTTCAGCTCACAAGTGCTAAGTGTGGTCCTAGACACCCCCACTCTTGCTGTGTCTTCTCGGCGTGCTCTTAGTTTCACAGGCTTGAGGTGGAGCACTACTGCTCCTTGCTGAGCAAACTTTAATCAGCATTTTCCTCATTAGCCTACAGCAGCATATAAACTTATGGTTTGTGCAATTCATTTTATCTTGCAGAATTTAATAAGGCACAAGTTGGATGGCCATTAAGGGTCCCCTGTTGTGCATGCAGGAGCTAAAAACAAACAGGAGTAAAACTCACTGTGGTTTGTTATATTCGGCAGGAATGAAGGGGGCGTCCATTGCTTCCAGCCCTCCGAGCACAGACCACGGAGGGCGTGTAAGGAAAGCGTTCATCTCCTTCAGTTTTCCTCTATCTGGGACACAGAAGCAATGTGACAGTTGAATACCAGACCAGTTCTACCCTGTTCATTGTAGCTGCTCATTGAGATCACCAAAGGATACCACACTGCACTTCATTCATAATTTCTTTCACTAATCAGAGACATGTGTTGGTGTCTGTTCTTTTGCCAAGCACTGGACCCCAAGCATGGACAAAATATGATAGCTGTTGTCCCTAAAGAGCTCACAGCATGTATGATGACCAACAAGCCCTTCACTGTTGGCACGTGATGCTGAAACATCCATGTTTGTTTTGGGCTCTTTCCTGTATGGCAGGAGACTCTAGGGTGGAGAAGCGTTGGAAGTCAGGCTGTGCCAGACAGGTCAGTTGACCCTGCTACAGAGGAATATCACAAGATAGACATGGCCCCATTCCTAACAGGAACGCTAGGACAGTACTTTTGAGATAGAAGAGTATGCTTGTTCCTAGCAAATGTTTTGAATTGGTCTTGGCTCACTGATTTCTGCCTGAGCCACTATAGTAAAAACGTTAGAAACTTCAAGGTGGATTAGAAAGCACTGCTATCTGGGCGACATCCCAAAGAACACGTAGCCAATGGCCACTCTCTGCCCTACTTAGCTACCTACCTCTCCATTGGAGCCACCCATAAGTAGAAAAGTTGACCAGGCTCTTGCCTAATAGATACACTGAACTGTATATCATTTGCTGTGCTTGTCTTCTGCATACTGCTCATCTAAGGCCCGAGGAAACCTTCAGCCTTCTCCCAAACCCACAGAGAGCAATTGCTCATCTATGCCTGCAAACCCCTCTGAATGGAGTCAAAGGGAAGGACACTGATGGGAGGAGAGGCCCTTGGGCCTGAGGATGTTTGATGCCCCAGTGTAGAGGAATGCCAAGGTGAGAAGCCAGGAGTGGGTGGGTGGGTGGGGGAGGGAGCACCCTCATAAAGGCAGGGGGAAGGGAGGATCAGATAGGGGGTTTCTGAAGAGGAGACCTGGAAAAGGGAAAGCATTTGAAATGTAAATAAAGAAAATATCCATTTTTTTTTTTTAAAAAGAGAGAGAGAAAAGCATACTGATGATTATCTCAGAACCAGGATTTTCCATTCCAGGCTTCCCTCTGTGATTCGCCCTACCACGGGTGTGGGTAAATGTGAGCAGCGGCCCCTACTGCCCAGACCTAGTATTGCCTCATGCTCTAAAGCAGACTTTAAGCTCCTGGTTCATTCAGTCCTATTTGTTTTAGCAAGGACTTACAGAACATGATTCTGTATATATGTCAGAGATGGTATGCTTCAAAGGGGGTAAGAGGGGAATTACCCACTCTTTTCCCAATACCAGGTTTTCTTCAGTGGTTCAGACAAGATGCCTGAAATTTGCAAATCCCATTTTCCTGGTATTAAGGTTGTCCACAAGGACAGTAGAGGGAGAACATTCCTTAGCAATCGTTAGCACTGTATCAGAGACTGATTTAATATACCAGAAGGAGGCAGCCTTGGGGGTGAGCAAATATAGAACCATGTGAGTTTGAACTGATGAACTAGCAGAAACACACTAATAGAAATGGTCTAACGTTTCCCTTGTCACAGTATAAGGTCCTACAATGAGACTCAAGGGGGTGGGAAAGGATCATCTGGAGAAAAGAGGGACATCAGAGAGAAGAAGTATAACAGTGCTTTAGAGAGGAGCTCTGAGTTCAAACTCATTTACCAAAATGATTTCTTTAAATGTAGTTGAATTTAATTTTTAATTAAGATTTAATAACTGCACACTTTAGGTGGTATAGCAATCCATTCATACAGTGTCTACTGATCAGATGGGGTAATTCTCACTTCCATCTCATCATTTCTTTGTTCTGGGAACCTGCAAGTTCTTCTTGTCTAGTTCTTCAGAAATCAGTTGGTTACTGGGAACTCTTCCGGTGTGCTTCATGACCTCTCAGAACTCCTCTGTGAACTTGTCTGTGGGTTGGTTAGCACAGGGTTCTATGATGGCCTGTGCAGTACTTAGAAAGGGGCTAGGCATCATGTGAGCATTGGGTGAGTCTAACATGTGACCGAAACACTGGAGCACACTTTACAGAACCCATGAAGGCCATGGAAGACAGTTCAGTTCCTACACTCAGGACTGTGTCCAACCCTTCTTTCCACTCACTGTGTTCTCTGGGGCAGTTGATGGCACTGATGACTCAATTTCATTCATGGGCACAGCCTAAGGGCACTTTTAAGTCCTGCCCATGCCGCAGGTGAGTGAGCTAAAGACTGGTCCAGAGTGGGCATGCACGCATCGCTGACAGTTGTGGCGTCACTGTGAAGAAGCGGAGGAAAAGGCTCTATGGGACTGTATTGCGCATGAGCAGACAAGTACCTGTACCCAAGCCTGCCTGTTCTTCCTCAATAAGGTCTACTGGCTGCTGTGACCACCAGGCCTTCTTCTGATAATGATGATGATGATGGACCCAAAGATAAAAGAAGCACATCATCTATCTAGAATCTCATCAGAATTCTATCCATGGGGGTTAAGGGATATTTGCCAATGATTATGCTGCTTCCAAAATTACCAGGCCTTACTGTTTGGCTCAGAAGTGACTGGAAAATGCAGCTATTCCCAGCAGCTGGGAGTGTTTTCAAAGGAACCCTCAAGTCACAGAGCCTATCAGAAGATGCCCTAATCTGTTTTGTGTTGCAAAACCAAAATACCAAAGCCCTGTGCCTTTATATACCAGGAAGTTTATTTAGCTTATGATTCTGATGACTGAAAGCCTAAACAGCACGATACAAATATTCAGTAAGGGGCCCCTTAGATGTGTTGCAGCATGCCGGTGAAGGGGGGGAAGGATGCTGTAGCTATATGTACTAGTCAAGCATATAGAGAGGCCTTCCTCAGAGGAGCAACTGCATGTTCACTCTCAGCTGCCGTGAGATGACCAGTCCTCCATGCCACAGACCCCTATTACCATGATGGGTGGCTCCTGGTTAAATTACATTCCATCATCCTCACCCCGGTACCGCCACACATGAGCCTTTGAGGGTGAGCCCATGCCCATTGAGAAACCTGCACCTCAGACTCTGGCTCTGTAGAGGAGACAAATACTATACCAGAGCAGTGCCTCTGACTTAGCTGGGAGTCAACAGCAGGGTGTGGAGCTGTTAGGAAACCCTGCTACTGAAGGTTGTAGTCTTGACTCATGTCTGCAAAGCTCCTCTGAACTCACAGCAAAATGGCGGGCTCCCTTTTCCAGCAGGGCTTCCTCTTCTCTGACTTTATCTGGGGAGCCAGACTCCCATACCCACTACCTGAGGAAAGTCATATAGTCCTGGGCAAACCTATGTTAAACTTCTCCCTCCTTCCCCCTCCCCCCCCCCGCCCAAACCCTCCCCACCCACCCCCAACCCCCCCTCCCACTAGTAATCTGCCCACCCAATGAGTACCTGAAATCCCTGGAATGCCTTTTCATACAAATGAAGCATTCATGGTACTTTAATCTCTAGCCAATGACTGACTTACAGTCACCCTGAAAATTCCTCCCCACACTCCAAGGTTCATATGTAGCCTTGTCTACCCCAATAAAGTGTATGCACACAAACAGTCTCACTAAAGATGATCAGAGAAGGCTTTATTCCCAGCCCCACCCCACCCCACCTCTTACCCCCCCCCCACACACACACACTCTTTTTCAGGGTCCATCTCATCCTTCTAGCCTGGTATGCCATGACACCCGGACACCCTGAGAGTACAAGCAGAATGTGGACCCATAGCTGGCAACCAACAAAAACACATAGGCAGAAATACGTGGGGCCGGGATGAAGCCTGAAGAATTCTGCCTGCCGGGAAGCGCATGTGCAGTCGGAGCTCATGGCGATCACTGAATTGAAGAGACAGAGCTGGGGTACCAACCAGGTGACTAGGGTTAAAATCCCTTGGGAGGAGCAAAAGACCCCATGGAGCATCTAAGTAGACTAAAGCAGCTAGACTCTACCTGGAAATACTTACCTTGTGGGTGGGACGAACCTCTTGTTCTACCCTTCAGCTACAGTCTAAGAGGCAATTGGGTGTTTACGAAATACATAATTAGGCAGGAAAACTGAAGCACAGAGAACTTCAGGGCTTCGCCCAAGGCCAGATCGCAAGTCAGTGTCTGCACGGGCTCCTGTTTCTCTTGGTCGCATTCTGCTTCTCCTCCTAAATTTACCCACCTGCCTTGGGTCTGCTCCGCTCCCCCGCCCCCACTCCTCCTCCTTTCTCTTCCTCTCATTCTAACATGGCTCCATCTGGACAATGTGTGCACACGGATTGAAAGTTGGAGTGCAAGCTTTCTCACCTACAAACTGCGTAGGCCTGTGTGTATAAATTAAACCAGGAGCGTCCAATTACCCACCCTGCCGAGAAGAGCCTGGGAGGTGCCAAGTCCAGGGGAGCCATCATGAATAGCTCCAAAAGGTTTATTTTTAGTTCAAGGATGAAATGCCTGCCCCTCTCTCTGCAGCACCTCTAATCCTCCTATTATGCTGCTTTGCTATCAGGAATACTGAGGCAACTTTGCATTCCTTGAACACCCCCTGTCTGCCGGCAGACAGACAGCCACCCAGAAGCATGCTGGGTGGCAGAGGAGGCCAGCTGGAGATTAAACACTTGCTTTGCAAAGATCCACAGTTAAAGGGCCTATCCCCATTACTATGGATGATCAATCAAGATGCTAGAAGGCTTTGCAGGAAGACTGAAACACTCTGAGATGGGGGAGGGTGCAGGGGCTGTGCAAAAAGTGCCCCCAACCCTGTAATGGTACAGGAACTGACGATAGTGTGTTGTTTGTGTTCCCCCATCTAATTTCCTTCCAAACACTTCCACGTGTCTTCATATCTTCTGTCTAAGCCCTACCTGGCCTTGCTCGATTCCCAAACCCAAAACATATTTCTAGGTTTTATATTTGTATGACTTCCAGTGTGCTGGGCTTGTCTGTTTTCATTAGATGGCGTACTCCACAGGGCAGGGAGCTGGGTCCCCTGTGCACGAGCAAAATACTATGTATGCCCAGCTCTTTACAAACAGTACAAATGACAAGAAATTGGCAAATGCTTGAGATAAGCAGTCGACACAAAAATCTACTTGGGGATGGCATCATAATGAGAGGTAAAAGCACAACTCTCCACGTGGGGTTATGGAAAGCAAGCTCTTCAAAGAGATAAATGTTACAACCCAGGAAATTTCATCAGCGAAAATATTCTAAGCAGGTTCCTGCGAGTGTGTGTGTGGGACATATGAAAATGGCATATCTTCTCTCACCCAGAAGCTGGGAAAGGAAATGTTATTAATAGGAATGGCATATGTGAGCTTTACTATGAATAAATATACAGATATTATATATACACACACACATATATACACACATATAATAATAACACCTCAAATCTATATGGTGCTTTTCCTCCCAGAAACTAAGAATAATCATGGTTATTATTATCTCGTTTATCCTTGCAGATTTTTCACTTATATTTTGATGCTGTATTGCCAAAATACAGAAACATTTAAAACCCATTCTTTCAGCTCTTCTCTGCCATGAAGTCCTAACGTCCCATTATACTCTCCTTAAAATGCAGTTAGGGGAAGGCACGCTGATTCTCTAGTAGAGGCTGCAGTTTCTTCCTAGCCCTAGAGAGAAGATGCCTGCCTTGCGTTCTTGTTGGTCTCTAAAGACCAACAGTTGTGAATCTGCTGCCCTCACCCCCATCCTGAGCCTCTAGGGTTCAAACGCCCTGCGGGGCCCACCACTGAGGGTACATAAAATAGGTCAGGTAACCTATTACCTAACTGAAGACAAGTTGTACACAAGCCGTTATTGCCTGCTAATGTCTCTGCAAAAGTTGACTGGCAGGTAAATGAATCCACATAGCAGCAAGTCCAGGAAGGACCTTGGAGTACACACTACTGGGGGTGTTCCGCGTGTGAGGGGGCACAGCTCTGGGAAGCTGAGGAGGAAGTGCAGACTGAACCTAAATGGAAGAGGGCGGCCCTCTGAGGCAGACATGGGATGTCCCTGAGCAGGAAGAAGACAGGAAATTGTGTGTCAGATTCTCAGAGGAATGAAAAGTAGAGACAGAGAAAGGGGCTGGGGGTCGCCAGCGCCTACATTCTATCACTGTTCCTCTCAAAAGCAAACAGAAGCCTGGGGAGTGTTAGGAACTAGAAAGCCATTGGACACACATCACCTATTTGGCCCTTCGGGCAGTACGACTTGCTGGGCGTTAGAAGACCATTCTGTAGGCTGTAAACTGACTGTTTTCCTGAGATCACCCTATCCAGGGGTCATGCATATCCTATGCTGCTTCAGACTCTAGAAGACAGTTATATGGTCATCAGGGATTACTGATCGCTGTCTGCATCGCCTCATGGAGGGATCAAGTGAGAGCAATACAGCAGGTCAGCAGACATAGGTGTGTTGATGAATGTCTGGCCATTGGGCTAAGTTCATGTGACATTTGCAGGATTCTTTCTTTGAGCTGCTTTGGTCCTCCTGACTGACTTTCTTTACCCTAACAGATATCTTTACACCATTGGCTTTAATGCCCCCTTTCTAAAAGAGATAGCTTGTTCCTTAAAATGTCACTTTGTTACGGGACTCTAGAGGTTTAGGGGCTCCTAGCTACCCTGGAAGAATTGCTGGTTTCATCCTTAGATGGATTCAATGTCCTCAGTATGTCTTAGGTTCTCCTTAGGTTTACTGGCCAGTGAAGACTGAGTTGGGTAGAAACGTGTTTCCTTTTCTGATCCTAGGTAGAATGGGAACATTTTGGGGGCTGTGGTTATTTAAATACAATGGCCTATAGCACTATTAGAAGGTGTGGTTTTGTTGGAGTAGGTGTGGTCTTGTCGGAGGAAGTGAGTTAGTTTACTTCCTGCTGCTTTCAGATCAAGATATAGAGCTCTCAGCTCCTTCTCTAACCCATGTCTATCTGCATGTCACCATATTTCCCAACATGACAATGGAGAAAACTTCTGAAACTATAAGGCAGCCTCAATTCAATGTTTTTCTTTACAAGAGTTGTTGTGGTCATGGTGTCTTTTCACAGTAATAAAACCCTAAATAAGACAGGGACTCTCAATTCTGTTTCAGAGTTCCTAGGAAGATCTTGTTGCTCTGTTCACTTAGAAAGCATAACTAATGCTTGTGCTTGTGCTTAATCCTTATGCTTGTCCATGGCGCATGCATCAGCTACCACTGACAGCAAAAAAACCTAAGCACAGACAAGCCAGTGATTATTCAATAGTAGAGCCAGGGTTCCAATGCCACTATGATATGTCACATCTCAGCTAATTTGTCCATTCAGCATGTAGCATCCGAGCCCCTCTTCTTGTTCACCTGGCCTGTGATTGTGAGCACAGCTCTCCCACACAGCCGGGTCTAACATATATCCTTTCTTATCAGTGCCATCATTTTTGGCATTTAATGATAAAATTCAACTCTGTCATCCACCTCATTCTCTACCTTCTATAGGTTTCTAAATCCCCTCATAAATCTTGCCTTAGGACAAACCTAGCTGTAGACTGACCTCTCATACTATTGACTCATTCTAACTCTCAAAGAATGAATTCATAATCCTTCTCTCCAATCTCAAACGTTGTATCTTTGGACAATTTGTTGCCACAACAAATAACTATAGACTTGGTAGCTTAAACAACAGAAATTCATTTTCTTACAGTCTCTTTCTGTGATTTGTGGATGACCACCACCTTGTTGTCTCCTCACATGAACATCTTTCTCTGTGCATACACACACACACACACACACACACACACACACACACACTGGGACCTTTGAGTGTTCTAAATTTCTTCTTCTCACAAGGACACCAACCATATTATATTAGCACCCACACCAGAAGCCTTGCTTTCAGTTATGCATCTCTTGATAGTTCTTGTATCCATACATGGTTACATGCCAGGGTCCTCAGGATCAGAATTTTCACGTAAATTTGGAAGAAAGTAGAATCAGTCCTTAACTGCTACATTCTCCCCATCTTCTGCACCCACTTGATTCATAGTGCAATTGTCTCCCATGACACACTTCTTAAAAGCCCTCATCTTGGAGAAACATTGAAACGTGTCCATTAGTAACACAGATTCCTTCGAAAACCGGTAAGATTGTTTTTATTTGTGACTCCTAAAATGGCATTCTTCTTTCTCACTTCCACAGACTGGCTTATATGGTGACAGCGCAAGGGGAGGCACTAGTGATAAAAGCATACAGGTTGGCTATAAATCTCCTCATTTTAATACACTTCATTAAAACCAGCATTTTTATTACAAAGACCTGCCAAAGTGAATATTAGACAGAAATGCATGTTAAGCTGCCATTGATCTTTTCAGGTAGACTGTACATTAAAGAGCACAGTTTCTCACTCTGTTAGCTGCTCACACATAAAAGGGAAGTAGAATCAAAGGCAAAAATCCCTCAGCCTCATCCCTCCAGCGTCACTATGGCTACCCAGTAGGGTTGGTGGTAGAACCAGGCAAGGGGTAGGAGCCAATCAAATAATCTTTCCAAAGCCTTTTACACCTTTGTCCAGTACTCTACAGATGCTTTTCTCCTTTCTCCATCACTAGGAGGTCACTACCGATGGATTCTTGCTTTGTCCAACCTGGAACTTCCATTCCCCGGGAGAAATATATATTCTTCCATATTTTAGCAACAGCTCATCTCAAAACATTTTTTCCCATTAAGGGAACTAGCACTGATTCAGGATGAAGGCTGAAGGTAACTTTGGAGGTCTGCTGGTGAGTAGTAGTAGTAGTAGTAGTAGTAGTAGTAGTAGTAATAGTTTTGTGTGTGTATGTATGTGTTTGTGTGTGTATGTATATATTATGTTTGTTATTGTTATGTGTGGCTAAGAACAGAAATCAGAAATGTAATGAAAGCAAGAGGAAATGTACTTGACAACTGGGGAAAGAGGCTGGATGAAGAAATTGTGTTCCTGGGGTTTAGACAGCCTGAGATGGAGTTGTGGCTTGTCTTCCAACAGTCAATCAGACAATCCTCTAGGATTCCTGCTGTCTGCAATATAACAACTCAAGAGGAGTGCACAAGGTTTAAGTGCTAGGAGCTAATCCTGCCCAAGCAGTTTCTGTCCAGGACACATTCTCCTTTCTCATCACTACTATATTCTTCACGTTTATGCTTTATCTTTTTGTCTTTTCATCCTGTCTTAATATGCCCACAAATCCTCCGTACAGAGACAAGAGTGGGGATTGCCACAGCAGGCTTCCCTGGTGCTGGTTTACCATCAGTTAAAACAGTGCTAGTGAGTGTTAGAAATCAGACACAGAATGGAACTAGGAGTACTCCCTGTCTGCTTCATTTAAGGTACCATTCTCCAGACTACAAGTGCCTCCTGTGATTGTAAATCAACACATAACACAAATTATGAATATATCAATATGCACAGACTAAGACATCCACCAGATCTTTAAAGGACCTAAATGAAGGGTTTGGTTTTGTTTTATTTTGTTTTTTAACAATGTGAAGATAAGCAGGAAGGACATAAATGAACTCATTACCCAAAACAATCCATTAGCCAGTCTTGGGACTTGTGAGACAATTCTTCCTTTTTCCTTAGTGGTGTATCTATTGCTTTTCTCTCTGTGCTGCCTGATTCTGAGGCACCAGCACACATCGGTAAGTCACACTGAAGAATCAGCCTCCTTTTCCTGACCAGATAGATCTATCCTGGAATGGTCCTGCCATTTCTCCCACTACCATGTTGAGATCCCCCCAAACTCTCAGTGTATCTAATTGCACTTTCATATTTTCCCCGGCTACCTTTGGTAGGCCAGAGTTCTTATTTCAGAGACTGACTAAAATCAGTAGGCTCTCATCTTGTTCCCATCCCTGTACATTTTCAGGCAGCCGAAGCAATGGCTACTAACTGTCAAAATGCAGCAACTAATGGAGGAACAGGTCAATGACCCACCACAAAGCACAGGGACTCATCCTGTGTGGAAGGAGACCTGAGCATACCAGGGGCATCCAGAGAAGGCACATGTCTTCTACTGACGTCTATAAAGTCCCTCTGTGTGTATTCTCCTTTGACCTCTCGTCCCTCTTGCTCTGTCCTGTCTTCCTCTGCTGACCCTTTGCGTGTTGATGGCTTCACCCCTGCTTCATCTTCTGCCTTCTTCTCACTCTGTACACGTTTTTACTGATCTAGTCCATTCCCGGGAATTTAGGCTGCTGCCTCTTAGGTCTGAGCTTCTTTCCAAGTTCCAAATACACAGGCGGGATGCTTATTAATTGGACTTCTCCATGGATGCAACATATCCGGCTTCAGACTCACTTTTCGCATTCCCATTTCTCCAAATGTATTACTTCTCATAGTTTTCTTTCAAAAGGATCACACTAACATCTTGGTTGAAAATCTCCCAGTCATCCCTGCTTCACCTATACTCTGCCCATGGATCAATGGTCAATGCATGCTGTCTTTAGTCTTTCTATTCTGCAGCAGCTGATGCTGCCTTACATCCTCTCTTGCTCAGATCACCACAGTAGTCTTTAGGCTACTCTCTACGTGTTTGTCCTGGTGCGTCTTAACTTCAGTCTACTCTACACTGATCCCAAACAAATATGTCTCCATTCATGAACCTAAGCCTTTCATTTTTAAGACCATTACACAGAAACTGTTCCCTCTACAATCATGTCTGAGCTGCCTTCCAACTGCTCTTAGAATTTAATTCTAGACCTTACTCACTGTCATCTTGTATTTCTACTTCTATCACAAAGCAATAGTTCTGGGCCTGCCACAAAAGACTGCATAAAATTCATGTCCACAGTGGAATTACTGCAAAGTGTTGTGTATCTTCCCATCCATTGGTTCCCTGCTTACTGGATTTCTACCCGCTCTGTGGGGGGTCCAGTTCAAAATACTGCTATGCTCTGGGACTTTGCTGACCCAACCATACCTCATTAGCTTCCCTTTGAGCTGGGTTCTCTGAGAAACATGAGGCCTCTCGTTTTCCTTCAGATGTCTGTCACCTGGCAAAACCGTGGTCTCCTTAAGGACAGAGGTTACATCTTATTTAATTTGAAGCCCTAAGCTCACCTCACAGAGACCCAGCTGTATTTATCCAGCACAGCACTGTGTGGTCCCACACTCCCTGGGCATTTCCAACCAGCAGCTGTGTAGTTCCATCAGACTCCATGAGCCCTCAGCTATGCTCGGCATCTTCTTCCTCCAGAGCTCCTCTTCTGGAATTCTCTATTGCAACTGGTGCACAATCTCTGAATTGAAAACCACTGTGACTCCTTCCTCTGGCCTTCATTCTGCTCATTTTCCTTTCTGAATCTCTGTGGAGTCTCCACCCTCTTCTCCATCCTGTCACCAACATGGTGTTCTGACTTTCACCGAGTCTCCCCAGGCTATTCTACTACCACAGCCTAGTCTCTCTGCCACAGCCTCCCCAAAGCTGACGTCTACATCCTGCCAGTGTTATGGTCACATTTGTGGCTGGAAATCCTCCAAGGGTTCTTTTTCATTACACAAAAGCTTCCCACTGTCCTTTGCATGATCTTTCCCTCCATGATCTCTGCTGACCATGTTGTCTCCTCTCCTCTTCCCTGACTCTACCTCTTGTTCCAGGCATACAGAAGCTATTGCAGCATATTTATATGCACTTCTGATTCTCAACAGCATGCCTCTGTGAAGGCAGAACCCATCCTAGAGAGGCCCTGCCTGGCCTACTCCTGCCTGAACTTCAAACTAAACTCTGGTTGTTCCTCCTCTTGGCAGCCTTCTTGGAGTCTTCCTATATCCTCAGATTGAATTGGTCTACCTCAGTGTTTCAATAGTGTCCCCTGAATGCCATTGTTGCTATATCTATATCTACCACAATATCCTTCTTCTCCTGCAGTCAGAAGCCATATTGCTAAAAAAAAAAAAAAAAAAAAAAAAGGAACTTGATCATTGTCTATTAAATGGGCATATCTTCTTGAAAAATATGTAAAGGTAAAATTAATAAACTAATATGAACATATAACAGGTGCTTTATCTGTATTGAGTCTCAAAAGAACTCCGTGGGGCAAATATTGTTGTCTCTACTCATATGCAACAGAGGAAACTAAGGCTCACAGAGAGTGAATTGCCTGAAGACAGGGCAGAAGTCCCAAGCCGCATCTACAATTCCAGCTTGTACCTGTCCCCCCAATCTCCTGTTTCTCTCACTTGCACACCTCCAGAAGGTCCCAGGGGAGAAGAAGGTGTCCCATATGCAACCCAGTCAGATGCCACTCTTGTCATTCCGGAACCCTAAGAACTACCTGAGCTCTGCATAGCTGCAAGCACGGAGCTGAGCCCAAGCTGCCTCTGCTCCATAGCTCATTGCAAACTTCTATCTAATTTGCCGTTCCTGCTCTCCCTAAGGACACATTTACGTTAGTACTTTAAAGGCAAGCTTCTCTCTATGAGGCAGGCATGAATCCATTTTTCACTGGCATTCACTTTATAGAAAATGCAGGGCTTTATATATTAACGAGTAATTTTCTTTGCCCATTGCAGTTCAAAAATTCAATAAGTGCTGTTTAAGCCTAACTCCCCCATTTATAGGTCAGAGAGCAGCCCTGTGGTGGTGGAGAGAAAATTCCCACACATTCCCTTTTCTTTACCCCTTGCTTTGCAGCTACTGTCCCTTCAGACAGCACCGTGACTGCCACCAGTACCCAAAGTGACAGCTGAAATTTCCAGTTTTAGGGTTCAAGGTGGCCTCACCTCACACCTCCAAAGACTCATTAGTTACCTTTCTCTGTCTCCCTGTGTATAAACCCACCAGCTACTTCTCCAGTGAGCTGAAATCCTGATGCTTAGGAATGTTATTCATGGAAGATTTGCTTAGTTCTTCTGTCCTCTTTTGGAATGGAAATGCTCCATTAAAGTCACTTGCATCTGAGCTCCACAGAGTTCACTGTTTTGGCAAACCAGGTCACTGTGTCGTTTGGACTTGAATTTAAGGCATTAGAGGAGACAAAGGATTTGATTTCTCCCCTTCTAAGGCTGACAATTGGTGGTGGAGTTATGGAGGGAATGGGAAAGGGGAAGCAGGAGGCTACCTCTGCTCCCACACTGAGGAAAGCAGATGTCTCCCTTGAGCACACTATATTTGCCTAACTCCCATGACAAGGCTCCTAGGGCACTTATGAGCATGGGTATAGGTCTGCCCTGTGCAAGAATTAATAATTGAGTAAAATCTCAATTAAAACAAACACATAAATCACATTTAATATCGCCCTGATGGGTCGAATCTAATATGCCAGACCTATTAATCATTTGCCAGACCCTGGAATCCCAGCCTCCTCCTTCTGAGATTCTGAAGTAAAGGCTGAATTTCTCCTACCTCTACTACAATGTAATCATACTTCAGAGGCAGGGGCCAGGAGGTTTGGGCCTATGTCATGGCTCAACTGTGGAATGTGGCAGTACCAGTGGGAGCCCAAAAGGAGATAGGAGCCCAGATTCTAGACTCCTGAACAAGTTAGTTTCTCTGCTGGTGTGGAACCAGTGGGGCAGGGTAAGGTATAGACACAGTCACAGGACCTCCCGTAGAATGTGAAAGATAAACAAGCCCTTCATAGTGACAGATAATATCAAGTGGTCCTTCAGATGAGTAGCAGACTTGGGAAGTCAAGGGAAGAAATACAATTCACTTCTCTAAAGTTCTAGGGCTTCTCACACTAGAGAACTGGTAGAGAGAATGACACTAATATGGATGGAAAGGACTGGTAGCTGGATGGATTCAGGGCCAGGGTGTTAGCCTATGGGAAGAGTCCTAGGACAAGCCAGGAAGATGCAGGGTAGCACCTATAGACCATCCAGGGAGACGAGAAGAGGGAAGGTTTGCCCAGTCAATTGAGAAAGTAGGCCTTCCAACCTACTTAGAACTGGAGAATCTTCCTAACGTCATCTGGGGACTCTTAGCGCAAAGTTTCTGTGTCTCTGGTGCAGAAGAATGACTAGGATAAGAAGACTGAAACCAGAAGACATCATTTGATTCCCAGTGTATAGAATTGACCCTCCATTTCCCTGCCTATAAAACAAAGTTTATAATATTTAATTCACAGGATTTACTGGGGTTCAAAGTAGAGGTTCATAACAGTACTAGTGTCAGGTCACAGGCAGTAAGGAAGGGCTTCAGCGAAGGAAGATCTCATGCTAAAGCAGGGAGGCTCTTCTGCACAGCACGTTCAAGAGACTAGATGCAAAAGTGAGGTTGAGGTTGTAGAACTGAGTCCAATCGGTAACGTAGAGTTGGAATACAAAATCAGCCCTGAGGAGTAGGAAAGAGCAGGCTATCTCGAGCTATGCCACATGACCTTGGGTCTGACCATGATGCCGCAGGTATTTATAAGAGGGATGAGATTTGAGGTAGCCAATGTTGGCAGAATATCCCACTGATGTGAACGTTAGGAAGACATTCTGGCTCCAGAGTTTTGTCTGAGCAAATTGGCAAGTAAAGGTGAGAACAATGTGGCACTACTCACGCTCTTCTTGTCTTCTTAGTTTCTTTCCCGTTTCTGAACCATGAACTATATGCCAGCCATTAAGAGGCTTGAACTAGAAATCCTAGCAAAACTAAACCTTAGGAATGAAGACATTAGGAAGTTGGCTTCCCCAACACCAAAGGGAGAATAAATACTTTCTCATGTGTAAAAGACTCATTTAAAAAACAAATATGGGCACTTACCAGATTCCTGATGAATGCATGTTAAAAAATCTACTTAATAATGGATGTGACATCAGGTCTCATTTTGTGCCACGGATTCGCACAGCATTCTATCTGGCACATACCAAGCATGGATAATGGACCACTGCTGCTTCCCCAAATTATAAGGAATATTTATTAATCATCCTAATTCAGGAACAACAGTGGCATTCTCCTCATTTTATAGATTTAAAAAAAAAAAAAAGAGCTAAAGCTAAAAGATGTGAATGCATGCGCCCAAGGTTTTATAATGAGTAAGTAATAGAGTTAAAATTCTCTATCAAAGACAAAGCCGTTTGTTTTGTTTTAAGATATTTGAGACAGGGTTTCACCACATAGCCCGGGCTGCCAGGAACTTGCGATCCCTCTGCCTCTGTCTCTTGAGTGCTGAATTTACAGATGGGCATCATCATGGCTGGCTTCAGCCATGTTCTGGGATTTTAGCAGCTGTGTGTTGCTGAGTTTGGGGACTTCCACTGAAGCATCTGTGACTCCTCCTCCTTCCCCGGTGATGGCAGATGCCACCTGGCACACAAGGCTGGAGAATATTGATGCTTCTCTTACCAGCCTCTGAGAGCGAAGAGCTGACTATGACTCCCTCTGCTTCTTTCTCCACCTCTGATCTCTTAGTTTCTCAGTTTCCATAGAACCGGAAATGTCTCCTATCCCTGATCTAGCCACAGTATTTATTAGTGAGCTTCCTTTTTGAGACCTTTCACATTGTATTCAATGCGCTAATACTGAATATTGGATTTCTGAAGCCCAGTGGCTTCTGGGACAAAGGTTAATCTCTGTCTATTTAACCTGGTTGGCAAATAGATGTGTCTCCGACTCATAAGCACTGAGTGCAGTACAGGTGGGGTTTATCCAGTTACCAAATAATTCCATCCCTTGTTGATTCTCCCTTACTACCATTCAAGGCTTTCTGCTAAGTGTTGAGCAGAAGAGGTTGATAGCTTAGATTCTGAGAGGAAAAATGATTAGCAGTATTTGAATCAGGGGACCAACTATTTGGGAGTAGCACATCCATGTTATTACTACATATTCTTTTTTGACAGCATGCCAGTGGCTCAGATTCAAGGCTCTCAAGACAAGGTTAGAACAGGGAAGGAAAATTACCACCCGTTGGCTTTCTACTACCATGAACTCTGATTATATTGCCAACTCCCCTAGAAACCACATAACCTGGGATTATCTCTCTATTACTCTTCATGTCTTCTTTGCCATAGAATCTTGATTTCGTTCAGTTGTCTGATGATAGTTCAATGGGAAGCTGGGTCGTACTCTAGCCTATGATGGTGATGGGAATGATGATATAAGGACACATCTAAACCTATCATGATGTCTCTGTTCTCCCTTTCAGGTAACTGCCATAAAAATGGGCACATGACACCATTTGTTCAGTAAACTTTAAGGCAGGTTGATGGAACACTTTTACTTTTAAATACATAATAAAATAATGAAAGCTCACTCTCACCCCACTTAAGCTTTGGCATTGCTAGGCAAGAGTGATAACTTGAGCTCTGGCAACTATTTTGAGATCAAGAGGAATCTGTTGAGAGAACAAAAGTCAGTGTAATGAGGACGTCCATGCAGGAAGACAGAAATAACCTTTCTCTTTGATGATGCATTGAATGGCTGCATAGATTGAAGCTGTCTGTACTTTTGCTTTTGACAAGTTACATGTATTGAAAGAAGAAAAGCTGATGGAGTAGCCAAGAGAATGCTCTAATTTGTAAAACAAAAGGGGCCCGGGCATGCCAAGGAGGTGGTACATCAGCCTTGCTTCAGACACTAGGCTGTCGGTAGATGAAAATAGACATAGAGTCTTTTAAGGCAATGTACTTATTCTTCAATCCAAAGAAGGAAGCCCTTCTGGCCTGGCTCCTGGCTTCTAGAGAGTTACCATTGGCCTATTTCTTTCTCAAATAAAAGTCTGACAACCCAATTCTACATTCTATAGAAGTGATTCCCAAACCACAGTCAATATAGCTACATCAGAAATAGATAGATGGCCTTGTGAATAGAGAAAAAAGCTACCAGGATAAGTACAACCTTCTACCCCTCCCCTACTACCCTTTTAACCACCGCCTATGTTGTCTGACCAGCTGTTCTTGTCCTGTTGCCATTATTATCTGGGCATGAGGGTAGAGATCATGGGATGTTCTTGTCCCTGGTAGGGGTTGCATGGCTTGCATATCATCAAACGCGCCCTGTCAGTGTGAATTAATTAAGTATTAAGGCAACTAGGGCATTCCCACATTTAATCATCATTACAATTCTGGAACTGGTTCCCAGTGAACCCAAATATTGAGATTGCTTGTTTTACTGCAGAATTCAAATACACAAAATTAGCAAGATCTGTGCTCAGAGTGTTGGCTGCTGCCAAATAGGAACGGGGAGATGTCCTGTGTATATTATTAAATTGTGCATAATGATGGTGTGTGTCTAGCACCCAGCTTTCATGGATGAGTACATCTTTATCTCCCAGGCTATGACAGCTTATTTGAACCAAGGAGCACATTTTGATTTTTCCCCTTCTCCATTATCAAGATGTTTGCAGTATGCACACAGAGCGTGAGCAGACCGACCTCTTGCCACGTCACTTCCTTCACTGCTTACGTCACTGCTGTTTTCTTCAGGTGGCTCCAAATCAAAGTTGTCTCGTTAGTGACCATCTTCCTACAACAAGTTAGGAGCTGTCTGCCCCACGAAACCTGGCAAGCCCACATAGCCTGCTCCATGAAACTGAATGAATCTGTAAGGCACCAGGAATGAGCATGTATTTTTGGAGAAAGTGACAAGGACAACTGGACATTCTTTGATTTCCTATCATGTGTCATATCTGAGGACAGGTGCTTCCAAGCAGGACCTCACTTAATTCTTAGTGCATCCCTACATTGTAGCTATAGTAACCTCAAATTTCTGATATTTACAAGTAGGGTCGCAGAGTTTGAATGTGCATCTTGTCAAGGTCATGCAGCTAGTAATGTATGAGAGTCTGGGGTCAGTCTAACATGCACGTCAATCCCAAGCCTGCAACACAAAGGACAGAAAGCAGGGGGGGAAGCCAATGTACAAAAAGAAAAGGCAAAATAATTGGCAGAAATATGAGGCTATCAGAAAGAAACCATTAAGAATTTATGCGGTAGGAGGAAAGGATATCACCAAAAAGGAAAACAAAGAAATTGACAGAAAAGAAAATTACGAGGAGCAGTAAACATCCTACAACACAGAAAAATAAGATTTCCCATGAGATGCTTCCAAAAGAAATCAAAATAAATGATGAGAAGACAGGAAGGAAAACGGAAGATGGATACAGAAGCTTCATTCTCTGTGGCTTCTTGGAAAGTTCTTGCCAGTTATTTGAGTGGGGACTCTGATAGAAACATGATTCGACTCTGACATTAATGTTATCTAATCTTTGGGGAGGTGAATCTAATATTTAAAATTTTAGACAGCCTCTCACCTCTCACAGTGATTCCTTAAATCTAAAGGTGAGTCGGGGGAGGTAAAACATTTTCCTAGGAGCAAAAGCTGTCCTCCTGTGAGGTAAATTACATCTTCCTGGACACTGAGTGCTATAAATCTTAGTCCTCACAAATTGTAACCACTGACTGCTATGAACCCCAATGAGGGGTCAGCAGCTAAAAGAGGCTCTGTATCACAATTCTCCAAAATTGCCAACCCCTGCAGGGTGGAAATCATTTCCTGAGGTTCCTGGTTTGCTCCTCCTGTCCATCTGGGACCAGGGAGAAAGGAATCACTTTCCTGAGGCGTTGAATGGCTTTTTTTTTTCCTACTGAAGCAAACGAAACATCCTTAATAGCAGAAGCCATCCCCTGCTGGGATGCCACTGACTTCAGCTATGGAAATGGACATCAGTATGTGTGTGCATGCATGCATGGACAAGTGCATGTATGTGCAACACACACATGCATGAGAATTCAAGTTGTACATGTCTATGGGAAGATATATAGGTATGTGCATGTGTAAGTGTATGTGTGTATGTTTATGTGTGCACCAAAATGATTTTGTGTGTGTGTATAGGTGTGTACAGGTGTGTGTGTATCTAGGGAACATGTGTATTTATCTTAACTTCAGGGTGTATACTGCCTTTATTTTCATCCTATACACATAGCAACAGGGCTCTACAGAGGCAACCTATAGAAATGAAAACACTAATTTAGAATCTGAAAAACTAACTGAAATTCAGTTATAATGAACTTCCTACTGTTGCTGTGTGGACAAGCCACCAGGCCTAGCCAAAGCTCAGTTTCCAAATCTATCAAATGGGATAGGAATCCCTGCCTCATTATTGTGAGGACCAAGTAAGGTAATGTGAGAAATAATGTGTGCTCTCAATGCCTTCAATGCAGAAATGGGAAGTATCTGATGAGAACTAATAGCTCTGATTGCACATGAGTCCAGTATTGTCCCCTTGAAAGCCAAGTCCAGGCTGGAGAGAAAATCACAAAGACTAGACAAGTTTTCCAATAACCATAGGCAAATCAGGAACCTCCATGGCTTTTGGACCAGTCCTTCTTCCAGAAAAGCTTAGGTTCATATCTCTGTATTCTTCTCAGAGTTCATGGGGTCATTGGGACTGTCTTTGATGCTGAGGGAAAAAAAAGCCAAGATCAAGGTCTTCAAAATAAAACCATGTTGTGCTTATGGAGAGTCCTGGTCTCTCAACCTCAGGTAAATGCATTATCCTGACACCCATTCCTAGGAACCCAGAGCAAAGCCAGTTCTCCCTCCATCATCTGCGTTTCTCTGAAAGGCAAAATTACCCTGCCTCTAGCTCAAGGGAAAAACCAAGTTAACCTTTGTAACACTACAGCAAATGTTAACAGTCTGCCATGCCTTTCATAATGCCAGTCCAGGCACTAGTCAGTAACCGTCTGTTAGAAATACAGAGAGTATATGTCAAAACCGACTCACACATGCTGAATCGAAAAAGAGCAGTTATTACTGCAAACTCTATATGCATTATTTATCAAATGAACTCTCTGCAGCAGGAATACAATTCATTTCTACTCTCTTTCTCTCTCTTGCTCTTTCATTTCAATAGAAGATGAAAGGAACCATTCATAGGATCTTTCTGAGCATAACTCATGCAGCAGGATCCCTTGCTGGGGTTTAAGTCAGCTTTTCCTGTTGCTTGAGTAGAGAAGACAAGAAACCCTGTCTGGAACACTTTCTCAGATTTCCTGACAGCAGCTACTACAGGCACCCCATCCCATCTCCTGGAATTTTAATAGTTAGATTTCTCTTCCACAAGCATTTGAGGAGAGGAGAGCCTTAACGTGGAGTTGGCATATGCCTTAAAATGCGAAACATTAGTCTTCATAATTATGTAGGCTGAAAGTTAGTTTGGCCTTGTGGAAATGGTGGTGGTAATTGTATTTAAGATGCCAGTAGCTTTATAGGCAATAACTATGATATTGGAAAGTATAAAGGTAATGGTGGTGATGTTATCAGAAATATGAGGTGGTAATGGTGATGGAGATGGAAGTAGTGATAATGCCATTGATTATGGTGAAGGTGAGATGGGAAAAGCTTATGGTAATATAGTATAGTGGCAAATATGATTGCGTTTTATGTGTATGGCAATAGAGTATAATGGTTTATAAGAAGTTTCAATAGAACACGTCTTTTAAAAGAAGGCACCTCACTCCTACTTCACATCAGAACTCCAAAGAACCTCTGCTTTTAATTTCTATCTGGTTTGTGGCTGTCAGAGTAAAATTTAGACAATAAAATTTCCATTTCTGAGGGACTACCTGCCTGCTGGTCCCAGAAATGCTTTCTCAACTTAAGCATTAGGTATTTCCATCTCTCTCTCTCTCTCTCTCTCTCTCTCTCTCTCTCTCTCTCTCTCTCTCTCTCCTAAAATCTAAATTATGCTTGTAAAGCAGACTCCACCTATAACTCCCATCCATACCTCTGGAACTTGGTGATACCCTGTTCAAAGCCTATACATTGGACTTGGACTTGGATAAGTGATTTCCCTGGTTACTATTTATGTTAAGTTGTACGGGTTTGGGTCACTCCAACCTCATCTGAACATTCTTCAAAGTAGGGTACATCCTTTATCTTTCTTCAATTCTACATCCTTAAAATAAATATGTTAAACAAATGAATGATTGGACAGATCAATGAACACATGCATGGAATTATCATTTTCTCCTACAAAATATGACATACAAGCATCTAAAATAGTTGAAACATTAAATTAAGCATTGTTACAATTTTAATCTGCCTTACTTAGCTGTGAACTGTATCAACTACAACACTAACCTGCAAAGCAACATATATCACTTGTGTAATAGTGGCACAATCGTTATTGGAGCAACCAATCACCATCTACTTGCATTTGGTGCCCATTTCATCATCTACACCTGGTACTATAACTCTGGTCAATAACTCGTGCATGGAAAAGTCATAGACCCAACGGAGAAACTAATTATTGTTTAAATTGACTCAGCATCAAACTGCCTTCTCCTAAATGTTTATGTTGATACTCATAAGTGGGGTCACATCTTGAATGCTTTATCTCCAGCTCGTGGCACTATTTTGAAGTCTGTGCAACATTTAGGATATAGAGCCTAGCTGAAAGAAGTAGGTCACAAGGGACAAGTCTTTGAAAGTTAAACACATCCCTAGTTCCTGTTATTCATTCTGCTTTCTGGTCTACCACAGCCATAACAGCCTCCACACACATTCTTTTATTTTTAAGATTGATTGATTGATTGATTGATTGATTGATTGATTATATGTAAGTACACTGTAGCTGTCTTCAGACACTCCAGAAGAGAGCATCAGAGCTCATTACTGATGGTTGTGAGCCACCATGTGGTTGCTGGGATTTGAACTCAGGACCTTCAAAAGAGCAATCAGTGCTCTTAACCGCTGAGCCATCTCTCCAGCCCACACATTCTTTTTAATATGAATGGAACTGCTCTGCCATGCCTTCTTTATCATGATGCACTGAAAACATAAGACAAAATGAATCTTTTTCTCCAGGAAGTATCTCTGTCACATGTCATGGTCATAGTGCATGTGCAAAAGTAACGGATATAAGCACAAACATCTTCTCAGGTCTTGCAAGAAAGAGGAAAGTAAATTACACCAAGCATGCTACTGTAACAGTCCACAATCAGGTGCTATGCTAAATCTCCACATGCTTGCTCTTCTAATTATCACAGGGGCCACATAGAGCCTGTGGATTGGCTATGAGTTCTTTGCTTTCAAGATGCAACACTTAGAGAATTGAAATAATTTTTGTTATAGCCTCATGATGCACTATGCTTTGGATTTGGATTCAGATATAAGTTGAGTGATAATTGTCACTAACCATTTACATGGCTTTTCCTAACAAATTTTCATCTCTGAATCTTTGTATCTGGCCTTGAAAAGTGGGAGAATAACAATGAACTGCAGGGGGAGGGAGGTGAAATAAAGAAAATTGTTTTTGAGGGTGGACTGGGGTAGGGAATAAAATATGGAGTGTAAAAAATAAATTAATTAATTAAAAAAAGAAAATTGTTTTTTCTTATACACAATAATGATTAGAAATATATAATTGGCTGGGAAGTGGGGATGCATGCCTTTCATCCCAGCACTTGGGAGGCAGAAGCAGGTGGATTTCTGAGTTCGAGGCCAGCCTGGTCTACAGAGTGAGTTCCAGGACAGCCAGGGCTACACAGAGAAACCCTGTCTCGAAAAACCAAAAAGAAAAAAAGAAAAAGAAAAAGAAAGAAAGAAAGAAAGAAAGAAAGAAAGAAGAAAAAAGAAAAAGAAATATATAATTGGTGTAATAAATTTTGTACACACACACACACATACACACACACACACACACACACACACACACACATATCTTTGTGTTCCTTGACCAAGATTACAGATCAGATTGTGAGGTTCATACTCTCATACAGGGTACAATACAGACTTAAAAAGGAGCTTTTTCTTTCCCTGGTAACAGAGGGTGAATTCTGGGGCAGTTCAAGGAATGTGAATGCCATGTGAGCCACTGATGACAAAGCATGCTGACTAATTTAGCCAGTCAGCTCACTCAGCATAACTTAAAGTCTTACCCAGCAATCCACTTGTATCTGGGCCACAGCAAAGTCAGGAAAACCACTACCATCCTTCTAACTGCCTAGGAGCACCAAGTCTCTCGACACAGCTACAAGACGTTGACGCTAGTCCAGGCCAGCAGCAGCAGCTTGCTCCCTCACCACCCAGCAGCCTACAAGGGACATCTCTGGGGCTATGTTTCTGTCCTGCTGTTCTACCCAAGTGTTAAAAATTAATTTAACTCTGATTGTACCACGAGAGGAAAAGTTAACAGAAGTTTTATTTTTAATATATGAGGAACCTTAACAGGATTTAAGCTTAATGCCTCAGAAACTGGATGAACGGCTGCCAATTTATCTGCCAAAATCTGTAGACTTTAGTGGGAAGCTGAAAAAATGGAAGAAGCATTACTCTAGCAGCTAGCGGCAGGATTGAAATGCCCCCCACAGCAGCTAGGAGAAATCCCAATAGTCTGCCGGCCTGAGAAATTGAATCATAAATTGTCCAGATCCTCAGTTTCCCCTTATTACCTCAACCTCCAGTTTTCTTTGCTACCCAGGAAATACATCATCTCAATTTTTTTTAAAGATATAATGGAGCTTGTCACTTAGAATCAGAATTTTAGAGTTGATTTCTTCCAGCTATAATAATTTATGGTACTAAGAGATGTGAAGGGAGAGCTTATAAGAGCAAACTGTGCTGGGCGCGGGCCATGCATTTTCTTTTAGACATGGCTTTTGGCTGTTTCCAAGAGTTACTAACTTCAAAAAAAAAAAAAAGTTCTCATGCAAAATATCCCTCTATACACTTAAACCCAATTGCTTGAGCTGCTCAGTGTCGGACTGTGTTTCATTGAGAAGACCGTGAGCCGCTTCTATGTAGACATTCTTTTACCAAATATTAATCAAGCATCTACTCAGAGTCAGACACTGCTGCAAGCATTCAGGGGAAAAGAAGCAACTGAAACAGTTGAAAGCCTTTGCCTTTCTGGAACTTTCACTCTAGGAAGGAGAAACAAAACTAGGCACCAAATAAATAAAAAGTTGTAGGGCATAGAAAAAGGTGGTACTTACCAGAAAGAAAGCCAAATCGCAAGGAAGAGGGGGCCATTGGTAGAATTCACTTTGTACAGAGTGGGCCCACAGAGAAGCAGCACGAGGTGAAAATTAATAAGGCAGTGAGAGAGCAAGTCACATGACCTGCCAGGACCAGAGAATTCCAGGGAGAGGAACCCAGAGAGGCAAACGCTGGGGTGAGAGAATTGTCTGTAAAGCATCACAGGCTGTGATGAGATATACGATGAAGCATGAGGCGGCGCGGCTAAAGTGAGGCTACAGGCCAAAGAGCTGGTGCGAGCAGGGTGACCACACGTCTCGGTTGTCCAAGACAACCTCACAGTAAAGCTGTTCTTTTGGAAGCAGCATCAGCGGTGCCCCTGCTCCCTTTCAAAGTTCCTCCACTTAGGTGATAAGTTATGCATTCTCTCTTGACTCTGGGGTCACATTTAGGACACTGGCTTTTATTTGAGCAAGTTGTTTGCAAAATATTCCAGTCACCCACATGAGGACTATAGGGCTTTGCGCCCCATTCTCCCAACTCTTTTATAAACTCTAAAGTTCTAGCCCCCTTTACTTTGTGTCTCTTCTCTCTCCCTCTTCCTTACCTCCTCCCTCTCTCCCTCTGCCCCCTCTCTCTCCCTCCTTTCCTTCTGTGTCTCCATCTCTCTCTCCATTCCCTCCTTTCCCGATCCAAACTGTCACCACTTCTTACTCAGATGTTAAGTTGCCTGCTCAGTGTTATTGGTGAGTTGGGCGGGCGGGCTTTGGGACACTTATTCTTATCCTTCCCAATATGGATTTCCACAGAAGCCATGAGCAGCTTTGCTTATGCTTCTTCTTATTTTGTTTGTTCTATTTTAGCAGAGTGCACATAATGAAAACAATTATCATTTAACCATTATGGTTCATTGGTATTCCGTGCATTCTCACTGTGAGGCAACCAGCCCTATACCATCCACTTTATGGATATTTTCATCCTGTCAAGCTCAATCACTCTATTCATTAAATAGAAACTCCTGAACTCTGTCTGTGATTGGCTAATTTCACTCAACATACTAACCACGTGGTTCCTCTACACGGAAGCATGTATGACATTTTATCATCTGTTCTACAACCAGTCAACATTTGGGCTGTTTCCATCACCCGTGGTTGTGTATAACATGGGTACAAACAGTGGTGTACAGGGACCTCTTTAAAAATTACAAGCCAGTCCCTGTCATTTCGCACCTGCTGAAAGCTCTCTAAAACTTGGTGCTAAGAATAAAATCCAAATCTCTTCTCAGTCCACCAAGCCCCATCACATCCCACTCTCTCTCTCTCTCTCTTCCTGTCCACCTACCCTTCACTTATCAGACCCCGGCTTCAGCAACCTCTGCCCATCCACAAATACATAGCACATCCTCATGAGAGCCTCTATGCCTGCTCCCCTCCTGGCCTAGAATACTTTTGACCCCCATCCCGAGCAAAGCCAGCTTCTTGTCTTCATCTAGGCTTCTGCCGAAACACCTCCTTATAGGGCTTTCCTGGCCATCTGGGCTACGGTAACTTGATGGACACATGCAGTCTCATCTCGACTGTTTGATGACGGCAGAGCTGTCCGTCGTTGTTTCCATGTTCTGCTAGCTCATGCAGCAGTCTGGAATACTAGAGCAGAGCAGTCCCTGGCACACGGGAGATTTTCTAAATGAGTAAAGTCTGCACTTGTAATTTCACTGCCCAGAGTAGAATAAGAGTCTCAAGACTCCCCCGAAGGAAGCTCATAGGAAGGCAACATGGAGTGTGTGGTGTTGGATCTAATTTCATTTTCTTTTTTTTTTCATTCTTTGTTTTAATTGAATATCATCTTCATTTACATTGCCATGGTAAAACCTTTCCAAATTTCCCCCCTCCCCAAACACCCCCAACCCCTCCTACCTCCCCCTGCCACCACATATATGCCTCCCACCCGACACACTCCCACCTCCCCCCCTTGGTTTCCCTTTGTTGGGGCCTCTGCTGAGCCTTTACCTGACCAAGGACCACTCCTCCCACTGATGCCCAACAAGGCCTTCCTCTGCCACATTTTTGGCTGGAACCATGTATGCCCCTTGGTTGATGTTCAGTCCCTGGGAGTCTTGGGGCGTCTGGGTGGCTGAAATCATTGTTCTTCCCATGGGGCTGTAAACCCCTTCAGTTCTTCTGGACCTCCCTCCAGCTCCTCCATTGGGGACCCCATGCCCAGTCCAATAGTTGGTTGCTAGCATCTGCCTCTGTAATTGTAAGGCTCTGGCAGGGCCCCTCTGGAGACAACCATTGCATGCTCCTTTCAGTATACACTTCTTGTCATCCTTAGTAGTATCGGGGTTTGTTGACTGTTTATAGGATGAATTCCCAGGTAGGGCAGTCTCTAGGTGGCCTTTACTTCAGCCCCTGCTCCACACATTGTCTCCCTTATTGCTCCTGTGAGTATTTTGTTCCTTTTCTTAGAGGAACCAAAGCATCCTTACTTAAGTTCTCCGTCTTCTTGAGCTTCCTGTGCTGGGTGCATTGGAACTTGTTTATTCTGAGCTTTTGGTCTAACTTCCACTTATCAGTGAGTGCATACCATGTATGATATTTTGTGATTGGGTTGCCTCGCTCAGGATAACACTTTTAGTTCCAACCATTGGCCTAAGAATGTCCTAAATTTATTGTTTTTAATAGCTGAATAGTACTCCGTTGTGTGTGTATGTGTGTGTATATATATATATATATATATATATACACATACCAGTTTCTGTATCCATTCCTCTGTTGAGGGACATCTGGGTTCTTTCTAGCTTCTGGTTATTATAAATAAGGCAGCAATGAACATGGTGGAGCATGTGTCCTTATTAATTGTAGGAGCATCTTCTGGGTATATGCCCAGGAGTAGTATAGCTGCGTCAGCTGGTGTTACTATGTCTAATTTTCTGAGGAATCGCCAAACTAATTTCCAGAGTGGTTTTACCAGCCTGCAATCCCACCAACAATGGAGAAGTGTTCCTTTTTCCCCACATTCTCTCCAGCATCTGCTGTCCCCTGAGTTTTTCATCTTAGCCTGATGGTGTAAGGTGGAATCTGACTGGTGTAAGGTGGAATCTCAGTGTTGTTTTGATTTGCATTTCCCTAATAACTAAGGATGCTGAACATTTCTTTAGGTGTTTTAGGGCCATTCTTGAGTTTCCCCAGCTGAGAATTTCCTGTTTAACTCTGTACCCCATTTTTAATACGGTTATTTGACCCTCTGGAGACTAACTTCTTAAGTTCTTTGTATACACTGGATATTAGCCCTCTATCGGATGTAGGGTTAGTAAAGATCTTTTCCCAATTTGTTGGTTGCCGTTTTGTCCTATTGACTGTGTCCTTTGGCTTACAGAAGCTTTGCAGCTTTATGAGGTCCTATTTGTCAATTCTTGTTCTTAGAGCATAAGCCATTGGTGTTCTGTTCACTTTTTCCCTGTGCCCATGTGTTCAGGATTCGTCCCCACTTTCTCCTCTATAAGCCTCAGTGTGTCTGCTTTTATGTATAGATCCTTGATCTACTTGGACTTGAGCTTTGTACAAGGAGAGAAGAATGGGTCAATTTGCATTTTTCTGCGTGCAGATCTCCAGTTGATCCAGCACCATTTGTTAAAAACGCTGTCTTTTTCAATTCACTTGTAGTTCATGCTTCCTTTCCCCTTGGCTGCCTCCAGTGGAATTCTGGGATGCATAAACATATGGCATGGCAGTCTACATCTAATATGATACTATTCAGGCAGCAAATGATGGTATACAGGGTCCTCTCTTTATATATATATATATATATATATATATATATATATATATATACCTTTATATATATATAAACCAGTCCCTGTTGCTCCACACTATGGCAAGTGTTGTGTTCTCAGACAATGTAGAAATGACAGATAAGACCTGGCTGGGTGTGAGCCAGACCAATTCTTTTTTTTTCTTTCTTTTTTTTTTTTTCTACAACATAAGTCACTATGCCACATAACACACAGAAAGAAAGAGCCCATTAACTTGTCTCTCCAACATTCAAAATGCTATGTCATTTTTCAGGCTGGGCTCAATTTCTCCTTCATCAATAAGAGTGACAGTCCTGCCAAGCTGGCAATAGATAGCTCTACTTCCTGCCGAGACAGGCTCCATGGAGAACGCCAACCCCCCAGCCCCCCAGCCCCCCCCACCACCCCCCCCTGCACAATGCTCAGCAGCTCTAGAGTCTACTCTCAGGCTGGGAATGTCCTCTCTATCGCAGCGCCATGGTGACAAAGTCTGCCTTGGGAGAGGTATAACCAAGGCTCCCCTTTCTAGTATGGCAGAAGGCAGGTCTAGAGATGGAATGTCCCCCTTTCCTTCCCATGGGATTGTGAGATGGCTTTCAAACTCTTTGGGCCTCAGTTTCTGGAAAGGCAAAAGTAAGTCAATGGGTAAGGATGATCTAGATGTTTCCTTCAGCCTTAGAAATTGCCAGCCGTTGAGAAGGCCATCAGATTCAGCAAAAAGATAAGGGAGCAGAACAGTCTTCATAGCCCTGACTCCCAGCAGCTCACAGTTGATAGATCAGGACTGTAGGCTAAAAGGATTTTTTTTTCTTTTTGAGGAAAAGGAGAATAGAAAATTTAATCCTCTTACTACTAAAATTACCATTCGTAAATCCAGGTAATCCCAGTGGATGCCAACAGCTTCTTGTCATAGGATGCAAGTGGCCGTGCTTTCAGATCCCCATATATTCCTCAGGTAGATAATTCTTCAGGCATCCCTGAATGTTCATGGGTCCGTCCCTTCAGGGAAAAGCTATGGACCTTCATGGCTCTGTTCATGACATGCACTTCGTCAGAGTCGTGTGTCCATAAAGGATGAACATCAGTTTTTCACTCAACAAACAAAACACACTGAACACCTACTGTGTGCCAGTCCTGCCAACTACAGCAGTTATAGGGTTTCATTCTTCAGGGATTAATGTCTAGAAACCTAAGCAAATATGATGAACAAGCCACTCTGGAGTGATCCATGCCAGAAGCTACAGGCTGTCATACAAGCTGCAGTGGGAGCCCAGAGTGTAGACCTTAACTTGAAATTGAAAGGTATCTCCTCCTATAAGCTGGGTCTCTCTCTGAAAGACGTGACAACTTAGGGGGCCACCTAAGTGGAATCTAATGGTCTATGTATGCCATTCCTAAAAGATCAGCTCACAGCTACAGGAACTCTGAGAAGATGGTCTACCATGTCTTAGAGAAAGGGGTGAGTGTCTGATGGGGGAGAGACAGAGAAACAAAGGTCATGAAGTCCTGCCAAGGACCTAGCTGAAACTGGTACCAAATTGAAAGGCTGGGCAATCACCATTTCTCTCCAGTGTCACATGAAGCAGAAGATTCCTTCCCCCTTAGTGAACCGAGGTTTGCCCTAGAGATGCCCAAGCTGGATGAGGAGCAAAGGAGCTAAGTTTCTCACCAGAATGATGCAAGTGAAAGGCCTAGGCTCAGAGGCCTGGTGAAGGGGAAGGGACTCCAGGAAGAAGTGGGCAGGGGAAGAAATGGAGAGCTGGTGCCACAGGGAGCATGCGTGGGTAGGTGAGCCCGTCCTCAGAAAGCAATTCAGGGCACGGTGAGGCTCCAACTGAAGCTGATAAGTATAAGCAAAAAAATCTGAGGCTTCTGGGGCTACAAAGAAGGAAGCCAAGAGGAGAGAAGCCCTGGCGGGCAGATCTCAAATACAAGGTTACAGAACCACATTGTCTCCCGTGACCAGATGAAAGATCTCTTCACAAAGTCAGCCCAGTTCAGTGGGCACCCAATGTGCTAAGTAGCAGAGGGGAGAGCCCCTGCTTCCTCTGGCACATCAGGGAAGCCTCGCTATTTCCTCCCAGCCACGTTGTTTTGCTCTACCATGCATCTTTATCTCCACAGATGTCTTCTCAGGGATGTGTGGCCGCTGTGAGTATCTAGTTTTCAGGGCTCATTTCATGCTGACCCAGCACAAAATGTAAATTTCTCCTAAATGGTCTACAGAGCCACCCAATATATTCAAGACTCTGACACTTTGCAGAGGAGATAGGGAAAGAAGGAAAGGAAGAGGGGTGATGCCCAAAGGAATTATGTAGGACTAGCCTTTCAAGAGATACCTCAAGTGTGGCAGTGCCCTATAGGCATTGCTGTGGGTATAGATGCATGTGTGTGTGAGTGTGTGAGTGTGTGTGTGTGTATGTGTATTTGTATGTATATGTATTTGTGCATATGTATGCATGTATGTGCTCCTTTCTTTGTAAACACCTGTGAATGCATGTTTGTATCTGTGTGAGAGGGAAAAGGACATCAAAGCCCCCTGAGCAGATAGAAATTTCTCTGGCTGGCTCAGTAGAGGTCTGCAAATGGAATAGGGTCAAGCGGCTTAGGCAGGCACCGCTTTCCAGTGTTTTCTACAGCTCCATTTGGTCCTTACTGTTGAAGTCAAAGGTTTGAAGCCTTTGCAGAACCTCCCATGATTTGCTGTCACTTAACTACGTCAGCCTGTCCCTACACCAGCAGGATGATCAACATGTCAGAAGTCAGAGACTTATAAAAATGACCCTCAGGCTTCAAAGCTAAGTCTTCCTTGACCCCAGGAATGTCGGATGTATGCCCAAGTCGCTGTAGCGTTTTCTGAGCTGCCCATGGTTGGTACAGTGACAGGCCAGTCCCTTCTTGATGTAGAACAAAGCCTGCTAACTTAGAGCCGCACTCCGCTTCTCTCCCATGCACCTCTGCCTGCCTTTGGGATAGGAACAGCTCCAGGTCCATCGGGTGCTACAGGTTCACTGGGGACTTTCAGAGGTCACCAGCTGAACCTGAGGAATCTTGAACATAGAAGTGTCTTACCTGCTTCCTACATGGGAGAACATGGGGTTCATCAGTTTTCTGTATTGCTTTGGGGAGGAAAAACTGTGGTCACTGGAACTCTTTAGTAGCTTCTAAAGCACCTCTGCTAGGAAGAGGGCGTGGCTGAAGAGGAGGGTGTGACTTATCCAGAGGCGCCTGGCTGCTTTCTTTTTTCCTAGTGACAGCAAGAAGCCGCAGGGTGCACTAGGGATACTAAATGCCTGTTACAATGGGAAGCATTTACAGAGCCCTTACCACACACTGCCCGGCCTGTGTGCTAAGTGTTTCTCCTGCATGCTCTCATTAAATCCTCATAACAAGCTTACACGATAGATACATAATTGGCTCCACATTACATGTGTTAGGATGAAATTTGGTGATATTAACTGAGGAATTTTCCCTTGAGTTCCCACACCTCCCTGACTATGCAGAGACAAAAGCCTTTCTTGCCTCAGAAACCATTCTTTGTCCATAAGTAGGAAGTTTAAAAAAAAAAAATCAGACTAAATAATAAAAAAGGGAGGGGATTGAGAACAGTGAGAGCAAAGGAGAGAGAGAGAGAGGTGGGAAGGAGGGAGGGAGAGAGAGAGAGAGAGAGAGAGAGAGAGAGAGAGAGAAACAATAAACCCCAAACATGGGCCTTGAAGTCTCATGCTTTCAATTGCCAAAAGAATTTAGGCTTTTTGACTTGCTGTTTAATTGACAAAATGATTTTCCATTTCTAAAAGCTTGACTTGTTTATTAAGAGCTACGAGTGGAGGATGGAGTGGACTGCTTGCTGTGTGAGTGTAAAGACCTGAATTCAATCCCAAGCTGGCACAGTAACATAGGCTTCTAACCCCAGCACTCAGAGCTGACAGGAGGGTCCCTGCGGCTCGCTGGACAGCCAGACTACCTGCATTGGCTGGCCATCTTGGCTCCTTATCTAAAAAAAAAAAAATAAATAAATAAATAAAGAAAGAAAGAAAGAAAGAAAGAAAGAAAGAAAGAAAGAAAACAAAAGAAAAAGAAAAAAAATAAGGTAGATAGTTCCTGAGGAATGACACCCAAGATTAACCTCTGACCTCTATAGGACCATGCACACAGAACATGTGCACTCATGTGCACACACACATACACACACACACACACACACACACACACACACATCCATCAACAAAAAGGGAAATGCCAGGCCAGCAGCAGCAGACTATATTTCTGTGCTCTGCATGTATCTGTAAAAATAAAATAGCATTAAAAAGAAAGACATGGAGGAAACGCAATTCTTTCTGTTATAATTTGAATGTGAAGTAACTTCCCATAGACTCCCAGGTTAACCCTTGGTTCCCAGGGGGTAGTACTAATTTGAAAGGTTCTAAAAATCCAGCAGGCAAATCCCAGCGTGAGAAAACAGCCCGGGAAGGGAGCACTCTTTGAAGGATGGACCTGGCTCTCAGCCCCTCCCCTTTTGTCTACTTCCTGTCCACCATGAAGGTAAGCAGTCTCCTCCCCCATGTGTGCCTCTGCCACTGTGATACTTCACCTCATCACAACCTCAGAAAGCAAGCCAGGGGAGCAGGAGCTGAACCTTTGACGCTGTGGGCCAAATGAAACGGACTCCCTTAAACTGTTTCTGTCAGGGCCTAGAGACAATGGTCACCAATCCACAGCCATCAGAGTGAGGAAAGGGAAGTCTGTGGATGATGCAAGAGCCATCCTCCCCTCCTCAAAGGAAGCCAGGATAAAATAAGGAGGCAGGTGAGGAGAGAGTACTGAGCAGCTGAGGAAAGATCAGGAGAAGGAGGGGAGCCAAATTCACTGCTGGTCGCTGAGAGGAGCCAGAACTCTCCTCACACCACAGTACCATCCTCACCTGTGCTACCTCTCCTCCAGAAGATAAGAACCCAAGGTAAATGTGAAGAAATCCTGACAAGGAGTCCTGGCATGGGGTTTATATCTTAGGGAGACACTTGAGAGGGTTCTCTGCCTCAGCAGCACATACACACAAACACACACACAGAGGCACTGCACACACACACACACACACACACACACACACACACACAAACACACACACAGAGGCACTGCACACACACACACACACAAACACATACACACATACTCACGGAGACTACACACGCAAGAACTGCACACACACACACACACACTCTGACACACACATGCATGCACATGTGCACATACACACATACCACATGATGCCATGACTTATGAATATCCTCAAGACTCCCATTCTGCTTGCCTTGTAGTTGAAGGGCCCCACAGGCTGCCGTGTGTGTCGGTGTACGCTGTGGAGGCCAGAGGCTGTTGTGTATTCTCCTCCTTCCTAACCCTTTGAGACAAAGTCTCACTCTGAACCTGGGGTTCCCCAGTTAGGAAGAATGGCTGGCTAGTGTCCAAGAGTCTTCCGTCTCCACCTCCCATCCCTAGGATTACAGACACATGTCACCACATTAGACCCTCTATATGGGTTCTGGGGATCAGAACCCAGGTCCACGGGCTGGCACAAGAAGCACCTTAACCACTCAGCCATCTCCCAGACTTGGCAGTCTATTTTCACGTTCGTCATTTCTTCTTGTCCCGGTTTACCGTGACTGCCAGTTCCCTTGCTCTAGGCACTAAAAGGAGAAACTCATTCTTTGCCTTATTTTTAATTATTAAACAAATAATTCAGATCTATTGCAATTTAGAAAATATAAACAAAAGGAGTAAAATTCAGAGAGAGCCACTACTAACAATTGGCATGTATGTAAGTACAAATATGTAGCCATAGACCTACACAGAGGACTATGTATTTCTAGTGATAGCCTTTTGAGTTGGTTTTTAAATCAGATAGGAAAGGACTAGAGGTATAAATTGGATGATCCGCCAACAGCTACAAGGTATCCCTTACTGCAGGAGTTTCTACATAATTTCAGGAAGCTAAAGGAACAAGCATTTCATAGGGAGGGCAGTAAAGTGCCTGGCCCTGCACATAGCTCCTTGGGAGCTGGCATCATGCCAAATGTCCTTTCCCTTCTGCAGCATACAGAACAGGGATATAATTCATTTTGAAATGTGTATGGTGGCTTCTTGCAGTGTGTCCTGAGTTCAAAACTCTTCTCAGTTGCCTTTTATTGAGAAGCAAGGTGGGGTCTGGGAGTACAGATTGACCCATAAGAGAGACCCATGACTCTTTGGGCCTGGAAAGCTTGGAATCCATCTCTAACCCAGTCTTAGATAGCAGTGTGAAACAATCTAAAAAGCCAGACACACAGGAACCATGTGCTCCACATAATGGTCCAAATGAAATTATATAGTCCAGAACATTTCAAAAGCAAAAGCTTATTTCAAACAGGGGCACATCCAGGCTACCAATGTACACTGTGAAAACTCAATAAAAGAGCATCTAATGAAAACAGATAAAACGTACCACTGCAATCACAGGTCATGCATGAATTATTAACCTCGGGGAGTTTTCTATCAGTTCTTGGAACAGTGGATCGCATCTCTGCTATATAATTTGGGAGATATTGGTTCTCCATTTCATAAGAGAGCGCTTGAAGCAGGAAATGTAGTTATTTCTTCTTTAAATATACACTGTAATTACCAGCCGCTGACGACTAAATGTTATTATCCATCTGTTGGCTGCTGGGAACCTGCAGCGAGTAAACCTGAGTCAGGCCAGACCATCACATGCCGCGTACATTGTGACCTGGGTGTGCCTGTGAAGAGTTAGAAATGTGTTATTGAAAATCTTTGCAGACAGACAGTGCAGACAGAGAGGGGGGAGAGAGAGGGAGAGGGAGAGGGAGAGGGAGAGGGGGAGGGGGAGGGGGAGGGGGAGGGGGAGAGGGAGAGGGAGAGGGAGAGGGAGAGGGAGAGAGAGAGAGAGAGAGAGAGAGAGAGAGAGAGAGAGAGAGCACAAAACAAACAAAAAACTCTTGAACAAGTTTATTAGTGGCTCAGACTCTTGGTAAGTTTGTATCACTAGTCACCAAAGGAAGAACTTAGTTTTAAGTTCTTCCTTTGGTGTCTAGGACCTTAAATGTTGGATCCAGCTGTTCCTGCAACTGGGCTTCATGCTTCATGTTACTACCCTAACCGTACATCAGTTAGCCTGTTCTCCCAGAGTCTTCAAAAGGGTTTAACACAGCGCCTTTACGGATGCTTACTCCTCTCTCTGAGCGATAACGCTTTCCTCTCTGTGTTAAGTTTTCCATTTTTTCAGGTCTGGGTTTAGACATCACCTAGGCGAGGCTTCCCCTGAACCCGTCCTCTTTAGTAGTTTCTGCCTGCCTCACAATCATCTCAGCATCCTCTTAGTCTCCCCCAGGGCACTGATTACCATGGAGAGCTGCACGCCACTGTACACCTGCATGCCAGGCTGCTGTGTCTCCCACGGGGCAGGAGGCTACAGGCTGTCTGATTTACTTACCGTGGGAATCCTAGCGATGGAATCACTGCTCCCTGCCCTCTACCGGTTGAATGCATGGATGATTCATGTTTTCTGTCATTTCCTGGCTGTGGTTTGGAGAGGACAGGTTTGAATCAGGTCTTGTTCTGCAGAGAGGAAGCTCAGGGAGTCTTGCTCATAGAACAGGTAAGGGCTGCATGGGAAGCCAGGCACACTTGGTGTAGTCCCATGGCACCTGTTTGTGTTCCTCTTACCCATTCCCCTCGGCAGACTCAAACCTTCCAAAAATCTATTAAATCGTACATCTTCCTTACAAAGGTCTTAGACTGCTTGGGCAAAATCTCAAGTGTCTACTTCAAGACCTGCCTTACTCAGAGGGCCTGACTCTTCCTGCTTCCAACCAGCCAGATCCTTGGCTCTCAAATTATCACTCCCCTGCATCCTGTCTCTACCACAGGCCTTCATTTGGGGGTTGGTTTTGACTTTCCGAACAGGATGGAAGTACTTTGGAATCTCCGGGTTTGGCATAACACAGAAGTTGGCTGTTAATCTCTTCATTCTAAGAGTAGATTTAGTGGGCACAGACCCTCAAGTGCATGGTGATGAACCTTGGGCTTCCCCATTGGTTTGTGGCTCTGTGAACACTGTACCTCAAACTCACGATATCTAGAGACACAAGTCAGCTTATTGCACCCCTCTGCAGAGACCCTCTGCTGCTGAAGAAGGTCAACTCCTAAACAGAGTGCTCGTAGGGTCAGCAACATTTCCTGAAGGACGTGAAGCCATAAAGAAAATCACATCTCAAACCAAAGAGCGATCAATCCCAGAATGCACCTTTCTGCACTCATTTCTTCTCAATTCCTTCACACTACTTCATTATCACCCATTTTCATGAGCCCCCCTTCTTCAGATGGCATCTTCCCCACCCCCTTTTCTGAGGCTAAAACAATCCTTCTCAGCTCTAAAAAGAAATGTCATCATGGAGGGGAGTTGGAGGACACACTAGAAGTCTCATCCTCTACTCCAGCTTCTTAGACACACACACACACACACACACACACACACGCACACGCACACGCACACGCACACGCACACACACACACACACATATATATATGTGTGTGTGTGTATATATATATATATATATATATATATCCCATATCTTGCCTTTGAATTTCCCCACAATAAGTTTAATACACAGTTGATGTCCAGGACACATTTCAAAACATTAACAAAAGACCTAGTTGACCTAGAACCCTGGGGGTGGGGTATCAAATGTGGCAAGCACTTGATAGTGTAAAATCATGTGCTCATGCCCCTGGTCTTTCTGCTGTGCAGGACAACAATATTGTTCTCCAAAACTCTCTGGGTAGAGCCATCCAGAGTCAGGAGACGCATAGCTCAAATTAAAATAAGACGGCAATAAAGTGACACACAAATGTGTGCTTGTAAACGCTGAAGGGACTTTACTTAATCAAGCAAAAGGGCATAGCTTTGCTACTGCTGCATAATGCAAAGGCATTTTATTACTCTGGCAATTGCCAAAAAAAAAAAAAAAAAGTCAAATGACTTTATGGGGGCTTCTTCTAAATTACCTTTATTAATGCATGTAATATTATTGAAAAATTATACTACAGAGTAAATGTTCCATTGAGCTACAAGTTGCCTGCAGGAATGTGTTGTAAATATACATGGGTGAATACGTTACTATCTTTGCAAGCCACTTTGCACTTGTGACAGCCTTCTAAAACCAACCTAGCACTGAGCACCGGCGAGGCTGTGGGGATTTTGCAGTGACTATCCACCACAGGTAAGTCTGCAATGCCTGGAGACAGATGCATTGTCTTCAAGCATGATAACTTATTTGGGAATTACGTCTGGACATTATTGTCGACTCCTTGGATCTTTCTGATACGTTGGCATTTGCTTTTAGAAACCTGTTCTGGCTGATTGGAATAAACATGATCTAGGTCCGTTGACAGGACCTTTCATATTTATTGCAGTTTAATGCTTGAAAACAGAATGACTAATGGCTGAGGCCTGCCAAGGTGAGGGGGCGAAAGCTTTCTCCTCTCCTCTTCTGTCACTCTATGTGCCTCTGCCTCCATGGAGGGAAATGCATTTTGTTGTGACAAGATTTCTCACATACTTTCTTCTTACCCCCTGAGCCAACCCTAAAAGCTTGCTCTCACTCTTAGCGTCCAATGAGCCACTGAGTGTAACTTTAGAGGCCTGGGTCCCAGAGCAGGCATTTAAACTCACCTCTCTCCATCTTCAAGCACCTCCTCAGGTGGGACCCCAGGGTGCTGCCTTCTAACTCACTTCCCTCTGGTTTTTGCCTAAGCCTCCAACCACTCTATGTCAAACTAATGGGAGTCATCTTGTCCTAATTTATGAGGCTATTTTACACGTCCTGCTGGCTTTTCTCCACAGTGACGCCTACAAATTGTTTGAAAAGGGCTACAGAAGAACGGGGGGGGGGGCAAGCAAGAGAAAGCAATATGTAAAAGAGGAGGCCAGTGGAGCAAACCCAGGCTGACTATGCTGCCTGCCTGCACCCTTCGGAGAACCCCCACACCCCAACTCAGATGATGCACGTGCAGCAGCCACAGCCTGGAAAACCCACTGACAGATGCTGCTCTGCCCCTCCGTCCCCAGTGCAGCTAGACTCTGGCTGGGAAGACTTCCAAATGCAAAATGTGCCACGCTGCTACCTCACGCCACAGTTCTGTTTAGTAATTCACACTCCTCTTCTTTGCCTGCTGAATCCCCACTGCCTCCGTTTTCGGTTTTTGTTTTTGTTTTTGTTTTTTTTTTAAAGCCTTACCTTGTAAATGTTTCTTTGTCTCAACAATGTGATGGAGTATTATAGGAGAATAGAGGGTGAGTTCTTTAGAAAGGGAGAACAGCATGGCTGGACCCAGGCAGTCTTAGGACTAGACTGCTGCAGTGTTTTCCCTAAGCTGCTGAGGGAAGCTGGAGGCTCCCTCTACTACCAACCACTCCAGTAGACCTGACTTCCCATAGTGTTTAAATTGATATAATTTTTAAACTACTGTCACAGTATGCAAATATCCATTGTGTGTATGTCTATGTGTGTGTGTGTGTGTGTGTGTGTGTGTGTAGGGTGTGTGTAGGGTGTGTGTGTGTAGGGTGTGTGTATGTATAGGGTGTGTGTGTATAGGGTGTGTATGTGTAGGGTATTGTGTGTGTAGGGTGTTTGTGTGTGTGTGTAGGGTGTGTGTGTATAGGGTGTGTGTGTAGGGTGTGTGTGTGTGTAGGGTGTGTTTATGTATAGGGTGTGTGTGTATAGGGTGTGTATGTGTAGGATATGTGTGTGTGTGTATAGGGTGTTTGTGTGTATAAGGTGTGTGTGTGTAGGGTGTGTGTGTATAGGGTGTGTGTGTGTAGGGTGTGTGTGTATAGGGTATGTGTGTGTAGGGTGTGTGTGTGTAGGGGATGTGTGGGTGTGTGTGTATATATTAGGAAGTGTATATGTGTAGGGTGTGTGTGTGTAGGGTGTATGTGTGTGTAGGATGTATGTATGTATAGTGTGTGTGTATGTGTGTGTGTGTAGGGTGTGTATATGTGTAGGGTGTATGTATGTATAGGGTGTGTGTGTGTGTGTGTGTGTGTGTGTGTGTAGGGTGTGTGTAGGGTATGTGTGTGTAGGGTGTGTGTGTGTGTGTGTGTGTGTGTAGGGTGTGTGTAGGGTGTATGTGTGTGTAGGGTATGTGTGTAGGGTGTGTGTGTGTTTAGGGTATGTGTGTCTGTGTGTAGGGTGTGTGTGTGTAGGGTGTGTGTCTGTGTAGGGTGTATGTGTGTGTAGGGTATGTGTGTGTGTGTGTGTGTGTGTGTGTGTGTGTGTATGTAGGGTGTATGTGTATTGAATAAACCTAATAAGATGAGGACTGAGAACTAACCACTAGCCTTGGTCATGTAAAAGTCACAAGTGACTTCAGAACAGGAGAAAATAGGTGGTAGCGAGCTGAGAGGATACACATTCCCTCAAAGCTGAGGGTGACCTAGATTAGTCCACAAGCAGTTCAACATAAGAATGAGGTTAAATTTTCCAGAAAATGTGAGGATAAATAACCCTAATGTCAAGTCACTTCCCAGAGCCTCAGTTAATGTAACTCACTTACCACCCTGTGTTAATGCCAGTCATGTTTGAGGCAAAATGGAAATTGGTGGAGACACAGAAATAGCACAAAGATGAATAAATTACATATGATTTACTCATTGGGGGCTGGGGTGTGGCTCAGTTGGGAGGGTGCTAATCCTAGTTTGCATGAAGACCTAGGTTTGATCTCTAGCACCATATAAACTGCCATATAAAACAGGCATAGTGACATATGATGCCTGTTTTATATGCCAGCTAAGCACTCTGGGGGTTAAGCAAGAGAGATCATAAATTCAAGATTATCCTTGGCTGCATAGCAAGTTCAAAGTCAGTCTTGTCTACATGAAAGTCAGACTCAGATAGATAGATAGATAGATAGATAGATAGATAGATAGATAGATAGATAGATAGATGGTATAGACAGACAGATGAATGAGACAGAGACAGAGAGAGAAGAGAAGAGAAGAGAAGAGAAGAGAAGAGAAGAGAAGAGAAGAGAAGAGAAAAGAGAAGAGAAGAGGGAATCCATTGTCTACTTGACAGGATTTGGAGCACCCAGACGGCACACACACCTCTGATGATATCTGTACTGAATGTGAACACCATTCAGCTGCCCCAAACTCTTGCCATTATAGCTCTTGGTCCCATGCCTTCCTTGCCTCACACTGTGAACCAAAGGAAGTCCTTTCTGAAGTCGCTTTTGTCAGGTAATGCGTCATAGCAATAAGCACTAGTAGAGCACACACGGTCACCTTCATCCTCAGATGAGTTCTTTGAGGAATAAGAATAACCACCAGAGGGATCCTGCTGCCCCCACTAACTCGTCCACCAGCGAGCATTCTTTCCCAGACATATCCTCTCCCTCCCCACCAGAGACACGGCTTTTCTTGGGCAGCAGACTGGGTCCACCCTCCCTTGCTTACTCAGGCCCTCAATCCAGTGAAAAACCTTGTGCATCTATTTTTCTCTGCTCTGAAGTCGTTCATGTCTTCCACACTGCCAAACCCAGTGGCCAGTTAGTTCTCAGAGATCTATCCTATTGAATCTCTTTACAGCTCTCAACACAAATGGATTGCCCATCCTCTTCCTATTGTTCTTTACTTGACATTAGAATCTACTCTCTAGATTCTCCTCTCAATTTCAGCAGGTCCTTCTTCTCATTCTTCTTTACCAGTTTCTCCTCACCCGTCAAATCTCTGGGTGTTGCTCTGCCATAGAAGAGGCCCTTAAGATTCCAAAGCAAGTGAAAGAAGTTTAAGCAATGTGCTGACTGCTGGGGAAATGGCAGAAAGGTCACGGGTTTATAGTTGAGCAGGGGATGCCAGGAAGCAGCTATAATGAGAGAGGAATGAAGTTTGATGTTGGTCAAGTCTCCTCCGTGGCTTTATGGGTGGTGGCTGGGAAGCACATGGGGATAGATGCGAGATTCACTGAAGGCAAGAGATAACCCATTACTTGGCCCAAGAAAAAAGCCAGACTTTCCAGGATCCGTTGTCATCCCACATGTTGCCATCATAAAAAGTGGGGCTCATCTGCAACCTTTGCATCTAGCAGATACTCTACCTCATTTCTGTGGTCTAAAAATGGATGTGCCTTACCCTCTAAGCTCCCTGAACCTTCCTTGGGAATCCAGCATGTTGATGGATTTTGAATAACTAATCTGGGTACATCCTGAGTGCTTCACATGCTGGTTCTCTGGGACCACACACTGAGACACTTAGAAAGAAAATTTAAGAGAAGACAGATGGCAAGCGCCCTGGGGCCTCACACAACCAAGAAAAAAAAGAAAAAACAAAGGATAAAACTAAAAACCGCCATCCTTCGAAGACCAAAGCTCCTAGAGCAGGCAGAGAAGTGGTCACTTCCTTCTGCCCTTTGAATGGTCTTCTGATGGAGCAGCTAAGGTCTTGGTGATCCAACAGATGAGCTTGAGGTTTATAGATTAGATTGCCCCACATTTCTTCATTCTGAATATTCTTTGAGCTTATTACATTGACTCAGAATGAACACTCTAAATTTAGACCCAAACTCTTCTGTGTTTCCAAGGGAACTGTAAATTACTTTGTGAACGTACATACAACACAGCCAGCAAAATCTGTTTGATGAAGCCTTCCCTTACACTCAGTGTCAAAGGCAGCTCATAAATTGTTGCCTTGCCTAGACTCCTGGACAGTAGCTGACAGCCCAGACAGATTGCCTTTGCTTCTCCATATACCATGTCTGTAGGAGACTTTGAGACTGGGGCTCTCAGCTACTACAGCTCACAGGTCCCCAAAGTCCCACACTGAGCCCATAAGGGGATATAAGATGCAGAAGAGAGTAAAAAATGCTTCATTGCTTATGATGTGCAACCTCACAGGGTAGAGCTCTGGCACCCCTCAAAGTTTCACATCTGCCTTGATAGCAAAATTGTAAGAATAAATGGCAAAGAAGGAATAATGAAGTCTGTGAAGTATTTTTTTTTAATGAGGCTAACGGATCACTTAGCACTGAATTCTATTTCCCAGAAAGCAGAAATAGCAGTGCACTATGCAATACTGAAATTTACTTATTTGCCATGCAAAGAAGTCAAGACATATTGAGGCTGGAGTTGGTTTTGTGGACACACAATATTATTGTGAACCCAGGCTCTTCCTTCCTTCTCTCCGGTCTTCTTGGTGTGTAATTTCCATTCACAAGTCCTCTGGGAGTCCATGATGGCCCCTATAGCTCCAGACATCATACTCATGACATCAGCAGCAACAGGAGGAAGGAGAGTAGAAGGACAAAGTGGGTGCACATTTCATCTAGTCTGTTCCCTATAAGTGCAACTTACTCACATTTTCATCCATGTTGTTGTCCCTGACTTGATCAGCTGTCCACTCCTAATAAGACATAGTGCAGGCAATGAATGTCCCCAAATATTATGTGTGAATGACACACGGAAAGACGGGGATGAGTCTAGCAGCCTTGGCTCCAATTATGCTACACTCAAGCGAGGAGAAGAGAACCCATAATATAACTGTGTAATATAATATAATATAATATAATATAATATAATATAATATAATATAACATATCATTACTATTTTAAAAAAGTAAACTATGATGGTAGCAAACCCAGGAGATGTGGACCCTAAAAAAATGGAAAAGAAAAAAAAAAGGACTTAGGAGAAAAGAAAAAGAGAATGAAGACAAGGAGAAAAGATTAAAGAAGGGTGGAAAAAGACCATGAGGAAATAAGAAAAAAGGAGAAAGAAAGAGAAAGCTACATTAAAGAGGAAAGAAAGTGTTACTGAGATGCTTTAGGTTACCCAAAATGCCAGGTACTTCCTTATGAATGATATTTGCTATGTGGGTAAGATTTTGCTGTCTTTTTTTTAGGGCTGTGTTTGTTTGTTGTTTTGTTTTGTTTTACTCTATGCTTTCCCAGATGTTTCTTATACATTAAGAATATTCCAACTCCTTCTCCTATACTGCCTAGAAAAAAGGATCTATAATCCTCTATCTTTGGGCCTCCTTGATCATCAACTTTCACCAGATCAATACTCAGAGACCTTTACCATAAAGAAGGTCAGGTGCATCACAAATGTTGCCAATGCTGCCAAGTTAAGTGACTTTCCAGAACAGCCTCCGCTACTGTATTCCCTGTGCTAGGCCCTCCACCTATGGCACACAGCTCTTGCTTTAAGACACCCAGTCAGCAATCTCAGCCCCTCTCCATCTCTTCACGTAAGGTTCTCCACCTCTTACCCATGATTACCTCTTGAATCTTGCCCATTGTAGCAAGAATATTTCCAGCCTTGATGAAGCCACGTGATGCTACCACCATCCATAGCTTTCAGAAAGAGCAAGAGAATAGCGGTCTTCTTCGTAAGGGCGGGGACTAGTCAGTCTCCTTATTAGTTCCCTGTGGAGTAATCACCTGTTCCAGAAGCAAGCATTTGTTTCCCTCAGCTTTGTGTCCTGGGTTTTAGAAAATAGAAAATCATCGCGATGGTTACTACTGTCCTATGTGACTGCCAGAGCATTGGTTTCTCCTCTTCTGCCTTTACTCTGATTCCACTACAAGAGAATCCACAACCAGAGGAAGCTTTCCTAGCTGTGTGGAGGGAAAGATGCTGTACTGGTTGTTTTTTGTCAAGTTGACACAAACCTAGACATCTCTTGAAAGAAGAAATCTTAATTGAGAAAATGCCTCCGCAAGATTAGCTGCAGGCAAGCCTGTAGGGCATTTTCCTTATTAATGGTTGTGGGGAGAGCCAAATAAACTCTTTCTTCCCCAAGTTGTTCTAGGTCATGGTGTTTTATAGCAACAACGGAAACCAAGCTAAGACAGATGGCCACTCCAAACAAGATGATTTTTACTCTGGCCCTTCCTAGAACCTATACCACTGAAGCAATGCTAGTTCAACCCTACACAGTAGGGAGAGAAGAAGGAAGAATAAAAAGAGTATGCTGTCCACAGTAAAAGCTTGGGATTTAAGCTCATGTAGAATAACCTGTGTCCTCCAATCTTTTACATTATCATGACCATTGCTCTCTACACATGATAGGAAACTAGTAATTCTTGTTAAACACAGGAAATAATGTCTACTATTTCTCAGCACCACACTTCTGAGATGCAAACCTAAATGGCCTTTAAAATAACAAACCTGTACCCAAAACAGCATCCAGATTCTGATTCTGATATTTCTTCAGATTCTGATGTTTCTCCCAGTTGATTTTTTTCTTCCCTAAAGGTCATTTGATACAGTCTCCAAATGAAAAGTGGTTTGGAGAATGTCCATGCTCAATGTCATGCAAATGAACATACAGGATGTACACCTTATGGGAACTTCACTCTTCAAATATGTACTCCGATGAGGAAAGGTAGATGATGAGGTTAAATACCTCCCCCAGTCCAGATACATGCCTGAAAAATAAGGATTCTCAAATTGGACCCCAGAGAGACTTCAAAATGCTGAGTAGAATTAAAACCAAATTTCTTCTCTTATAAAACAGTATTATTTTTTGTAGCAAGATATGAAAGCAACCTTGATTCTGGTATCCATTTTTTTTTCTCTAACAGCATTTCAGTGAGCCTTCTTCAGTATGTGGTAAATATGGAAAAACTTTATCCAAAGACAATGAAAAGGAAGGAGAGAAAAATATTTGAAGGACTTGGGGGGGGTGACAAAATATGACATTCTTCAGGCACAAAGGAATAGCACCAATCAACGCAGAAGGGGTGTGGCTATGTTCTGCAGGAGAGCAAACACAGGGCCACAACATCACTACAAGAAGACTACAATACTTTCAGTTCTCCAGATAAGTTTCTTCACCTCCTAACACAATCCCCACACACTATTCTCTAATTCCATGATTTGAAGTCTGTGTCCACTGTACAATCTCATTCTTATACCCATATCATAGATGAAGAAACTGAAGTGAGAGAAGTTACCCACCCAGCAACTGCTGGGTTCAAGGGTTCATGGCAATCCAAATCTTGAATCCACTCAGTTAACCACTATGTGAGGATCACCTCCCATTCTCTGCCTATATTCATTGTCTGTTTCTTCATCTACATCTCTATTCTAAATATGCACTTACATCTATATTGCTGATTTACAAACCATGTTTGTATAGTAGGGACTCTGATATTTTCTATAAAGAAATCTATTAAATTCTGTTCAGATTCTTAAATTTATTGAACCCAAGGAAGCCCTGTCAGGTACTGCTTTTATTTTTGTTGTTTGTTTACTTAGCTTCAATGAAGATGCTATAGAGGGTTCTAAAGCATCATGAGAATAACTTGAGGACTCAACTTTGAAAACTGAAGCATGGGACTTACAAAAGCCCAGGTTCAGCTTTCTGTTTTAGTTCTACCAGTATAAATGGAGAGCACTAAAAATCTAGGGAAGAGTTGTTCATTTCCCGGGAGTAAAATGAATTTAAAGTAAGCTGGTACCTATGGAAAACAATGCATTCTGTCTTTGGATAACCAGTTAGTTGCTTAAATAACTAATGATGGATGACAGAAGAGTCGAATCAAGAATAACCTAAGAGTGTAGTGAGCATTTCCACACACAGGAAATGCAGCGGATGAAGGAAGAAAAAGCTTGAAATCCTGACAGAAGAGACTTGTGTTTGAATTACATTTTGACAACAGCTTTAAGTTTATGTCTTGTTATACGACCACCGTGTGATGTTGCTCCTGGTAAGTGTTCAAAAACTATTTGCTGATTTAAGCAAATGTACAATCTTGAGCAATTTACTTAACCACCTGGAGCCTTAGTTTCCTCAATATAAAACAAAGTTGATTGTAACAATGTCAACTTCCAGGGCTGCTCAGAAAATTAAACCAGATGATGTATTTGTAAGCAAGTTTTAATTTTAAAGGCTGGTGTAAATATCAGCTGCTAGTCTTGTCATCATCAACAATAATGATCTTAGCAGCATTTGAAACACAGCCACACACGTTCCATCAATTCTCCTAGTCATGTCTCCAGTACTTGTACAGAGAATAGGGGATGCTGGCCAGCATGGGCATGCAGGAATACATGAGCTATTCCACAATGCAGAAAGGGGTAAAAGAAAGACTAATAAAGGAGAGGCAACCCCTGACCAAATTAAGCTCCTTGTAGTGAAGATAAGACACCCTCAAAATATCCTTCAGAGAGCCAGTGAGATAGACCATTGAGTAAAGGCATTTGGCACCAAGACTAAAGACCTAAGTCTAATCCCCAGGATCCATATAGTAGAAGGAGAGAACTGACTCCTGCAACTTGACCTCTGACCTCCTCAAGCATGCTATGGCATAAACATAAGCCCAGGCGCACACACACACACACACACACACACACACACTAATTTTTAAAGCCTTCAATGTTAACTCATTGATTTACTAGTAGGACACAATTACTGTCTAAAAGTTTTTACTCTCATATACATCTTGAGGTATCCCTTCTTCTAAGCCTTTACCTATGCTCATCCCCAAAGACACCCAGGTAGATAGGGCATTTACCAGTAAACATACACTCCAATCTAAAGTTTATTCTGCTGCAATAAATTATTTGATGCTGGGGCAGAGGTGCCTGGGAATTGCAGCTTGAAAAAAAAAAGAAGAATGAAGAAGGAAAGAGAAAATCTGTTGTCAATACCTCATACCCCTGTAAACACTGTGATAAATGCTTGTCTTCCCAAAATGTCTGCTACAGCCACCCTGCTTCATAACACAGCCGAAGCCCTGCAGGACTATTGGGCACTTGAGGTATGGCATGTCCTTGCTCTGAGTGCAGTAAGATGCCCACCATGTAAAGACAGAATGGCAACGAGAGAAAAATGTCACACTGGTCATTTTTATGTATACTCTGTACCAAAATATTTTATTCTAACTACATGTTTTAGAGGTATAAAATATATTATCAAAATGAATTGCATATGTTCATTTTTACCCACTTAGTTTGGCCCCTAGAGAATTGAAAGTTGCATCTGTGACTCCCCTTCAGTGGTCTGTACTATATGTTTATTGGACAACATTCTTCTAAAGAAAAGATTTTAAGATTGTGTGATATGTCCAAGAACTACAAAATCAATTTAGTGGATTAAAATATGAATTTTTAAAGAGCAGAATAAATAGAAGGAAATTAAATTATGATATTTAGTTAAGGTAAAACTTGTTCTATGAAATTTTGGTTTCAATTAATAATGTTTATGCACATATACATACATATATTATTAATATGTCAGATATTACAGATGTGTTAGTATATTACAAAGAAAGCGCATTTTTACAGCCAATAGAGCAAAGGTGTTTGAACATCCATTTTCTAAATTATCTGTGATGAGTCAAGGCTTCCTTAGATCAGTGCGTTCTCACAAAAACGAAAGGGTTTCGGTTTTCGTCTGACTAGGGGGATTTAAATAAAAGCCAAGCTAAAGCTGTAGCTTTAGGGTTCAGCCCACAGAAACTACCCTGCTTCCCCCGGGCTTGCACTAAATATCAGCAGAGCTGCTCTTTTCTGTCTTTTAATCCATCTGTGAGTCACGAAAGTACAGGAGCTGGCTCAGGAAGCTGCTATAGCACCAACATCCAACCTAGGCAAGCGCCTGCTAGAGCGCGGGTAGATGATTCAGCAAGCCAGCACAACAGCCCGCCCAGCAAGCATCTCATAAGCAAATTTGACCTTCGGTTACTAGCTCTATACATGGAGATATTTTTACCGGTTTTATACATGGAGACATTTTTCTTCCTCCAGCTCATATCAGGAAACATTCTTCTGCGGACTATTCTCAGTTTCCCAGCTCCAAATTCCCTGTCCCTTGGGGTAATTATGTTTTTTTTTTTTTTTTAAATGAGGTGGTTATACCTTTCTGGAAGCTGAGTCTCACTGATCACAGCAGACTCCCAAAAGAGCTTCTTTGGAGAGCCAAAGGCCCTGTTTCTAGTTGATGTAGGACCCAGCAGCACTCTGCTAACCCATGACTAAAAACCCCTGCCTTACAGGAGCAGACGCTGAGGTCATCTAAGACCGTGGTCTTGACCTCATCCTACTGAGGCGAGGCCGCAGAAGTCGTGGTCCCTGGATTGTGACAACTCACTCGCCCTCCATATTGCTCTGGGAGAGTTAACAGTGGGGCCTTCTGTGTCTAGGCACAGTCTGCACTGATGCGGATAGACACTAGACTACACGTTTGAGTTCAGAAGCAGTAGGCAATCCATGGGGAGGAGGGCAGGCAACAGGGCTCATTGCTCCTAGCTGCCATTGTCACTAGGAGACAGTCTCCTAGTTTGGGAGGACACTTCTTCAGGAACTGAATAACAGGTTTACCCCAAAATTAATTCTGTTCCCATACTCAAAAATGACCCAAGATGTTTGTATTGTGCTTGCCTGTTAGCAAAAGCTCATTCAAGCCCGAGTCCCACAAAGTACCTGAAAGGACCTTGCCAGATGGGCTCTTACATTCTTTTTTTTTTTTTTCTTTATTTTCTATATTCTTTGTTTACATTCCAAAGGCTTCCCCCTTTCCCAGTTCCCCCCCACCATATGTCCCATAAGTCCTCTCCCCCCTAACTATTCCCCAATCACCCCCCCCCCCAATTCTCTGTTCTGATGCTCTCCTACAAATCTGTATCCAGTCTTTTTAGGACCAGGGTACTTTCCTTCCTTCTTCTAGGGAATCTTTTGATTTGCTAATTGTGTCTTGAGTATTCAGAGCTTTTGGGCTCATTAATATCCACTTATCAGTGATTGCATTTCATGTGTTTTCTTTTGTGATTGGGTTAGGTCACTTAGGATGATATTTTCCAGATCCAACCATTTGCCTACAAATTGCATGAATTCGTTGTTTTTAATTGCTGAGTAGTATTCCATTGTATAAATATACCACATTTTCTGTATCCATTCCTCCTTTGAGGGACATCTGGGCTCCTTCCAACTTCTGGCTATTATAAATAAGGCTGCTATGAACATAGTGGAGCATGTGTCCTTATTGTATGCAGGGGATTCCGTTGGGTATATACCCAGGAGTGGTATGACAGGGTCCTCTGGAAGTGTCATGCCCATTTTTCTGAAGAACCACCAGACTGATTTCCAGAGTGGTTGTACCATCTTGCAATCCCACCAACAGTGTAGGAGTATTCCTTTTTATCCACATCCTCGCCAGCACCTGTTGTCCCTTGAGTTTTTAATCTTAGCCATTCTGACTGGTGTGAGGTGGAATCTCAGGGTTGTTTTGATTTGCATTTCCCTGATGACTAATGATGTTGAACATCTTTTAAGGTGCTTCTCGGCCATCCAAATTTCTTCTGGTGAAAATTCTTTGTTTAGCTCTGTACCCCATTTTTGATAGGGTTATTTGGTTCTTTGGGGTCTAACTTCTTGAGCTCTTTGTATATATTGGATATTGGGCTCTTACATTCTTAAGAGCGCATATTTTATGGTGGTCCCTTTGTAAATGCTTAATATCCATTATGTATTAAATGTTTGAAATAGCCTTGTGAGATAAATGCTAAAATTATAAGTGAGAATCCAAAATATACCATTTGTATACAACTATACAGTCAGTACAATCTGACTAGATTTCAAGTCTGTATGATCCCCAAGCCTCAAGCTATGGCAGTATCTTGTCTCTTTAAGTAGTTTTTATTTAAATGTTTTCAAATATTCTTTTTTAATTAAAATATAATTATAAAACTTCCCCTCTTTCCTGCCTCCAACTTCTCCCATGTACACCATTTGCTTCCTCTCAAATTAATTACTACTTTTTCTTTGATTGTTTCTTTGATATATATATAAATCTGGAAGCTGAGTCTCACTGATCATATATATTTGTATGTGTATGTGTAAACATGTCTACCTAAATATATAAATACAACCTTTTTATCTGTTTAGTTTCATTTATGTAAATAATTCATATGTACATTATTTCTGGGCTGATCACTTTTTGTTGGATAACCAATTAGGGGGCTCATCTCTGGGGAAGACTATTTTTCCTTCCCTTGGGAGCCATTTGTAGTTTGTATTCTTTGTCTAGTGCTGGAGCCCTATGAGATTTCTGCCTTCCATATTAGCAGGAGTTGATGTAGATATATCATTTGTGGCTAGGCTTCTAATAATTACTTGCTCTCTGCATTTTGACCAGTTATAGTTTTCTTTAATAATATCTGTGTTGCAATGAGAAGCTTTCTTGATGAAGGGTGGGAGCTGTAGTCATCTATGGGAATAAGGATAAGTATTGGTGATGGTAGGTTCTCCTCTAAGATCTATGGCTGCACTAACTCTGGTAGTTGGCTAGGTTCCAGTACTAGGCACGATTCCCCATCTTGGCACAGCCTTAAGACTATTTAGACAGTGGTTGGTTACCACCAAAATATGAGTACCACTGTTGTACCTATAGGGTTGTTATAACATTCTGGTGATTACTGTGGTGCACAGGTGTCATAGCTAAGTAGAATTGTGGCTTGCTTCCCTCCCCTGACACCCGTGCACAGCACCTTTTGGCACTATGAAAGCTAGTCCTCAGAGAGAAGGCTTTCAGGTCAAATCCAGCTCAGACCCTCCGAGTCCTGTGTCCAAAGTAAATGGTGTCTTCAGTAATAGAGGCTTGCCTTCAACCTCTGGGAGGTTGAATCAAGAGCAACAGAAATAGTCTAAATTATTGGGGAGTCTCTTGGATACCCATGAACAAAAACTCAAAAGGGGGACTCTCATACCTGGTATTATGTTTTTTTGTTAGTTGATCACTCTTCAGGAGTCCGCCCAAGTAGGTGGAGTATCCTAAAATCAGGTCTCAGAAAATACTTTAGCAAGCTTGAGCCCTGGGGTGTGTTTACAGCATGTAGGGTGACAATGTACTCAAATTCTCTTTAGGAGATCAGAATTCATCCTGTCCTGGACACAGGGAAGCTGTAAAATGGATACATTACTTCTAGAGCTCTTGACTTTGACTTACCCTCTGGGGTCTTGGAAATGGCATTTGTTGCTTGGTCTCTAAGCACTCAAAGATCTTTCTGAGCACATCTTCCATCCTAATGAGCAGTCCCTGCCTCGCTTAGACATAGTGCATCCCTTTCTAACTCCTTCCAAACCATGCTTCTCTTGTGAAACCAATGGCCCAGGATAGTGAATGGGAGGGAACCCAGGGACTTACTGCCTTCACTGTCACTAGCCTCTGCCTGCAGTTGTTTCCATTGTTGATTCTGCAGATCTCAAGCCCACCTGCCCAAGGACACTGCTACTCAAATTGGTCAGAAAGGACAGAGTCCAAAGGGAACATGCCTTATTTCCTACAGGGCTTTGTCTAACATACTTGGCACATTATTTTGACTGGACCTATATACTGGGTTATACAGCACAGCTATGGGTTTGACATAATTCCACACGTATTTATCTCAATAAGGAGAAATGTTAAAAAGCTTGTTACTCTTCCAATATATGCCAAAGCTTTACAATTGGCACAAGTGTGTGTGTGTGTGTGTGTGTGTGTGTGTGTGTGTGTGTGCGTGCTGCCAAATCTCTTGCAGAGATCTGTGCAGCTCTCCATGATCAGCCCTAACTTCTGTCTGATTTTACTGGGTGCTCAGCACAGCATGGTTACTGCTATAAACCAAGGTCAGACTTAAGCCTGTCTTCCAATCTTCTCTAAGCCCAGCATCACTCAGCAATGCTTCCCTAAAGACAGTAACCCCTAAAGAATTTGCTAGTTTAAACTATCAATTGCCAAGAGGGCACAATTTCAGTTATGGAGATATACACTGTAAGAGATACAAAGAAATACACTATGCTCAGTGACTTTGACTGGATCAGGAAACTAAAAATACAACCTTCGTTATAATGCTGTTATTGGACAATGAATACTTATTGTTTTTCTAATCAGGCTTTTCCTTTAACAATATAATCACACTGATTCAACTTTATGCCATTGGTGCCAGGATTCTGACTCCCAAGGCCTCCAATGTTTGACTGGCATGCATATACCTTGAACCTCTTGCTTGTAGCCTTCCTACACGGGTTGTCTTGGGGTCCTACCTCTTCTTTGAGTTCTGGTTCAACCCTCATCCGACTCTGTGAGTATTCATTAATCCCGGCATCACCTTGGATTTGCTACATTGTGGTCTCATGCCATTTTCTGTTGTTATAAAAAATTCAAGATGAGAATAAAAGTTTACTTGGCTAACAGTGGCGCTGGCTAGGAAGTCCAAGAGCAGAGATGAGGTATCTGCTGGCATTTGCTGTGAGCCTCTTGCTGCATCATCACACAGGTGTCTCAGGAAGTATGTTAGCTCCATCCCTCTTCCACCTCTTCAAAAGGCACCACTGCCATCATGGGAGGCCGACCCTCATGACCCCATCTAATATTAAACCTCCCAAGGCCCTACTTCCGTGCTAATGTGGGAACTAAGTTTCCAAAGTGTGAACTGAGGGTGATCACATTCAAACCACAGCACTTTATCCTCCTCAGTCCTGCTTAGGGTTACACTCTCATCCAGCTCCAGGGCAAACCTGTGGCATGAAACCCTGATGATTCCCTCTAAGGTCTTACATGCACCTGCTATACCTGAATAAGTAGCTTTAACTCCTGGTGCTTTATGGCTTCTTTAAGTCCCATAGAGCCCAAGAACAACCAATGAATAATTTAGGAATCTTTGGAATTCCTAAGAGATTGTGGGTCTTGATCTATACTCTAAATCAGTCCCACTTAGAAAGGAGCATTGGCTGTTCCTGGGGGCTGTCAATCATCTGCATGAAACCATGTTCTTTCACTTATGGGTTAGGAAGCATCACCACAAATGGCACCAAGGGATTTGTCATACAAAGTTACCCAAGTATCCTCAGCTCTGCTCAGTACAATGATTAATTCAGCAGACAGATGACTCACTGTCCCGTTTGCTTGTTCTCTAATGCTGGTGCAGAGAGAATGAGGAAGAAAAATGACTCCACAGCTGGATGTCCCAGAATGAACCTGATGTGCAAATCAGTGGCAAACACGTGCTCTTTCATTTTTATCTGCTCACAGCTAATCTCACCTTTCAATCAATAACACTCCACACCGTAGTTCATGTAATAAAATACTTCCATGAGCATTTGATTCCCCCATAGAGTCAGCCCCACTTCACAGATAAACAAACTGAGATCCAAAATTGTCACTTCAGGCCCCAAGCTCATAAAGCCTTGTATGGAAATGACAGAAGACACAGACACTGGGTCCCCAAAGCACAGTGTCCTGTCCATCAGACAATTTCTCTCCAAAACCTCCCTGAGATGGCCCCTTGGAGGGATCCATGCACTGCCATCTAACAGACAACAGCCTCCATCAAATCCAAGGGCAAAGAAGACAGCTCACTTCTTCATTTCTGAGAAGCAAGTAAATATGTGGGAGACTGACAGGGTTGAGTAATCAAAGAAACAAGCCTTTCAGTGAAGATGGACATCTGATGGGTAAAGACAATTACGAGATGTGGGCAGTCTGGCAGTTGCCAAGGTCAATAAGAAGCCACAATGTGGCAGGCAGCAGCAATCAAAACAAAAGGAAGGGTGGAAGACCTGTATCCTGGAGCTATCAGTGAGAAAGCCTGAATCCAGGTCTGTAGGACATGCCTCACCCAGAGAGTGCTGACCAGCTAATAGGACAATGTGTCTTGGTCCTCTCAGGTTATCCATACTCCAAAGCATCGTCCCCCCAGTCCCTTGGATCCAGGCAGAGAGGAACATTTTAGAATCTTGAGAATCAGGAAAGACATATTGGTGAGGATAGCTGGGATACCCCAGGAGGTAGGTCTGACTGAAACTATACCATGTGTACTGTGTATAAGAGAGTAGGTAGGGGAAGGATACATCAGACTAAAGGTGCTATGCCAGATGCTGGGATAAAAGATACCTTGTTTATTACCCTGCCCTTTAGGGAGTTTTTCTTCAGGGGAAAGAACAACTCTTGCAGATAGCTGCTATGATAAGTGTAGTAACAAGTTCCACTGGAGTTCAGAAAATGAATTGATTGTCACATTTAAAAAAAATTATTAAAAGAGCACTTCCCAGCCCACAGGTACATCACTTGAGACTCAGACTTTGGAGTAAGGTGCTGGAATCTTGGTACCCATGTCTAAGAGCTTTGTGATTTCTATAGGTATATCATTTAACCTACTTTTTTTTCAGCTGTTAAAATGGGACAATAAAACAGTTTATGTAATTGCTGTGAGAATTTAATGAGCAAGTATATAAAGACCTTTAAGACAGCCTGATATGTGCCTAGACTATGCATGTGTCAGTCAAAGCCCTCCCTGTTCTTCATAGGTTTTTCATGGGTATTGCAGGACAGTAGAATGCACAGGCATTAAATCCCACAATTCTGTCTGATAGGTTTTCCAGGAAGGTGATGAAGATTTTCCCTTCCTAAATCAAATGCAAATCCAGCTATCACTCCAAGGGCTTCAGTCTTCTAGGTGAAGCCCAGTGATTTTATTATTTTAGAGAAAAGCAATAAATATTTATTGCTATTTTAAAACTGTAGATTTGTCTTACAAATAAAAAGTTCAGATCATTTGTAGATTTAGGCAAATGGGGGGGGGTATAATATTCCAGAATAATCTAAAGACATACCACGACCCATTTGCTAATTCTCTTCAAATGCAAGCCCTAAAAAACAAGGCATAGACAATTGTCACAGTCGTTTGGGGAAATAGCTCACCTACCCTGGGCTTTCCACTCAGTGAATCAAGCAGATTCCTTGCTCAGCCAAGGGGAATGCTAGTCTAATGATTTCCCAGCGGGAGTCCTGTTTGACAATGCAAACAAGGATCAAAAGGATAGCTTTTTCCCTTAACAAACGCCCAAGAAGGAACCAACAACTTTGAGTTGTTGCTAGCGAAATCTGCAAGCCTCTGAGGGCACAGTTCTCCAATCTGGAACAGGAATGTTGAATACATTCCTTAGAGAGAGAAAAGGTGACAAAGTTGGCCTCTGCTCTGGGAGACGTACATGGGTCTAGCCATTTAAGCCTCTCTCAATGCCCACTGCACCACCAGGGCTGGGATTTAGAGTCCACACTGATGAGCCTTCTTCCCACCCCTATCCAAGCCCCCTGTCCATTCAAGCACCTAAGTGTCCTGACATCAGAGACAGTGAAGTCTGACATTGTGGGTTTTGTTTGTGTTTGAGTGTGTTTAACTTAAAAGACACTTTCTTGCAGAGATATAAAATAAATAAGATTGTGGTTTTGTTTGTTTGTTTGTTTTTAATGTTGCATTGTTTTTCTAGTATCCCTGTGAGGTAAACGACTTCATAAAAGACAGGGACTGCATTTCTTTTCAGAAAGTGAATTTATTAGAAATAGCAGAGATTGCCCTCCGAAAGCTAGGTTTCTTCAGCGGTAGTTCTGTGACTTGTTATTGATAGGAATAATCCCCCAAACTCATCTGTGAGGAGGAGGAACAGGGCACTTACGCCATATTGCTAGAGGGACCAACCAAGTTGATGTGAATGAAAATATCTTGAAAATTCGTCAGGAGCGCCACAAATGCCAGGTGTTCTCCTCTGACTCATCTGAATGGCTTTCTAAGGGGTGAAAGTAGAAAGATCAATGTGAGAGAAAATGTTGGGACCTTTTACAGCCCATGAATCTTGCTCTCCGCTACGACAGGAAGCCACACAGAACCATGTCTACTGTTAGGTTAGTTGAAGGCTGTTGTTAAAATGAAAATGTCATTGTTATTTATGGTTTAGGGCCTACCTCTTTCCAAACAGGTTTTCAGAAGGCATTAATTTATTGCCAGTGCCGTGTCTGCTATTACTTTGGCATTTGACTAACAGAAGAAGGGAGGAACCATGGAAGAAATGAGTTTTTAGCAGAGCAGAGCTAGGAACAAACACATAGGTTTAAAAGCCCTTCCTAGGAGGCCCAGTGCCTGCATGGAAATGCAGAGGCAAGCTCTGGCTAGCCGTGGCCAGTTACTAAGGGCACTGCATTCGGGTTTGTGGCTGGCGGAGCTGAGTTGTTGGCATTTGTAAGTTCCCAAAGGGAAAAGGGGGGCTGAGCAAGAAATCACAGGAACAGTCCTGTAGAGAAAAAGCACCTTACCAGTCAGTCATCTTAGGGCACAGCCAGCTCGTGGAGGCCTCTCAAGAAGGTACAGGGACCTTCCCACCCTCTTCACTGAGTGCCCTCTTCACTGGGCAAGGCTCCCTCTTGGCTGGATTGGAAGCTCCTGGAAAAGGAAGGAGAGAAAGAGAATAAAGGAGAAGAGAAGCTGTGGGTGAGCAGTGGAAGATCTCCAGCACTGTAGAGGGGAGTCAGGGATAGTAAAGTATGCTGACGGCAAAGGCTGGGACGGAGAATGCTAGGTAAGGGTGCTTGAACATCAAGTTATTTCAGGTAAAAGTCCCAACAACCTACTGGAAGCTTCTGCAACCTTGTGGTGAGCAATTTTTGTACCCTATTCCATTGCACATGACCTCTGAGCCCTCTGGATGTCCCTCACCAAGGTCACATTGGCCACTCAATGCTCAGAACCCACTACAGGCCATCTGTTTCAAACTTGTCAACAAGGCGGTTCCTCGTAACTATAGGATCAATTCTTGGCTTTGTTCAGATCAAACACATTTAAAAGCCCAGTGTTGACAATACATACCCTGGATTTAATGTTTAATAAAAACAGCATTTGAATTCCTCAGATGTCCCCTCCTAACAACAATGAACAAAGAAGATGTGCTGTACCTTCATGGAAATAAAAAATGCTTTTTATCGGAAAGTTAGTGAGAGAAAAGGAATTAAAGGAATTAGGTACCCTGGAAATCCATGCCCTAAAATAATGGGGAAAGCTAATCCGAACATTACAAGTTAAAAGAACTGCACTATTAAGAAACCTTTTCTTCAGTTTGGAAATTATCTTTGGGACCAATTGTAAGTACAAATGTCACTGGATTTCTTAACAATGTCAGGGTCTAGAAAAAAAGATGCCAGTGGTTCATCAGGCCCACAGACGCAGAGAAAACACATTTATTTACTGATTATCTTAAAGCTAATTTATTTCTGTTAGTTCATACAAATTGCACAAAGGGGTTTCAATAGGACATTTCATGTCTATCTATAACTTGATTATATATCATCCTGGTTACGCTTCCTCACCCCTGCCATCCCCATTTTCCTCCCCCTTCCATGCCCCTGGTCGTGCCCCCCTTTAATTCCACACTCTGTTCCCTCCATCTTCTGCATAGGAGAAAGCACAGGAAGCAGTTGTCTTTGTAACACTGGCTTATCTCAGTAAACATAATGATCTCCATTTCCATTCATTTTTCTACAAATGACACGATTTCATTCTTTTTATGGCTGAGTAAACTTCCAGGCAACTTTCTGAAGGTAACAACCAAGATGATCTGACATCTGAGTAACACTTCACTTCTGAAGACCGACACCCCAAATATCCCACACCCCCAGAACCCATGAGCATTGTCTTCCTCATTCTCTGCACCTCTCATTTCGTCTTTTTCGTTTGCCTTTCCTCTCAAAATTTTTAGTATTCTTCAAGCCTCAGTTCAAAGGACAGCTTTCCTGTTGACCTTTCTACAGTCTTACAGTGAGTCAGAGGCTGCCGTCTGCTGAATTCCTGGAAGAATGTTCTGTGGCTTTGACACGGTACTCACCATGGTCTGCTGTTTATCCTTCCTATGTGAATAGCTTTCTTCCAGATGCACAAGGATCTGCCTGACACTTCTCTAGCTGGCCCCTGGCATCTCAGATGGAGCCTAGCACAGTTCCTGGCATTTAACCAGGATATAACTAAATTTCATTAAGCAAGTTGGGTGCTATACACCACTACTTTCAGAGCTTCTTCAAATTTCAAGTAGAAAATGATTATGTTATTTCATGCACTAGAAGACATACTTCACCTGCTTGTAGTCTCTGGGTCAGGATGGTGCTATTTCATGCTCTAAAAGGCATAATTTACACAATGAAGTCAATAACTCCCAAAGACCACTACAATCAAACTTTAATAAGTTGCCACTGCCAACATTCAACTTATCTGAAGATGAGTTTGGCCTCTAATAGCGAGCCAAAGTGAGTATAATATTTTGGTTCCTGCTAGAAAGATCAACTCCAATATAGCTATGCCATATAATTGGAAACAGCATGCATTTGATATGTGAACTTGTCATTGTGCAGTTTTCAAGCAGATGAATTCCTGTGCTGTTCTGGATCCAGGTAAATACCATTTTTAAAGATACCCTTTCCTAACATTTGTTTTTCTAAAGAGTTTTGCTGTCGTAAAAATCAAGCAATAAGTTCCTATAGTTATATTTATACTTATTAGAAGTGCAACCCCAAGCCGAACGGTGGTGGTGTACGCCTTTAATCCCAGCACTTGGGAGGCAGAGGCAGGCGGATTTCTGAGTTCGAGGCCAGCCTGGTCTACAGAGTGAGTTCCAGGACAGCCAGGGCTACACAGAGAAACCCTGTCTCAAAAAACAAAAAACAAACAACAAAACAAAACAAAAAACAAACAACAACAACAAAAAGAAGTAGTAGTACAACCCCAGAATGGACTTCAAGACCCTCTAGTCCATATACACAGGGCTCTGGAAACATCATTAATGCATGACTGGTCTGATAGGCACACAGGCACACACACACACACAGGCACACTGGCACTGGGTTTGAAGCCTTCATGAAGAAAGAGGCTGATCCCTTTGGAGGCCAGATCAACTTCTAGTTTTCGCTGCACACACTACCATTTTGTCCCATATGCTTCACCATCTACAACACTTACATCTGGACTGAGACATGGATGCTTCCTGAAGCTGTCTCCCACGCTGATCTCTACTTGCTCTGGGATGCTTGCTAACCTTAAGACGAACGATCTTCAGTTTGCTACACTAAAATAGAGTGCCTCATCATCTTGTCCCTCAGGTTCATGTACCTGGTCAGCTGGACCAGATTATAAGTTCCAAGAGGGCAGAGACCATGTCTTATATTCTAAAACAGTCATTCCGTTTGTTTTAAGAGGAATCTTGGACAGGAACTAGAAATCATAACTTTGGGATGCAGGCTGGCCAGCCATCTTTCTTGTGCACTAGACCTTTCTTCGCAGTTTGTTAGAAGGAGAGGAGAGAGGGGTGAAAGGTGGTGTGGGTCTTCAAGAAGAATAATTGAACAGCAAACGGTGACACGCTGTTCTCCAAGCTGAAGAAACACAGATGAAAAGTGGTCATTAATGATGGAGAAAGGTCAGGCTCTTGAAAGAACGTTTTGACCAAAATGGCTAAGATTAATTAGCAATCCATTATTTATGCCCCGCCCATTTCTAATGGATGAAGGCAACTGACCGGGGAGGGAGGCCGCACCTCCGGTACCTGCTCATCAGTTGGGTCTACCTTACTGTGGGTGACTGTATAAAGCACCGCAGACTTAAGCCTCACCTTTAAAACTGGGAATAATCCTATTAGCTGCTGTGAGCATCGCATGGGGCCAGATATAATATAGAATTGTCAGTTGCTCTACAGATGTTAAGAATTCTCCAGAGTCTACAAAATTGAATAAAGTCTTTCCTAAAATAGGATATGTTTCTAAAGCAAAACAAAACAAAACAAAAAAAAATCACAAAAACCCTGAGATCATACATCATAAAATTTTGCAGCTGAAATTACCAGGCAAGATTTTTCTGTCTTGACATGCTGACCAGAACAAAATGTGTCCCCACTAATAGATTTTGCCCTGCCCTGCCATTTGGGTTTTGAAGTTGGGATTCAAACCTGAATGACCTCCCTATCACTTGTACTTCCAGTCTGGAGATTTTGATCACTCTCTGTATCATTCCCTTGATTGCTATTCAAGACTCCATTTTTTTTTTTTCAGATGAAGAAGTAGCTGTTCAGGAAAGTCAGGGCAATTAGCGTTCTCCCAGATAGTACAAGATGGAGCCAGAGGACAAGAACAGCAGCCAGAGTCCCCTCCCAGACACTGCAGCACCTGTAATCCATGCTGACACAAAGCCCGGTACACACAGGGCTCTCGACACGTGCCTACAAATGAAGGTGGATCCATTAGACACTGAACTAAAGACTCTTCCTACAGATTCCCATATGTGGATACATCAAAGTGCACATTATTAGGGGCACTGGGCAGCCAGCCCCAGTGGGTGGTGACACCCCAGCCAGGTCCAGTGTATCACCTTACCCAACCCACAGTCCTTCTGTCAGCTCCTGGTCAGCCATGGAGTCCTGTCTGCTGGGAGTTTTCTGCCCTCGGGTTCTTTTCAGAAATCTGACAGGCCCAATAAAGGCCCAGTGCTGATGGAGACAGCCAGTTCTGCCTTCTCCCAACAGCCCAGCACTGTCCCCACTGACACAATGGGGCCGGCGGTAATCACATTACAGCCTCGTCTTTCATAATTACCCTCTTTCCCTGAGTGACAGAGCATCCCAGTGGCAGAGCGGGAACTATTTTTAAGCTAATTCTAACTTACAGGGGGGGGGGGAAGCACAAGTGTCATTTTCCCACAGATACGCTACTGGTTTATAAATCACCCCTAGGGACTAAGTAGAGACTAAGGTTGGCAGAAGCTGGAAACTCTAAGCAGAACACTGGCTATCCACCTACAGGGGAATGCCCTCTCCCTGACCACCCAATCCCTACATATTTACTCTCTCCTGTTTTCACCCTGAGGTCCCCCTGTTACTCCCCAATATCTCTGACCAAAAGAGAAGAAAAAAGAAAGAAAAGAAAAGAAAAGAAAAGAAAAAAGGTAGGAAAAGTCAGAGGCTTGCTGGCTCCCCTCTCTCTCTCTCTCTCTCTCTCTCTCTCTCTCTCTCTCTCTCTCTTTCACTCCTGTCCCCAACCTCATCCCAGCTTCTGTAGAGCCAGCTCTTTCCCTCCTTCACTGTGTCTGTAAAAGCTGATGACTCATAGAATATTTTTCCATAACCTTCAAAGATCCCTTCAGTGTGAAGAAATAAATCCAGAGGAGGGTGTGGGGGAGGGGCAGGGAAGGAAGTGCCATGTCAGAAGGACTCTTAAGTAGTGCAAGAGGCTTCCATCCAGCTAAGGTGGCTTGGCCTCTCCACAGACCTCCCTAGAGACACGTGAGCACCTCATTAACTCAGCACTAAATCAGCCTTAAGGACGATCCCGTTATCCACCTCTTACAAATTGCCCGGAGACATCTCTGGTATGGGCCATGATAATTATATTGATAAGGAAGCTGGAGCAGAGGAAATAAATCAATAGAAGCACACGATTTCTTGAGTATCAATCCATTGAGTTACGGCAACTCCTTCGAAGTCTCATTTGTCCGATCATTGGCCATCTGTCATGCTCCTGACTGTTAGTGTCTCATTGACCCGCAGTGTATCATCTCCCTCTAGGAATTATATTTTCTCATCCTACCTGTAGAATTGCTGCCGGTTTCTCTTGCTAAGCAGGTGTCTTCCTAGTTCCTTCTTTGCTTTCTTCCTCCGATTTTTCTCTCCTTTCCCACTGCCTGAATCTCCTAGGCAGCTACAGTAAAATAACATCACAGGGTGGGCAGTTTATAAGCAACAGAAATGCCAGTCTAGGGGCTAGGAAGCAGAGAACAAGGTGTTAGCAAATCCTGAGTCTAAGAGGCTATTCTCTGGCTCTTATGAGGTGAACGACTTCTAGCCATGCCTTTACCTGGTGGAAGGACTGAGAGGTGCCCCCTAGAGGATCATTTATAAGACCACTGGTCCTATTTATTGGGGGCTATGACCCATGACCCCAAATATCCTCACTTTGACTGTGAAGATTTCAATGTTAAATTTGTGGAGGTGGGAGGGCCAGGTAACATTCTGACCACAGCGTTCCTGTCTCCTATCACTAGTCTATGGGCTCCAGTTTTGACTCTTGCTAGTTTATCTGACCACCGTCTGGTATGATACAGAGGCAGAAATAAGGAAGAGAGGAAGCACTGAGTCATCTCTAGAGAAGAGAGACTGCACATCTAGCTTCAGTGGGTGCCGCCATTTTACACCAAAGGCAGGGCATGGTTTTCATAGTGGGTGAGGCACCTCGAAAGAAGACAATGCCAGCTAATGCAGCATTCCCAGACATAATGCAGCAAGCTGGGTCTTCCTGCAAGGTTTTTACAAAACTTGCCACCACCATTATTTAAAATGTAGACAAAAATATCCTCCTGCATAACAACCAGCATAGTAACAATGAGGAGTGGTAGACAGGAGTGGATGCTTTTGGTGACATAGGAAGAAAAGCCGCTTTGAAATAGTTATTGACATAAATTTGGTAAAAGCTAACGGCACATTTGATGAGCAGGTGCTTTGTATTCCTTTGCTTCTGCCCTCTTCTGCTGGAGCTGACTTTGGCTAGAGCCTTCACTCCTCCCACCCCCTTTTCTGTCTCATTCTAGAAAAGCAGCTTAAGAGGTGAGCAGACCAGCAGTGGTCTGGTCAGTGGTGGCTTGTAACTCCTGAACTTCAGAGGAAGTTCAGTGTACAAAGGGAAACGAGAAGGTGCGAAGCCAAGGTCTGGCCCTCTGTAATGGCCGGCTGAGCCAGGCTCTTCCTGGGAAAGAGCAGGTTTTTAAGCGGCCTCCTGTTCCACTTCTAGTAGCAAAGTTTACTGGCAGAGATTTTTTTTCCCTGATGCTTGAGTGGAAGCGGAGGCTGGGCACTTATAAATCAAAAGCCATCAGAAAAGTTTTCCCCCTAGGAGGAAAGACTAAAGCAATTTCAAGGGAAACAGCCTGGATTTGTGGAGAAAACATTAAACTAAAAGTCACGGCTGTCAAGAAGCCCTAAATCTGAACCCGGGAGAAGAGAGAGTTGGTAAGAGCAGGTCTTTTCAGGAGAACAGTGTGTGGCTGCTAATTAAAGCTGCCCAAGAGGCTGCGAAGACCCAGGCTCCAGCCAGCGAGATCCTGGTCTGACACCAACTCCTCTACTCATTAGCTGTGCGGTATTGGTCAAATTACTTGGCCTTTTCTGATGCTCATTTTCTCCATCTAGAGAGAGAGAGAGAGAGAGAGAGAGAGAGAGAGAGAGAGAGAGAGGAAAGAAGGAAGGAAGGGAAAGAAAGAAAGAAAGAACAGAAAGAAAGAAAGAAAGAAAGAAAGAAAGAAAGAACAGAAAGAAAGGAGGGACGGAGAGTGGGAGGGGGAGAGAGAAGGAAGGAAGGAAAAGAAAGAAAGAAAGAAAGAAAGAAAGAAAGAAAGAAAGAAAGAGAAAGAAAGGAGGGAGGGAGAGTAGGAGGGAGGGAGGGGGAGGGAGGGAGGGAGGGAGGGAGGAGAGAGAGAGAGAGAGAGAGAGAGAGAGAGAGAGAGAGAGAACCTAGCATCACAGAATATCATCATAGGAGTTTACCTGCTGTCCATAGCAAATGAGAGTGATTGATATCTCCTTTACATGTGTAAGAGCCCCATTCTGATTGGTTACTCCCCCCAAGTCATACTTGTGCCATAAATACCTTGAATATCTTAAATATCATTCCTCTCTAGCCTACAGATGTTTCTGCAAGAACATATAATGTATCACAAGGCAGGTACATAGCTTGTTCCAATTACTTTTTTTATAGGTTGAGTCTTGTCTTCTCATTGTGTCTAGGTTGAAGTCTTAGCCAACAACACCTAAAGATGTGGTTGTACTTGGAAGTAAGTTCATTACAGATATGGTTAGCTATGTTAACATGAGGTCAATCTGGAATCGGCTGGAGCCCAGGTTGAACACAACAGCATGTCTCAGAAGATTGCCATGCAAAGACTCAGCTATGCAGGCAGACAGTTTGCACTGAAACATGTACTAGGCAGGAAATGCCAAGGTGTACGGGTCATCAGCTAAAACTTAGAAAGAGGCACGAACAGAGTCACTCAGAGCCCTGGGAGAGACAACCTTAAGGATAATTTGTTTTTTTTGAAGTGCTGCTGCTTTCAGCTGCCCTTTTATGGGAGATTCTGTTATGGAAAGTCTAAGAAATTAGCACATTGTGGAAGTAAGCAGATTCCTAAAAACCCACTAAGACCATGACTCTGTAAAATACTGGGAAAATGTTTGCCATTGATTTTAGTCCTGTTTATTCTCCTCTGGGGAAATGAAGACCTTCTTCAGAAGTCTTAAAAATATTTGGCCTGTACCTGAATATCTCCAGTGACCAGACAGACATACACTACCTGCCGTCACAGACACTAGCTTACCCAAGCAGGAAAGCTACTGCTTACACATGGATACTCCCTCTCCAGACCCTGGTGTGATGCGAAAGTGCCATCCCTCAGTACCAGCAGCCTTGTGAACACACTCACTGAACAAACCATATTCTGAATATCAGTTCCAACAAATACAGTTCTAGAATGAACTTCTTCTCTTCCTCCTCCTACTCTTTCTCTTAACCTAGAGAGAAGTCTATTAAGATTCATGCCCATGTTATCCACGGGCAGACTAAGTTATGTATGAGAAAAATCAACCCCCAAAACTGTGCTTCCAAAACCAAAAGCAGTACTGCAATTACTAGCATGGAAAGAGGGTCTCTGTTCCATGCGGTCACTTAGAGACCCAGAGTGATAAATCTCATAATGATTCTCTGGCTAGAACAAAAGATGTGGTCTCACATACCCAAGGAAGGTTAGGAAATCTAGTCCTACTGTGTGCCTGAGAGCCAGGCCAGAAATATTTGGCCAACAGCACCAAGAGTCCTGACCTCCTCAGGGTCACTTTCCCTGCTTCAGAGCAGCCCTATAACCATCCTCTTGGGACATCCAGCATGCTCCTGAGTCATGGTCATCACCGTGCACTAGCGTGCTTGTGTTTTACTTCTCTCTGAAGCTGGGAGTTTCTCAAGGAATGGGAGCTGCCCATAACCAATGGTAGCACCAGAAGCATTTGAGGACAGTGAGCATTATCGGCAGTGAAGGACAAAGCCCTGGTTTTTTTTCTATATTCTTTGTTTACATTCCAAAGGCTTTCCCCTTTCCAGTTCCCCCCTCACCATATGTCCTATAAGTCCTCTTCCCCCCCATTTCCCAATCACCCCCTCTCCCCACCATTTCTCTGTTCTGGTACTCTCCTACAAAACTGGATTTAGTCTTTTCCAGACCAGGGTCCTCTCCATCCCTTTTCTTGGGAATCTTTTGCTTAGCTAATTGTGTCTTGAGTATTCAGAGCTTCTGGGCTCATTAATATCCACTTATCAGTGATTGCAATTCATGTGTATTCTTTTGTGATTGGGTTAACTCACTTAGGATGATATTTTCCAGATCCAACCATTTGCCTACACATTGTATGAATTCATTATTTTTAATTGCTGAGTAGTATTCCATTGTACAAATATACCACATTTTCTGTATCCATTCCTCCATTGAGGGACATCTGGGTTCTTTCCAGCTTCTGGCTATTGTAAATAAGGCTGCTATGAACATAGTGGAACATGTGTCTTTATTGCATGCAAGGGAATCGTCTGGGTATATGCCTAGGAGTGGTATGACAGGGACCTCTGGAAGTGTCATGCCCAATTTTCTGAGGAACCGTTATATGATTTCCAGAGTGATTGTACCATCTTGCAATCCCACCAACAATGGAGGAGTGTTCCTCTTTCTCCACATCCTCGCCAGCACCTGTTGTCTATTGAGTTTTTAATCTTAGCCATTCTGACTGGTGTGAGGTGGAATCTCAGGGTTGTTTTGATTTGCATTTCCCTGATGACTAATGATGTTGAACATCTCTTAAGGTGCTTCTCAGCCATTGAATTTCTTCTGGTGAAAATTCCTTGTTTAGCTCTGTACCCCATTTTTAATAGGGTTATTTGGTTCTTTAGGGTCTAACTTCTTGAGTTCTTTGTATACATTGGATATTAGCCCTCTGTCAGATGTGGGGGTGGTGAAGATCTTTTCCCAATTTGTTGGTTGCTGTTTTGTCCTTCTGACAGTGTCTTTTGCCTTACAGAAACTTTATAATTTTAAGAGGTCCCATTTGTCAATTCTTGATATTAGAGCATAAGCTATTGGTGTTCTGTTCAGGAACCTTCCCCCTGTGCCCATGTCCTCTAGGGTCTTCCCCAGTTTCTTTTCTATTAGTTTCAGTGTATCTGGTTTTATATGGAGGTCCTTGATCCACTTGGAGTCTATCTTAGTACATGGAGATAAGAGTGGGTCAATTCGCATTCTTCTGCATGTTGACCTCCAGTTGAACCAGTACCATTTGTTGAAAAGGCTATCTTTTTTCCACTGGATGGTTATAGCTCCTTTATCAAAGATCAAGTGACCATAACTCTGTGGGTTCATTTCTGGATCTTCAATTCTATTCCATTGATCTACTTGCCTGTCGCTGTACCAATACCATGCAGTTTTTAACACAATTGCTCTGTAGTACTGCTTGAGGTCGGGGATATTGATTCCCCCAGAAGTCCTTTTATTATTGAGAATAGTTTTAGCTATCCTGGGTTTTTTGTTACTCCAAATGAATTTGAGAATTGCTCGTTCTAGATCTATGAAGAATTGATTTGGTATTTGATGGGGATTGCATTGAATCTGTAGATTGCTTTTGACAAGATGGCCATTTTTACTATATTGATCCTGCCAATCCAAGAGCATGAAATATTTTTCCATTTCCTGAGGTCTCAGAGACAGTATTCAAATTAACAAAATTAGAAATGAGAAGGGGGATATAACAACAGAGACTGAGGAAATTCAAAAGATCATCAGATCCTAATACAAAAGTCTATACTCAACACAACTGGAGAATCTGGAGGAAATGGACAATTTCCTAGACAGATACCAAATACCAAAATTAAATCAGGATCAATTAGATCAGCTAAACAGTCCCATAACCCCTAGGGAAATCGAAGGCATTATAGAAATCCTCCCAACCAAAAAAAAAAAAAGTATGAGTCCAGATGGTTTTAGTGCAGAATTCTATCAGGCCTTCAAAGAAGACCTAACACCAATGCTCTTCAAACTATTCCACAAAATAGAAACAGAAGGGACACTGCCCAACTCATTCTATGAAGCCACAATTACGCGGATACCAAAACCACACAAAGATACAACAAAGAAAGAGAACTACAGGCCAATTTCCCTTATGAATATCGATGCAAAAAATACTAAATAAAAATTTTGCCAACCAAATCTAAGAGCACAATAAAATGATCATTCACCACGATCAAGTAGGCTTCATCCCAGGGATGCAGGGATGGTTCAATATATGGAAATCCATCAATGTAATCCACTACATAAACAAACTAAAAGAAATAAAACCACATGGTCATCTCATTAGATGCAGAAAAAGCATTTGACAAAATTCAGCATCCTTTCATGTCAAAAGACCTGGAAAGAACAGGAATTCAAGGCCCATACCTAAACATAGTAAAAGCAATATACAGCAAACCAGTAGCCAACATCAAAATAAATGGAGAGAAACTTGAAGCAATCCCACTAAAATCAGGGACTAGACAAGGCTACCCTCTCTCTCCATATCTTTTCAATATAGTACTTGAAGTTCTGGTGGGAGCAATTAGACAACATAAGGAAGTCAAAGGGATACAAATTGGAAAGGAAGAAGTCAAACTATCATTATTTGCAGATGATATTATAGAATATATAAGTGACCCAAAAAACTCCACCAGAGAACTCCTACAGCTGATAAACAACTTCAGCAAAGTGACTGGTTATAAAATCAACTCAAGCAAATCAGTAGCCTTCCTGTACTCAAAGGACAAGCAGGCTGAGAAAGAAGTTAGGGAAATAATACCCTTTACAATAGCCACAAACAATATAAAGTATCTTGGCATGACTCTAACCAAGCAAGTGAAAGATCTGTATGACAGGAACTTCAAGTCCTTGAAGAAAGAAATCGAAGACAAAGCCCTGTTTTACATGGCCTTTCCACATCCACTTCCTAAGTTCCCTCCAGACATCCTGTTATGCAGATGCCTGAGATCTACCACTGCCCCACAGCCCCTGCATTTGCTGTTCCCAATGGTTGGGCTGTACATCCCCTCTCTTTTGCTAGACACTCTACCCCAGTTCTGTCAAGTATCCACTCAGGTGTGATCTAATCAGATAAGCCTTTCAGGATATCACTCTATAAATATGACCATGACCCTCACCTGCTTAACTCACAAACTCCTTTCATCAATTTTTTTCTCTCTCCACAAGAGCTATCTCTTCTTGACTGAAAATAACACAGACATATGGATCATATAATACTACACCCTTCCAATCCCATACATATGGATGGATTTCTATAAACACAGGGCAGGGATCTAATGACTACTCAATAAATATCTGTCAAAAGAATGGGTGATAAAATAACATGAACTTCCCATGTTCTCACCTTTCTGAATGAAATGCTAAATTTCTCTTCCTCACATGACAAGCTTTGCACTCTTTCAATGTGCCAATCATCTAGAAATGATCAATTATTGATGCAGTAAGGGCAGACAAGCTCCTGGCTTATATTTCACCCCCTATTTCAATTAGCAAAACCGAAGTTTAAAAATAAATTTGGTCTTACAAACATTACATGGTCAATTTACTTATATAAGTTTAGATATTGACTAAAATATTGATTGTTTTTTCATACAAAACTCCAACTTTCCTTTTCTCTCCCTCATAATTCCCCTATCATTGGTCCTCTTTTTCATGTATAATATCGCTTATTCTTTTATTCATTTCCTATCTACAATTAGCCAAAAATCTATAGTAAGTGCTATAGAGTATTATGTAACAATTTCACAATTTACGTAAGAAAACATATAGCAATATCGATAAGAATCAGGTAAACAAACTTTATTTAAGAAAGACAATAAGGCCTTATGTTTGTGTGAAGGACTGTTGACAGACCCACTGTGAGAGTGTTGTCATGACAGAAGCGTAGAAGTGACATCCAAGGATGTAATGCCTGGAGCAACTCAAAATGAGAAGACAAGCCTAGGACTAGAGGGGCCTGGGAAGAGCTTACAGCTGCAGGGTCAATTTAACTTAGACCTGTCTGCCCATCTATTCCCAAGGCAGATTTGCTTTATCTAGAGGTGACCAATGGATTGGCATCTCCCAGAGCATTTCTGGGACTTCATCATCCTTGTTCAAGGATAAAGTATGAGTTGGGCTTTCCTGATGCCAGCTAGGAAGACATTTTACATGCCTCTGAATATTCAGGGAATATGCATAGGAGAAGAACCAAATGGCCAATGGTCAGAAAACAGTATTTGTTTATTTGAGTCAATGTTAGGTACTGAATAAGTATTATATAGATAATGGTAGAGTCATCATTCTAGTCCTCTAAAGTTGGTACCATTCTTCAGCTCCACTCTACAGATAGCAAAGCTGAAAGCGAGGTTAAGTGGTCTTCCCATGGATAAACATTTATGGGGATGAGGTTTGAGCCCAGACAGTCTGGCAGTCTCAGCAGCTCTGGTCTGCCCTGCTTCCTCTCCATGTTAGACACAGGAAAAGAAAATAATACAATATATAGCATAAGAGCTGAGTAATAAGATATGATTTTTTATGCTAGTCACTAATAGCAGTTCTTCTTAATTCAATGAAGTCTTAGACATTGTCCAGAGTTGAAATTGAACAGAACAGTAAGTAACTTAGGGTTAATGGAGAGAGATTAAATGAATTGGAGAATGATTCAACCTTTTGCTCACTGAGCATTTACTCATTAAATCATCGATTTATTCATTCTTTCATGCATCTGCCTGTCCATGCATTCAACAACTAAATACTGAGCACTTCTATATCCTAAACACACAGCAATCTGCTGCAGCGAAGACCTGGCCTGACTCAAATCCACTTAGCAAGCTGTGTAAGAAAAGTCAGGAGTAGGGAGCCCATGGTCTAGCATGGTAAACACTACAAGAAGTATACTCATATAAGAGTGTGGGGCACAGGAAAATTCAATCTGTATTTGAGGAATGTATGAAGGGGCAGGGAGGAAATTATGGAAAGAGAATGCTTCCTGGAAGAAGAAAAGGCAGTGAACCACACCCAGGCAAATTTTCTAACTTTAGTATTGAGAAAGTTCTAGTATGTCCAGTTTTCCCAAAGGACAAGAAATAATTGACCATTTCCTTAAATTTGCTATATAGAAGAGTTTGGGCTTGAATTCCTACTCTTCCTGTCTCTACTTCCCATATGCTAGCACTAAAAAAATGTGTGCCACCATGCCCAAGTTTGAACATTTTTTTAAAGGCATTGAAGCAGAATCTTTAAGGACACAGGTTTGGGATCAGTCTGGCTAGCTTTCGAATCTCAACCCTTCTAGGCAGAAATTGTTCCGCTATAAGATGGGTATCATCTCAAGACTCTCCTAGGGATCAAACAAAATCATGTGTGTGCATTCAGGTCCATCTGTGCCCTGTGTGGGTCAGCCAGTGAGTGTTAACTGACATTGACCAGCTTATTCTTAGCCTCATAGTTATGGCTACTTGGCTCCTTAGTCCTTAATCTTCTTAGTAGCTCTGACTTGACTTGAGAACCGAAGTGTCTAAATCTCTCTCCTTTTTTTTTCTTCACAGGGAAAAGAAAGGAAATATAATTTTTGTAAAAACTGATTTTTATTACTGTGAATTTATTATACCGCATGGTTCTTGATGACTAGGTAACCAGTGAAGGATCTAATTCATTATTTTAGAAATTTAAACAGGACCTCAGAAGAAAGGCACCCCGTGGTCACAGAGCATGGGGACTATACTAATGAGAAGATTAAAACAAAGCTTGGCTCACATCATCCTAGATAAATCACAAATGTACCCAAGGATAATTAACAATCACAAACTGCCTAGGACTATATTATTTGGCTCGTTAGTTTTGTGAAATCAACCTGTACTGAATAGGTGAGCTTAAAGGAGTTGATGGATAAGTTATTTGATATGTCTATTGAGGTTCCTTCATAATATTTGAGGAGATGTAGGAATACCCCCAAAGTTTCTGTGGTCCACTTCATCTTAATCCTAACTTAGAAGAGATGCTTTGATCTCTTCTCAGTAGAAGAGGCTGTCCACAGAACCTCCATTCCTGGCAAGTGTTCTAGAAATTCCTTGCATGCTATGGGGACAGGCTATTATATTCTGTGACTAAATAGCGACATTAGTCTGATATTCCAGAGTTGTGACAAAAGACCAGAAAGATCAATTTCAAGGAGAAACAAAATTTTGCCTCATTTCAAAGGTTTCAGTCCATCATGGCAGAGGATGTGGCAGGACAAAGCTGCTCATTTTGTGGTGGCTGGGACGCAAAGAGAAGACAGAAATGTCTTAGGCATTGTTCTGATGCTCTGAGGAGACACAACAACTAAGGCAACTCTCATATGAGAAATCATTTAGTTGGAGGGGTCCTTATAGGTTTGGAGGTTTAGTTCATTATCATCATGGCAGAGACTATGGTGGCATTCAGGCAGGACAGTAGCTAAAAGCTATATCCTGATCCATAGGCAAAGAGAGACTCTGAGCCTAGCATGGGCTTTTGAAACCTCAAATCCCACCCCCCCCCCAGTGACACACATCCTCCAACAAGTCCATACTTCCTAATCCTTCTAATCTTTCCAAATAGTAGCACTTCTTGGTGACTAGGAATTCAAACATATGAGCCTACAGAGACCATTCTTATTCAAATCATCACAACCTTTGAAGTAGTCATCTGTTCCTTCCAACTATTTAATGCTGCAAATGTATGAATCCATCAATGGATTAATCTATTGATGAAATCAAATCCTTCATAATCCAATTCTCAGATACCCTCCAGCTCTTAACCAAGCTTTGGGAGGGGTCCATTTGAATCTAAAGTCATAACAATACCCCTGTGTAGAAGTGATGTCCATTATCAAGAATCCAGTCTTTGAGAGAAGACCCAGATTTCTGACTGACAACCATCATCTCCTCCCAATTTTCCACATAGCCTCAGAGAACTCCTGTCTATATGTGTTCTAGTTTTACAGAATGAGAGCCATGGTGGCCTGGCACAGGTCTTCAAGGCCATATGAACCCTTGCTTTCTCTTGCAGATCCCTGTAACTCCATGCTGGCTACTACCGAGAGCTCTTGAGCCAAGCTCTGGCTGAGAAGATGGGGATGGATGGGGAAACAGTCGTCCTGAAGAACATGCTCATTGGTGTAAACCTGATCCTGTTGGGATCCATGCTCAAGCCTTCTGAATGCCGGCTGGAGGTGACTACAGAAAGGGTCCAGAGACAAACGGTGGAGGAGGAAGGAGGGGCTTCCAGCTACAACACATCCAGCAAGGAACAGCCTATGGTCTTCAACCATGTGTATAACATCAACGTGCCACTCGAAAGCCTCTGTTCCTCAGGGCTGGAGGCCTCAGCTGAGCAGGACATGAGTGCTGAAGATGATACTCTGGCCGAATACACAGGCCAAACCTCAGACCACGAAAGCCAGGTCACCTTCACCCACAAGATCAACCTCCCCAAAAAAGCCTGCCCATGTGCAAGCTCTTCCCAGGTACTGCAGGAACTGCTGAGCCGGATCGAGATGCTGGAGAGGGAGGTGTCCTTGCTGAGAGACCAGTGCAACACCAACTGCTGTCAGGAAAGCGCTGCCACAGGTAGAGTCTAAAGAGCTTGCAGCCTGGTCCCTGGTGGATAAGGAGAGAGCTGAGTGGAGAGGGAGGTGGGGTGAGAGGAAGAAAAACCCAGCATGCATCTCTTCACAGGGTCATAGAAAAACATGCCCAGTATATAGCTCCCGGTTAAATGTGTCATCTGTAAGATCTAAATGCAGCTGTCCCCTGGGGATTTAATTCAGGGATTTTCAACACTGCTTACCCAGTTCGAAATATATTAACCTGATTTTGGGGGGGAGATGAGTCAGGTAATGGTACATCAGCTCAGCACAGTAACTTTGATGGCCGGCAGGGAATTTGATGTCTGTCTTCATTCATCTTTGGTCTTCACAGGCTGTTGAGTTGATATCTGTTCGTGTTAACCTGACTGACTAGAGAATGTGGTGCTCTGTTCATTCACTCACAGCCTTTCTTCCATCTGAGAAAATGATAGTCATTTAGGTCCCAGAGGACTATCTTCTCCAGCAAGATGGAAGCTTTATCTCGATCCACTCCATGAACATAGGCATGTGTGTTCACATATGTCTGCACTTGAGTAGTATGTGCATACACACACATGCATACACACACACACACACACACACACACACACACACACGCAGTATTCCTTTCCCCAGAAGGCTGAACAATCAGTGGGTTTGCTTTTGTCTATGTCCATCTGTTCCCCGCTATAAGATGTGACCAAGACTTCAGAGTCAGACTTTTGAGTTCAGATCTGCTCGGCTACTTGTGGCTTGAGATCTAAGTCAGTCACATGGCCTCTGACTCTACAAACAATGACATATGAGAGCAATAAGAAGCTATTAACTGTTAACTCACCTAGTATCACATAAGCAACACTACCATCAGCTGCACATCAGCCCTGCACGCAGCTTTCTCCCTCCGAAGCTACAGATTCATGTTCAGGTCTAAGCAGTTGGATGATAAGGAACAAGCATAATGTCATCTTGGGTGCAAGTGTTCACCTGGGGAAGAACCTGAGTCACTCTTTCAGGGCTTTGCATAAACACACACTGTCTCAGCCACTTTCCTTCTTGATCCTTCCCCCCAAAAAACCACTATGACAAGTTTCTTCTGGAAACATTACCTTAATAAGTCACTTCTTATGAACCCAGTCTAAGATACTCTGAAAGTGATCTGTCAGAGGACAATGACTCGGATCTTGTCCATCTTTACTCTCAGTGCTGTCGTAGGCATAGACAACTGCAGTGGGTGAAAATACGTATTAAGTTGAATCTGTACCAAACTACATTGTAGTTAACGCTCAGCAGCACCAGTGTGATCAAGGGATGAGTACCGACCTCTGCTCACCCCTTCCCAGCAGCATTTATGAGAGGCCACTGCAGCCCTTTGACCTTCTCCTTGGCCATTCTAGGACAACTGGACTATGTCCCTCACTGCAGCGGCCATGGCAACTTTAGCTTCGAGTCCTGTGGCTGCATCTGCAATGAAGGCTGGTTTGGCAAGAACTGCTCAGAGCCCTACTGCCCGCTGGGCTGCTCCAGTCGGGGTGTGTGTGTCGATGGCCAGTGCATTTGTGACAGTGAATACAGCGGCGATGACTGTTCAGAGCTCCGGTGCCCAACAGACTGCAGTTCCCGAGGGCTCTGTGTGGATGGGGAATGTGTCTGTGAAGAGCCCTACGCAGGCGAGGACTGCAGGGAGCTGCGCTGCCCTGGGGACTGTTCAGGGAAGGGGCGATGTGCCAATGGTACCTGCCTGTGCCAAGAGGGCTATGCTGGTGAGGACTGCAGCCAGCGACGGTGTCTGAATGCCTGCAGTGGGCGAGGTCACTGCCAGGAGGGGCTCTGCATCTGTGAGGAGGGCTACCAGGGCCCTGACTGCTCAGCAGGTAGGAAGGGGGTCATTCTGGGGCTAGCTCCAGTTGGTTGGGGAGGAAGAACGGAGAGGAGGGGATAAAATAATTCCCAGTTCAGTTGTATTCATTTGCTTGCTGGGGCAACTGCTTGCAAGTCCATAACAATTAGTGAGTTCATATTCAGAATAAGATCTGGATCTCCACCCCTGAGACTAGAACCAAGACAATGATAGTAGAGATGACAACACCTTAAGGTTCTTAACTACTACTATCCTTAAGATAGGGTGGCTGGTTTATTAGCCCATTCTGTCATCAAATAACACAAAAACAGTGAAGTGTGAGTTATAAAGTAGCTTATTTGGGACTGCAGTTCTAGAAGTTTAAGGAAAGGTAGCTACATGATAGCCTTCTTACTGGCAAGCTAAAACATAGAACAAAGAGTTGAAAGATAAGAGAAATTATGTATATATTTTGTCTCATTTCCTTACTACACTGCTAAGATTCAATCATGGGGTGCATGCTGATGACCTAGCTGGTCTGGGTCACTGAGTTTTTACTCCTTTTAATAAGTCTGAATGTGCATTAAATTTCAATTCTTGAAGCCTAAAGGGACACACACACACAAACCATATTCAAATCACAGCAAGTAGAAAAATGTCACTGGATCATGCTAGGTAAGGCTGGTCTTTAACTCAGGACTAGTTGTACCTGCTTAAAAATATCTCCGTCGCCCATCAGCATCATATAGCACTGCTTAAGGGAGGATGGCTCCACTTGTTTGTTTATCTGGTTAGCTTACACATTGTAGGAGGAAATTGATTTATGAAATTATCAAGGAGCTGACATTCTAACAATTAGTATAGAATATTAAATAGATATGACTCATTTTGTTCCAGAAGACTATAGCACAGACAGAACCAACTCCATATGTAGTCTACATTGTAGAAAATGACAGAAGAGTCACGCCTTGCCATGGGGTTCTAATTCCTAAACCCAGCCGTGAGGGAGATGGCAGTATTTTGTGGAGCTGGTGGTAATTTTTATGTCTTTTTGCCCCCAAATCCTGTAACTCCCACTGTTCCTTTATTGTTCATCTCCTACCAACTGAATCAGTCACCATTGCTGACACATTTGTGCTCCTACAATTATAGATTACATAATCGATCCTACCCATTATGAACTCAGAATTCCTTCTGGGTTTTTTTTTAATTTTAAATAAATAAAAACAAACAACATTTTAAAGCTTCCTAATTGAGCGATTCTACTAATTTCTAAGGGGCAAGTCCGGGAAGCCAGCATCCATGGCTTTTTGTTGCTCAGCATCTGCATTTGTAGCTTCAGATTAAGCCCTTCTGAAGGATTTAGGACAACAAAGGGAGAGCAATAAAAGCTCACTGCTTGGAAAGAAATATTTTTCTTTTTTTTTCTTTTTTTTGAAGATTTACTTATTTATTATATGTAAGTACACTGTAGCTATCTTCAGACACTCCAGAAGAGGGCGTCAGATCTCATTGTGAATGGTTATGAGCCACCATGTGGTTGTTGGGATTTGAACTCAGAACCTTCGAAAGAGCAGTCAGTGTTCTTAACCACTGAGCCATCTCTCCATCCCCTTTCTTCTAGAGTCAATTATTTCATCTAGCCTTTCGATTCTGTTTACTGAATTGAAATTCCTTTCTAAAAGTCTAGCCATTATACTAATTATTCAACTGAAGCTGAAGTTGGCCCTCAGCACTTCTTTATCCCAAGCACAAGGGCAGCTGCTGGAAGCATGAAACATAAACTTGTTTCTACCAAGAGGGTGAGACTCCTGAAGGCCCCACCCAGAGGATGCCAAGGGTCAACTTGAATCAAGCTGTCTTAATGCTATTCTATAGCACGAGAATACAATCAATATTTATGAATCTGCATATAATTGTCATGTTCTAGATGTGGGTTTCCACAAGGTCAAGTCTATTTGTAAAACAACAACAACAACAACAACAACAATGAAACAACTTGATCTGATCCAGTGTTCAAACTGAACTGGCAACAAGAGGCCTTGGTCACATCAGACAGGATTCAGCAGCTGCTCATACAGCTGCATCTGGGTCAAGTCCAAACCTAGCATCCATGCTACCTCTGACATAAGGGCTCTGCCCTGCTTGGGGAAGACTTCAGCAAACCCAGATACATTTTCTTTGCTGGTTCAAAGCCCATAAGGAAGGACAGTTGCATAATCTCTATCTGTTTCTATAGCAACCCTGGAGCCAACTCTCAGTGCAGGAGGTATTCCTCTTAATGCCTGCCTTTAAAACCAAGTGCCACAGGTCTCTTCCAGAAAGGGATGTGGGCCATTATCTAAAGTGCTACTTTACTAGCTCTTTGTGAATGTAGGAGTGGGGCCTGTTTACTGACTGCTTGGCATTTCTGGCCAGTTGCGTGCAAGAGAACTCCCAGAAGTGTAGAGCAAGAGGAGGCAGAAGGGTCAGAAAGGTGAAAACATCAAAAGCCACAAAGTAGACTTCTTTGTAGGTCACTATTTTTCTTTGGCAGGACATGGAGAATAGCTGCACACCTTGTAGATTTCATTATGAGCCCCCCTTGTATGGCAGCATCTGTACAATTGACTAGTTGACAGCAAGGCCATTACAGTTGACTTCTAGCCTTGATCCCTGCTCATGGTATGCCAATGAATCGTTCTGCCTTGTCCTCTGCCCATACAAAGATAATACAACAACACCTCCTGAGTTCAAGTACTTAAAGCAAGCTTCAGAAAGAAAGCTACATTGAGTTTCTTGTTTTACAGATTTGAAAAGCAGCAGTCAGAGTTCCCAGCACCAACAGCCCATTAAGAGCAGAATAAGAATGAGAACCCTGGTCACCCACCGACCTTTCGAATTCTCTAAACCTCTTTGAGACACTAAACCAGAGTTGCAAAATAAAATTGTTGTCATCAAATATACAATGAGTAATCTTTTGACATAAACGCTGAGACCAGCAAATGGTTTTTGTTTAGTTTTATTTTAATGAGAAACACCTAGAGTCCCTTGTGCACATCCCTCCCATGAGAGTGGTCAGCTTAGGAGCTGGGGAGTAAGTTGTTGAATGCTCCCTAAGAGTGGCTGGACAAGGCTCCCTGGAATTTGGTGAGATGTGTAGAGATTTATCATCATCGTTGCTCAGCTCTGTCAAGACAAGTTGCCTGACCTCTGGCTCCTGAAACCACTTGCTCTATGGAGTAGGACACAGCCTGGAACTGCCTTCCCGGGGGCCCACTAAGGTGCTCCCGAGGCATCCCGGTGGGTGCTGTGAAGGAGTGAGGTGGCAAATGCTTGGTACTCCCCACCCACTCATTGCATGCATTGCTTTTGCTGTTTGCTTTTGCTTCTGTATTGTTTTGTTTGATAGCAATGGCTGACACCTTCATTGGCCCATCACTCACCAGAGCACTTCTGCCACCTGTGATGATTGTTCTACTGGTCAGATGTGAAGGCAGTCCTCACTGTCTGAGATGAGGAGGATAAATAAATGCCTTAGGATTCTAAATGCCCTGCTTAGATCACCCACCACTGTCATCATTAACTCTGTTTTTCCGGAAGAAAGAGTCATAAAAGGAATACACTGACTAGTTCCACAGCCCCAAGGGTTGTCTTGAAGTTTGGAATGACCCGTTTCTGCCCCCTGACAAGAGGTTTCCTGTCAGTAAGTCTCAGAGTAAAGGTGTTGACTCACAAGAGGAGGTGGTAGCACAAGAAAAATCTTTGTTGAACTCAAGTCTGGGTCATTTGGACTGTTTCTCATAGGGCTTCTATACAGTCCTTGAAGGGCTGTGCATACATGAAAGAAGAAAGCAGGTGCGATGTGCAGCTTGCTCTGTGAAAGATCCGAGTTTAAGTCACTCTGCTCTGACCCAGGTCCCTGGACTTTGGCGCATTCCTCCATCAGCCTCTTCTGTGATGTTAAGATTACTCTACCTACCTACCAACCACAAAAGGCTTTTTAATTAGTTAAATGATATATCTGACATACTTTATAATTGAAATGATTTATAACCATAATTGAGAATTCTCTATTGGCTGACAGCTTCTCTAATCATTGTGCCTGGGTTCAAATTGTCACTCCTGTGTTTGTTTGCTGTGTGCCTGAGTTTTATCTATAAATTAGGAGTAATAATAAAACTTATCCTGCTGTGCTGGTAGGAGGTTGATATGGGATGAACCACTGTAAAGTGTTTACTGTTTTCCTAGTACATAGTAAACACACACACACACACACACACACACACACAACAAACAAACAAACAAACCCATGCCAAATAGCATGTGTTCATTTACACATTTGTTTTTTTAGTTTTGAAAGTTTGTTTAGGGTAAATTTTAAGACATGCGTGGAAATAACGGTACAAAGCTATAATTCTAGCAATCAGGGAAATGGGGTGAGGCAGGAGAATTCTATGCTCCAGTACTGCCTGGGCTACATTATGACTACTACACTGTGAAAAAAAAAAGATAAATAAATTGATTAAATAAGAAAAAAGTATAAACTTTCTGCTTCAGATAATGAAATTCCTTCTGCATTAAGAGGAGAAACCTTTTCTCAACTGTTAAATGTAGAGAATGGTTTGGGGCAAAAGCAAAAGTAAATATAACTATTATATTATAGCATTATAGACTTGTGATATTAGTCTTTCCCATCAATCTTGGATCAATTAAAGGGATGCTCAGTTCTCTTAAGCAAGAATTGAAGTTTCTCATGAGAGCCAGAGGGGGCAGTAGTTCTCCTCTGGCTTGCATGCCCCTGTGAAAGTACCCAGCCTGGCCCTGTATTTTTTAAAGGTGAAAGTGTGAGATAACCCAGACAGAAATTCAAAACCAATAATAACTCTTCAACCAATGGGAACCTCTACCACATACCAACATGGAAGTTAATTATAATCACTTACATCTTGGCCTGATCTTTGCTGTACTCTATGAGCAGGTCCAATTATAGACACTAGAGTTAGCCTTCTAATTAGTCTTAAAGGTTCAATGATTCGATGCCCATCCTTCAGTGAATCCTCACTTCCTAAGGGAGCTGTACAAGAGAGGCTATTTCAATATGGTTTAACCTTTGGCAACTCTGCACAGCATTTGCAAAGCTGGACAAGTGAGAAAAGTAAAGCTCTCAAGAAGGCTTTCTGGTCAACCTCTCCAAGGTCAAGGCTAATGAAAATTAGTTTGAAACAAGTTACATTTGCATCAAGACTTAAATGCCATCCTTTTAAAAGGAGGCATGTTATAAGAAAGGACTACTGAGCATCTTCATTAGGCCATGAGATACAGGACATCCTGCTTTGGCTTCTTATAATTTATAAGAAAAACAAGAATTAGTCTTTATTTCCACTTGCTAAATCAGAACTGGCTGTCAGGACAGTCTGACAGCAGTAATTTATTAAACTACCAAGCTGCTTAACTGGTGGTGTGCTGTGAAAAAGCTCTCATCTGGTTCTGTGAAGGAAAACAAACAAGTAAGCCTTCATTTGTAGCTTTTGCAAATGTTCATGGTATAAACACCTCCGTGGCCAGTTTCGAGCTACTCATGTGACAACATTAAATGTGGGGTTGAAAACAGACATGCAACAGAACAAACCCAACTATGTAGTATCTCTACTAGAGATGCAACACACAAAAATTACCTTTTAGGCATAGCTAATTATGAGATGCAGTGCCGGTCATGGTGGCGTGTGCCTGTAATCCCAGCACTTGGGAGGCAGAGGCAGGCGGGTTTCTGAGTTCGAGGCCAGCCTGGTCTACAGAGTGAGTTCCAGTCCAGCCAGGACTACACAGAGAAACCCTGTCTCGAAAAACCAAAACCAAAAAAAAAAAAAAAAAAAAAAAAAAAAAAAAAAAAAAAAAAGATGCAGTGAAATGATTTTAAAATGATGGGTCTTAAATAATTACCTTTTAGACACAATTTGCTTAACTTCCCCTTCATTATTGTTTTATCTTTAACAATGACAATACCTGGGAGCAGTCAGGCAGACTTCCTAAGAATTTGACAGACAGCTTTCACAAGGCAGTAAAGGGCCAGCCCCAGCACCACTTTCATTTATGGGGAGCTTGGAATCATTCAGTAGAGAACCAAGACATGGAGCCATACAGAACTCCAGACATGAAATAAGGGGGTGAGACGTAGCAAGAAGCTTGAGTCCGGGCTGGGAACGGCAATCCTCTGAGCTCATGCTGTCTGTGTATTGCCTCCTGGTAGTTGCCCCTCCAGAGGACTTGCGAGTGGCTGGTATCAGCGACAGGTCCATTGAGCTGGAATGGGACGGGCCGATGGCAGTGACGGAATATGTGATCTCTTACCAGCCGACGGCCCTGGGGGGCCTTCAGCTCCAGCAGCGGGTACCTGGAGACTGGAGTGGTGTCACCATCACGGAGCTGGAGCCAGGTCTCACCTACAACATCAGCGTCTATGCTGTCATTAGCAACATCCTCAGCCTTCCCATCACTGCCAAGGTGGCCACTCGTACGTACCATTTCCCCGTCCTGCTTCATTTTTATTTTCTCCTACATGAGATCATGGGCATTCATGAAAGTCGTGTCTTTTCTTAATTCTTTAGGGAGGCCTGCAATAGTTTGCTCTTTGTGGGGAGGATAAAGGTTTCAGATGTGACCCATTTAAAAAGGATCCACTGTGAAACAGGCACTTCCGATTACAAGAGCTTCCAAATTCAGGCAACATCCACAAACTCTAGAACAAACAACATTTTAATTATTCAGCACTGATTTGTTATAAGCTGGACTCTGCTGGAAGTCCAGGGAAGTATGAGACTTACGCAGACCTTTAAATCTAGTTAGGGATTCGAAACCAGGAGCTTTGGAGTACAATATAATAAATAAGGGCTAAATGTTACAGGTGGTTGAGTGTTAAGCAGAGCGAGGGGGGAAACAACAATAGCAACATCATTTTACACTACGGATGATGTCATCTATCTCTAATAAAGATGTGACGTCACCTCTTTATGACTTTTTACTTTAACAAAATACCCTAATAGTCACTTTAGGAGTACTAGTTGAGGTTCTAAAAAATAATTGAGAAAACTGTAATGGAGAGAGTAAGAGCAAAGACATAGACACAAAGCAAGCTGAACTGTCTCCATGATTTAGAACTTTATTATTATTATTATTATTATTATTATTATTATTATATTTTCCATTTTAATTTTATTATTTCTTAATAACAAGAGGGGGTCCTCTAGATCCTTACCTATGTTCTGTGCATGCTTAGTTCATCACAGAAAAATATAAAAGATAGCTTACCAAGTGTTAACATTGATTCTGCTCAAAAATAAAAGAAGAAAGGTAACACTATTTCTGTTCCTTGTATACTTCTGAACTCTTACATTTTTACAAAGAGTCTGTATTACTTTCAACTTTCCAAAACTAAGGTGAGCAGCTCTGAGGAAAGAGTCTTCTGGTAGTTGGGCAGCAGGCTGCATTCTTCTGCCCCAGATCTAATGCAGAATCTGCACTGCAGATGTCTGACTGCCTCATAGAGACAGCGATGAAAAGGGGCCGTGCCTAGCTAGATTCTACAGAGAGAACATCTGAAGGATGCAGACTGAGAAGCCCAGACTAGCAATAACAAGAGAGAGGAACAAGAAGTGGACCACGGAAACAGGGACCCTTAGAATTCAGAAAGCCCTTGGTGGTCTATAAAGAGAACTTACGACCATATAGGGAAATACAAGTTCTGAGCTCGTTTTATATAGGTCTCAAGTGACAAATGACATTTGGATAACAAATGCCAGGAAAATTCAGAAAAATGAAAATGTCAAGTTAAAAGAGTTGGTCCCAAGGTCCTCAAAGAGGTCAAAGACTGAGATTTGAAAGATGTAGAGACAGGGACATGGGCTTAAGAAGTCACCTTGCTCCACTACTGGGTGTCTAAAGCCTTAGGATAATATTGGACTTCTTGTGAACACTGAGTATGTTAATCTGCCTATAATTATCTTTGTTTATATCTGACCCTTTAAAAAAAAATCTGGTGCCTGAGATCTAGTTTTAAATCTCTGCAGGGACTGTGTGGAGGCAGGTCACCATCTGCTGCCTTTCCCACTGTGCTGGGGGATGGGCCACCCTCTAGAGTGCCTAGCCAGTCTGGGAGCACCTCCCCTCTGATCCACACCCATGTCTTGATGTGGTTTCCATCCCTGGTGGCTTTCATTCTGCCAATTCAGGACATCCCCTCAGGCTAGCTCCTAGGTGACAAAGACAAACTCATGTCAACTCACCTAAAATTCCCTCGGAGTGGCTTCAGAATCAGCCCTGCCTTCCCACCAGGGAAGCTAATCCACAGGAAAAAAAGTAATCAGTTAAGCAAGAATCTGTCCTTTTCCAGTGGGAATCACCTGAGAAGCAACACTAACGAGGGAGCAGGCTTCCCAGAGAACTGGGAAAAGTCACACATTTCAGGGCTGGTGTCTGGAACTCCATAAGGACAAGCATACTTCCACCTCACTAAACGTGTGTGTGTGTGTGTGTGTGTGTGTGTGTGTGTGTGTGTGTGTGTGTATTTGGGGGGCGGGGAAGGAACAGAAAAGAGAGCTTAAGAGCAAAACAAAACTAGGTGAGCAAGAGAAGAAAGGAGGGACTTCAGAGATGAATTGGGAGCGACACTGCTTCCTTTGTATACATAAAGTGGCAAATTCAGACCATCCAAGGTGTAGTGGTTGGAGTCTCAGTCATTTCAGTGCACCTCAGATCCTCAAAAAACAGCATCCAGTTTCATCTTGAAGCTGGCTTATCCCACATCTCCAACCAGCCTCCTCTGTGTCTCCCTTTTCCTGGGTGTAAAATAGAAACATTGATATCAGATACTCTCTTGCCTCCCAGGAATCCTGCATGGCACCTAAAGGTAGCATTCGAGTCCTCTGAGAAGGGCTTTTTATTGAATGCCAGGCTCTACCATGTGAGAGAGGAAAAGAAAATGTGATACTTTAAAATTCTTAACTTTAACATTTTCTATCATGAAATAGAAAGGACAAAACCACTGATTACGTTTGCTAAGTTTGCTCACACACTCACTCGCACTGAGCACCCAGGCCACATGACAATGCTGGCCCTGCCACTGAGACTCTGTCTGCAGCAGGACTGGGATTGCCCACCACACCTCTCCTCACCCAGGACACCAAGGGAGGTCACGAGACACAGCACCAGGAAGCGATCTCTGCCTCTGCCAGGGATGGCCATGACATTGCCACCCACATTGCTGTGTTCCAGATCTCTCCACTCCTCAAGGGCTACAGTTCAAGACGATCACAGAGACCACCGTGGAGGTGCAGTGGGAGCCCTTCTCTTTCTCCTTCGATGGGTGGGAGATCAGCTTCATTCCAAAGGTAACACTCAACTGTGAACTCTCTTAAACAAGCCCGATTTGGTATATTTCAATCCTCATCTTAGATTTAGGGGTAGCAAGGAAGGTACTATCCCATAAAAGTGCCAAAGCTACCAAAGACACAAGACATGTTGTGAGTGTCTGGGCTATAGGACACTGTTCTCACACAGACCAGAGGACTATCTAAGACATACAACCTGAGATCAGCTCTCAACCTTGGATGATGGGACATGTAGGAAGCAGTGCCAACATCTAGCTACCTGCTGAGAGCGTTTGGAGGGGCTGTGTTTATAGTGAGCCTGAAAACCAAACTTTAGAAAGTTGAATCCCCCCTTAGCACAAAAGAACAGCCAAACGGAGCCAGTCACATCGTCCACAGGTAAGTATTAAAAAAAAATTAGCTTATGGGCTTCAGCCTCTGAAGGTCAGAGATGTAAAACACAATCTTGGTTTTCCTGAATTAGCCAAAAAAATGAATTTCTACTCCATTAAGCCAGAATTTCATTAAACAAACTCATTATTATAACTTGTGAGTTAAGGGTATCCTAAGAGTCCCCTCTGGTCTTCAGAGCAGTGTTTGATTTGATGACTCCCAGAACTGGCTGCAAGTCACCAGAGCTGTTCCGGTCTCCAGCACGGTTGGCTCTGCTCTCATCCCCTCTAAGGATCACTCATGGATCCGGAGTTCAGCACACTCTGCCCCGCTGTCCTCATCCTTCACCATCAGAAAGCATTTTTCGAGCCATGCATCAGACTTAATGACAACTGACACATTTTTGGCTAACAAGACAGGGGTTTTTACTGTTCTTCTACTCCAAAATTCCTGCAGCCATGAATGTTGTAGCTACAAAGGACTTTGAAGTAACTGGAATGTGAGCCTTCATTTTACATTTAGTTTTGTTTAGTCTGTGGAGACCAAGACTCCAAGATCTTAAGTGACATCATCTGCCAGGTTTAAGACAAAAACCCCAAGTCTCAGGCTCTATTCCAGAGCTTTCACACTCCCGTGTGAATATAGTCATGTCACAGCAAGCTAAATACACCTAAACAGATGTTCTGTACAAATCTGTTAGAATATGTCTTATGTGAGTTAAATGGCCAATAAAGAATTGCAGGCAACTGGGTTTCTAACAAGGCAGGAAGAATCATATTATCCTGCTGCTCAGGCAGGAAAAAAAAAATCAAGTTCTTCTGCTCTACATATAATACATAAAATTTTGACTGAGAGACAAGCCAGCCGGGGCAAGCCAAGACCAAATACACAAAACACGGCTGCATGGAATAGATGCCATAATGTATAGGTTGAAGCAATGGGAAAGGAACGTTTATCACATTGATTTATAAGAGCATGCCTATACGTTATATATGGAGCTCCCCAGTGGCATAAAGACCAACGAACACATACAAATAGCAGGGTTACAAGAAGGCCCTCTGTCTCCGCTATTTCCAAAGCATAAGCAGGGAGCTTGGTAGATGATGATCGGAAGAATGGACGTAGGTAGGTAAGTAGGTAGGCACGTGTGAACGCAGGGACACACAGACAGAGAGGGAGAGATGACAGATTAATGTTGACGATAAATCTTGAACCCAACATCGTCAACTTGTTTTTTTACATTTCCTTTTCCACACGTTCATCTCCTTTCCTCCCTCCCTCTCCTATTTCTACTCCATTCTTGGTTTCTTTTCTTTTTCTTTACACCTCATGGTATGACTGAAGGGAAAACATGGCAGATTGGCACTGGGGTAGCACCATAAGAAAGAAAGTGGAATGAGACAACAGTTCTGGGTTTTAAAACAAATCTGGTAATGTCTTAGATTCAAATATATATATATATATATATATATATATATATATATATATATATATATATACATGTATATATACACATACAAGCAAGTCTTATTAACAGATAAGGGCATAATCATCATAATAGGTGCCAAAAAAATCTGATAACATTGATCATAACCTTAGAATAAGAGTCAATCTGCATCACTGAATGACTAGATTTTATTGGCAAACTTAGAAAATCCCGGCTAAGCCATCAAAATGTTCTTGAAAATTGGTTCTTTTTTTTTTCTATATTCTCTGTTTACATTCCAAATGCTTTCCCCTTTCCTGGTTTCCCCCTCCCCATAAGTCCCATAAGCCCTCTTCCCTCCGCCCATTCCCCAATCACCCCCCTTCCATTTCTCTGTCCTGGTACTCCCCTACAATGCTGCATCAAGCCTTTCCAGGACCAGGGCCCTCTCCTTCCTTCTTCTTGGGAATGATTTGATATGTGAATTGTGTCTTGGGTATTCAGAGCTTCTGGGCTAATATCTACTTATCAGTGACTGCATTCCATATGTGTTCTTTTGTGATTGGATTACCTCACTTAGGATGATATTTTCCAGATCCAACCATTTGCCTAAGAATTTCATGAATTCGTTGTTTTTAATTGCTGAGTAGTATTCCAATGTATAAATATACCACATTTTCTGTATCCATTTCTCCACTGAGGGACATGTGGGTTCTTTCCAGCTTCGGGCTATTATAAATAAGGCTGGGCATGTTCCTGGCCCCAAGCACTCCGCTGATAGTTCACGGAGAACAGATGAAGTCTGTCTTTTAATTTTCAGTCTGTATGATCAGCATCCTGCCTTTGTATCTTTCTCTCACCATATTTCTTTCCCAGTGACCCCTCTGATTTCTCTTGTTTCACCCCACTCTCCAGAACAATGAAGGAGGAGTGATTGCTCAGCTCCCCAGCGATGTTACATCCTTTAACCAGACAGGACTGAAACCCGGGGAGGAGTACATTGTGAATGTTGTGGCTCTAAAGGAACAAGCCCGGAGCCCTCCTACCTCTGCCAGTGTCTCCACTGGTAAGTGACTCCATTTCTTCCATGGCTACCCGGAGACCTGTCAGCCATGGGTGGGTGAAAAGGATTCTATGATTCCTCAGAAAGCTGAAATGATACAGGGACTTGGAAACTGACACACTCTGTCAGACCCTAGCAGAACATACTCCTTAGTGCTCACCCTTGCAAGCATACAAACCCGAGAAAGTGTTCCATGGAGGAAATTCTCTATAAATAGTTCTGGTATGTTTCTACTAATTTCACTCATTAAACCTCATACACGCACGGACCTCCGATTGTTATAAACCTTGAAACCAGTGAGAGCCAACCCATTCTTGTCGACATAAAGCTTGGAGATATTCAACCAAACTTTCCCAAATCTCAGTCTGTTTTATAACACCTTCTCCACTGAATTGGTATGAGGATTAAATTGGATACAGTACACAACACAATTAGCACTGTACTGATGCATTCTTGGTATACTCACGTATACACAAAAATGTGCAAGAAGTAGACGCAGTAGGGGCAGACTACTTGAAACCAGTAGGCAGAGTTGAGTCACTGAGCAAAGTGATGGCTCAAGTTGATTATTCCTTTGGTGCCCACAATTTATCTCATGCAGGATCATTGTGTTTTCAAGATCAATTCATTAATCGTGTCACATTTTGCCTTAATGTCCTCTTAGCTGACAAAGGATGTTCAACTTCGGTGCTGTAACTTAGCAACTGTGATACACATCTGTGTGACTCCTGAGAGTGGCTCAGAAGTGATAAGTAGCATCTGGTACTAGGCTTTTTGGCTCTCATTTACTGATAGAGAAGGTTAGATGTTTCCCTGTAAGCAACAAAAACAAAAACAGATGAGTATTAACACAGTTAGAAAACCAATCTTAGGTCGAGAAGAAAATCTTGGCTCAGGTAGAATGTGGAACCACAGCACTATTCTATAAAGCAATGTGTGTGGTTTAGCTGTTCAAACTTAGATTTAGTCTAGAAAACAATGAGTCTTTTTTTTTTGTAGCTATTGTGGCATTAGCTTATGTTACATTGGTGCAACGGGGTTCCAGAGCCAAGTCTCAAAGTAGGATCAAGAGGAGAGCTGCACCTTTAATAATTTTTTCTCACATACTGTCAGTCGGGGAAGTTCTATTTTGATCTCTTTTCTATTTTTTTCATCCATTTAACATTTTCTTTCTTAAAAACAATGTTCCACTATAGGGAGGAGGCTCAAGAAAGTGCTGTTATAATAGAGTGGACTTCAGAAGAAACCCCAGGAAAGCAAAACCATGATGATCTGGAGGACTCTCCAGAGTGCCAAAGGCACAAATCTGTTCCCCAAGGTTATGCTGGATTCTGAAGACTAGGCATTTGCTAACAGGATAGATAATTCACTTTTGATACGGAGTGTCTCCAGGCCATTCCTATACCTGACATTAAGAAAGCCTTAGCAAGTAGAAGGCTGAAAAGGAAAGATGCCTCAGAAAAGGAGAGAGCCCGTTCCAGTGGAGTAGCTGCTTCCCCAAGTATTGAGGGCCCTTAGAGAAGCAATCCAACTCTGTCTCAGTTTTATATCCATATGAATTTTTAAAATAAAACTTGAAGTACTTTTTAAGAGTTCCTTAAAATTAAAATTAAAAGCTCCAGATTTAGAAAACCATGGGAAAGCTAAGCAGCTTTCAATTAAGAAAAGAAGTCCTACTTAATGGCTTTGCGTGATGTACAAAATTACAAGAAAAATGTAAAAGAAAGAGAGAGAAAGAGTGGGGGGAACCACATACATTCTATTTTTTGAAAGGATTGTATTTGTTTAGAAATTGTTGCTGAGATTGAAATCAAGGTTTCTCCAGCCTTGGTTAGAGCAGGGCATTGGGACCAGTTGACCAAGGAAGAGTGGTATCCAAGATGCAGCAGGAAAGGAGGCTGGCTCCCCTCCCTGTCTGCTGCTGATTGTTTCCTTCTGCCAAAGTCTGACCTACACCAACCCCCTCCTGTGAAGCTCTGAGTCCTCATCTGCACTCAGACTGGCTTTTTCCAGGCAGGCCATTTTATGAATGCAAATACAAGACCTCCTGCAGCGAACGCCCTCTGTGCTACATAATCGCATTCTAATATGGCCAATCCATTATGATTAGGGTTTTTGGATCTAAAGAGTTGCAAGGACAAAAGCTTTATGTGATTATCTGATTTTCCCTGATGCCTTTTTTCTTCCTCCCTCAAAAAGCTCCAGTTTAAAAAAAAAAAAATTTCTCCCATCCCTTTCCCAAGGATGAAGAGGCTCTTTCAGTCCTTTCATTCACTCAGTACTCTTAAGTATCTACAGTGTTTCAGACATTTAACTTAAGTGAAATAGCAAAGGTCTGAGTCACCTAAAGCCACAGTGTGTGTGGAAAAAAATAGATGTGTTCTGTTTAAACACATGTCCACCTCAAGTATGATAAATAGAGCCAAACCAGGCAGCAGCAACATGATCTAGTGATTTTTCACTGTAACTGATACTAGACCAAAAACCCCAAGCTGTTCACTAGGAAACAGCAATGGGCTGAGAGTCAGGCATCTAGAGACTGGCTCACATGTGAAGAGTTGAGGAACTGACTCTAGGTTAGCTTGCAGTAGTCCTGCTGGAGACACCCATGCTGGAGACAAGAGTTGAAAGTGGCCCAGCATGTACGACTTTAAAAACAAACCTTAGCCAAAGATTCCAGAGGAATCTATCGAAAGTTACTTAAACTAACTGAAGCAAAAGATTTACTGGAAGGACATAAATTGTTTCCTAGAAACCCAGGGCCAAAAATATATATACCTAAGACTCATAAAAGATTTGAACCATAAAATGGAATATCAGAAATTGAGTTACTCTCTGTATCACTCCATAAGCACACATGCTCACTCATTTCTGCTTGACTGTATGCCTATACCTCCCTTCTCTCCCTCCTCTCCTTCTCCCTCCTTCCCCTCCTCTTCTTCCTCTCCCTCCTCCCCCTGCTCTCCTTCCTCCCCTTACTCTCCCTCATCTCCCTCGTTTCCTTCCTCTCCTTCCTTCTCCTCCTCTCCTCTTCAGTTCTCTGCTCCTCACCCCACATCTAGTGCTACCTATTTCTTTGTAAGTATGCTAGTGAATCTCCATACCAGTCCTGGCTCTACACAGGGTAACTTCTAGAGACAATTTCTAGCACCAGAGAGCCTGGGAAACCCTTTGTGTCATGTGTCTTCAGATACTTGTGGAAGAAGGAAGGAAGGAAGGAAGGAAGGAAGGAAGGAAGGAAGGAAGGAAGGAAGGAAGGAAGGAGAGAGAGAGAGAGAGAGAGAGAGAGAGAGAGAGAGATCAAAAACAACTCCAGAGTTGGAGCCCTTTGAATTCAGATGAGCACATTTTCCTGACTGGCATGTTTCATGTCCACACATGCAAATGCCAGTCTGGTTGTCTAAGCCAAATAAAGCTAGATAGGAATAACTTCTGAATTCTTATAATGAGACTTTGGCAACCACATCCCAGTCCCATTTGTCTCTATTATCTCATAGAGCTTTCATTTGGGTCCAGTGAAAGTAAAAGCTGGGCACCGGGCACAGGCCAAAAGTCTCTTCTCCCCTCCTGCACCTCTGACCTCTGAAATAGGTCAGAGTCACCCAAGCTAGTAAGTGTCCTTCCCCTGCCCAGACTGAAATGCCAGCACCTGAAGCATATAGTCAATGAGTGGAGAAAGAGTCCAAGTTCCAGGAGAACTGAGTGTTAGTGTCCAGAGTGTCAACGAACGTGTGCTGTAGGAAGAGACTTCCTCTTTTGTATCTCATATTCCCCATCTATACAGTGGACTAGGAAACCCATCCCACGGAGCAAGCTCGTGTAGGAAGGAAAGAGGTAAACAGATGCCAAAGAAGGCTTACTCCTGAATCAACATCATGTTCTGTTTCCCATGCAGTCATCGACGGGCCCACACAGATCCTGGTTCGAGATGTCTCTGATACTGTGGCTTTTGTGGAATGGACCCCACCTCGAGCCAGAGTTGATTTCATTCTCTTAAAATATGGCTTGGTGGGTGGAGAAGGCGGGAAGACTACCTTCCGGCTGCAGCCTCCCCTGAGCCAGTACTCAGTGCAAGCCCTTAGACCTGGCTCCCGCTACGAGGTGTCCATCAGCGCAGTCCGGGGGACCAATGAAAGTGACGCCTCAAGCACCCAATTTACAACAGGTGAGACTGGGGTGGGGAGAAGGACCGGGGCTGGGAAACAACAGGACAATGTTATTTCTGCCAGAGAACATAAAAACAAGACCAGACTAAACAAAACAAAAAAACAGGTTGCTGGGCAACCTTGTTAGCAGAGGCTACTAGAAGAAAGTTGGAGGTTTGGGGGCTCCTGCTGGTATTGCTATTCCAGCATTAACAAAAGAAAAAGAGTACCACCAAGTCGGGAGAGCTGGATTCTCATCCTAACTCTGCTGCCCAGATCTGTGACTTAATGTAACTTCCATGAGTCTCTGATTTCTCATCTCTGCAGTGAAAAGTTTGTCCAGAAGATATATGAGCATCCATATTGTTGGCCTAAATGGCAAATCCGCGAGAATTCGAAAAGGTGTCTGTTTCTTGAGACACTGTATTGCCATTTACAGGAAGCTGTCGAGATTCTCTAAGCCTGAAGTGGTTGCTTCACTATGATGAACACTCTTCAGACTTGTGCAAAGCTCAACTTGCAGAGTCATCAGCAAACTTTCCAACTGGCAGAGGTCCCTGAGTCAATCTGCCATTTGCAACCTCTAGCAATATGGCCAATTGGTAAAAGACATAACCATGGCATAACCATGAATAATAGGAAGATGAGTTAAACCCATTATAGTCCTTTTCACTCTTGCAATGATGCCCTAAGAAAGCTTCATAAAGAGCTTCCTTCAAGAGCTTTATCAGTGATCAGAAAAGCCAGGTCTCAGGGTGGCTGACTTTCTCATTCAGAGAGCAGAAGCCTGACAAGCCAGTGGCTAAGAATGATAGCCCCCCCCCCAAGGAAGCAAGGTCCTGTGATCATGTTAGAGACTGAGCTCCTATGAATCTAGAACATTGGCCTCATCCTCTCTTCCTTGGAGAGGTTACATGTCAAAGAAAAGTTTTTTGCCAGTTCCAAGTTGCTCCAAGGATCAAAGAAAACTGATCCCATCTAGAAGATCTAAGAACCGTTGTCTTCTGAAGAACCACTAACCTACATGTCCGACCTTGTGTTGTAGTAGCTTGAGAGTCTGCTACAAGATAGCGTGAGTCAAAAGCTCCAAGAATGTGCAATAACCAGCTCACCTTCTTAATCTAGATTTTGAATCACTGATAAGTAAAGCAAAATGGTAAGATATATACACCATCAAAATCGGAGCTCCACTGTAACAGAGAAATGTTGCAGATGGACAGATTTGTAAACTGAAGGACTGGGGAAGACATGGACTAGTCTGCCCAGGGGAAGTCCTGGAGGACTACTGAGGTTAGGACTCAGGAACAGGCTGAGATTGGAGCCCTACAGCAGCAGACCTAGGAGAGAGGGGAACAGACTCTCAGTGCCCAGGCTTTGCTACCCAACTCACCACTCAAGTAATCCCACCTTTCCCAGTAAAAGAGCAGTCAAGAGTCTTATGAGTATGGACATTGGTGAGCTTTCCCCCTAAAAACAAGTGTGGACTCTGGCAAGTGTCAGGAGGCAGGTAGAGGCTGCCAAATGCTCTTTAAGTTCTTCTTCAAATCCCTGGTACCAGACTCCAGTGCCTTGCCTGGAGTGTAGCCAATGGGCTGTTTCAGTGAACACATCTTGAGATTCCCCCAAAGACTTGAGTGTTCTTCTTAGAAAAAGCAATCGAATTATACTCATTTCTCTTCCTCTCTCCCGTTAGGCAAAAAATGTTCACATAATAGCACGAGGAAGCACAGTCCTGTAAGATCCATTCTTGGTCATAGTCAACCTCCAGTGTGTGTGTGCACGTGCGCGTGCGCGTGTGCGAGCGCGTGCGCGTGTGCTTATGCGAGCATGCACACGCACATACACTGCTATCTGCTGTGGGCCACATGTTCTGTATTCTTCTCTTAATTTCAAGATAGCTTGTATTTGAAAGTGGCTCCTTTGTGCTCTGCTCTGATAACGAGTTTGAAGAAAAGAGAAGGGAGCTCTCGAGCAGCATGGGCGAAAGCGAATTCTTGATGTTCAGATCGGCAAGATGGAACCGCGCTGGCTGGTAGCCCAGGAAAATTCCAATCAAGACAATTGCTTCCCACCTCCTTCAAGGGAGCTCCCCCTGAGTCTCAGTTCTCTTTGGCAGGATTCTCAGTTTCAGCTTGCCTAGTGGATTGGTACCTGTTAGGTGGCTGCTTTTCTACCCAACCTTCAGCCTGTGCCTCAGACCCATGGCTGCTCCCTTAGTCTCCCTTAGGAGAGAAGGAAGTAGGGGCAGGTAGAGACAAATAGCTTTGCGGACAGATTCTCCAAGTCCAGAGTTGGCAGATGCCCGCGGAATGATGAAAGGTTGTGCAGACCCTCACAGGTAGGGCCCTCAGTCATTTCAGAATTCTGCTTAAATTCAAATTAAGCAAAGTGTTTTTCCAGGTGATGGCTTTGATACTAGAAGCACACTAATTGCACAGGCAATTAAAACTGAGATTTGTTTCCTGCATGATGAGTAGGATCTTAGTCTGGGTCTTAGAGCTCCTCTGCAAAGAAGAACCCTGGTGCAAGCACATAGTAGGAACCCTAAAATCCCTTCCCACTTCTGCAGCCTCATGGGGACTCTGGGGTCAGTTTCCCCATCATGGAGGGCTTCACTCTGAGCAGAGTCCTCAAAGGACTTAGGCCTCCACGCCTTTGACCTGAATGGCCCACACCTATGCTTAGCACTTCTTATGGGTTGAAAAGATGCTAAAGCTCTGACCCCTGTTTGTTTGGAGGTAGGGTCTTTGCAGATGAGCAGATGAGAAAAGTCTTTGGGATTGGCTCTAATTCAATAACCCTGTCGTTATCAAAGGTGTAAACCAGGACAGAGACAGGCATGCACACAGGACATGCCATATGAAGATGGAGGCGGAAACTGGTCAGGGGATACCCAAGATGACTAGAGAATGATGGGATGCTGAGAGGCATGTCACAGACTCCCTCCCAGCTCTCGGAAGACAGCCACCATGCCATAAACCATGCACATGTCAAGCCTCTAGGCACTGCTTTCCTATGCAGACCCCAGCTTTGTGTTGTGTTGTGTGGCAGCCCCAGGTAACAAATACAAACATCCAAAGCAGTGTTTCATTCCCCTCCCCCCTCTCCTCGCTGATGACTCCATTCTGGGATTCTCCAACAAGTTACTTCACAAGTTCAACCAGGAAGCCCTTGACCCCTCAGCTAAGATGGTGGTTGCGGACAGCAGAGAGACATCTTGCTTCTGCAAGGCTGGCTGCCTTTGTCACAGCTACTCTGTTCCCTATGTCACCTCACCTCAGGCAATCTCAAAGCCCACAGCTGACATATTTAATAAGCCATTTCTAAAGGCTTGGAGGGCACAATTAAGGTTGAGAAGTGGACGGAACACATTGTTACTTACCGTGTACCCTTTGAACATCCTCTTGGGCCATAGGCACTGTCCTAGGCATAGAGGTTATAAACAGATAAGAGCCCATTTCACAGGAACGGCCTCCAAGGCGGAGAGGACTAGGTGGTCAAGGGATAAGCCGAACGAGAGAAAGAGAGATCACTTCAATCATGATTTCTAAGATAAGGAGGAAAATGGATAAGACAGAAGGAAAGGTCCCCTGGAGTGAGTCTACCCCTCTAAGAAAGTGACATTCCAGCTAAGAACTGTAAGACCTAAGTCATGTAAGAGCTAGAGAACATTCCAGGCAAACATAGCAGCTGGTCCAAAGGCTCTGGAGTACAACTAAGCTTGATGTGTCTCAAAAACGACAGAGGAGAAGTGTTAATAAGGCTTATCCACTCGGTGCCCAGTTAGACCACCACTGTTGCAATTAAAGAACATGGAGCTACAGAAAGTTTTAAACAGAAGGGGAAAAATCCGATCTAATGAATATTCTCAAGATCAGATAAAAAGGCTAGTACCAAAGTTCCCAGACACAAGTCCCTGCAGAAAAGCCCCACTGGCCATCTGTCTTTGCTGGCGTGTTTCTGAGACCTTCTCAGTCCCCTCCTTGATGAATGTCCTCCAGCTGTTCTTTCTAGACCCACTGGTCTCAACTCTGCCCAGTTCTGACACTCACTGCCCAAGCCCTCATTCTAGGAATGAGCACTTCTATAATTACTGAGATCGGAACAGCTGTTGATTTCAGATAAAACACCATCCCCTCCTATAGAGTTCAGGGCCAATGGCCATTAGATTGCAATCTATGCCCTTATTAAAAAAAGAAGAAATCTCTAAGATAACATTTTCTAAGTATACTACAGATCCCCACCTTAACCCTGATTGTCTTTACCTCTGCAATGGTTACTATGCAGCAACCTGATGAAGCTGAGAACCATCCAGGAGACACACTTCTGGGCATGTGTGTGAAGTTTTTAGAGTGGGTCAGCTGGGTGGGCAGTGATCTAGCTGAGCTGATGCCCACTCCTAATGGAGGAATAAATCCTGTGGGCCAATGTTCTGGATTGCACAAGGAGAAAAGAAAGCATCAGCATCTTTCATCCTTCATCTTTCTCTACTTTCTGGTTGTGGATGGAAACAAAGTGACCAGCTACCTCTTTCTCTGTACTCTGAAAGAGGTGAGCCAACAACGAGAAGTTACTAACATTCGCCCCGTTCAGTTCAGGCCACAGAATCTTTGCCATATCTTTCTCCTTGTATATCTTTTTTTACCTCACATATGTCTGCCCCCATGTTCTCTGCCCATCTAACTCCTGGAGAAACAATGTACACTACATCAAGAATGAACAGCATCTGGTATAATACAAGTTGAATGAAGACCAGTTTCTAAGAAAAATAAGCCGCAGAGACATCCATCTGCTCAAGTCCCCCCACACCCACACTCTGTTGACATCACACAACAGAAGCCTCTGTGTTCTTATGGATTCACAGCAGTCTCTTCTTCCACAGGAACATACGGGGGTGGGCTACTTGCCTGGCATTGGCAGATTACCACAGTCTACTTAGAACAAATAACTGGACCATCCCACTGTTATATTCACATCCCCGTGGCTGGAACAATTTTGGACTTTTTAAGTGACACATTGTCAAGACAATACTTTCTTACGCTGCATGTTCTTACATTGCTCCTTCTCAAATAAGCCTGTGCGGGTGGGCAGTCCTGGGGAAGAGAAATATCTCCCAGAGATGATAGGAGGAAATGCCAATAGTCATTCCAGTTCTTAGAAGCCTACGAGCACACATTCAGGTGCCAGGATGGTCGTTAGAGATAACAGTAAGCCATCCATCCAGGCTTGGACTCCTACATTTGTATCTGATGTCATGCTGTGCATTTCACGAGCACGTCTTATCTCTAGACAATGTGCAGTGTCTTCCCCTTTCCCAAAGATGACCATTCAATCCTAAAACCTTAAAAGAATGGTCTGTGGTGCCATTATTTCAAGTGTCAAAAGTGGTTCACACTGAGGCCTGACACACTGTAACACACCCACCATTCACCTTGTAAATTTCCAACTTGCATGCTACTCAGTTGTATCAAGGCCAAGAAAGCCCACAGGAAGAGAGCTCACAATTAACAATCTCTATCCCATTTTAACCTCCTGGGATTGTTCCTTGTTTTCTTCTACTCGATTATCTTTCTCCTTGCTTTTAAACTCCTGATATTAGCTCCTTTTCAAGTTTCTAGAATTCTACTTGACTTTTCAGATGATTTAGAGGAAACAAAACTCATTGACATCCAACTCCAAATCAAGTGACCCACCCAGGGAATCAGCATGGTAGAACAAAAAGGGGAAGCAACACTTTCAAACGTCATTCAGATGAGAGGCCAAGGACCAGGAGGGGCGGGCTCTCACCTCGAAGATTATGAGCACTCAAGATGCACCCCAAATATGTGGAATTATATACCATGTTGGTGACATCTGTTTATTTTTAGAGATTGATGCTCCCAAGAATTTGCGAGTGGGTTCCCGAACAGCAACTAGCCTTGACCTTGAATGGGATAACAGCGAGGCAGAAGCTCAGGAGTACAAGGTTGTATACAGCACCCTAGCTGGTGAGCAGTACCATGAAGTTCTGGTACCCAAGGGCATTGGCCCAACCACCAAGACTACCCTCACCGGTGAGTAAGACTTGTCTTTTGGATGGTTGTTGAATCCGTATCCTCACCGCTCTCTCCTCAACTTATTTATTTCAAACTATTCCACCAACAAATCCTACTGATTTAATATATTAACGATCTAATAAATGCATCGCCAACTTTAGAGTGTACAGCGATCTATCATTCCAAACTACTGTCATCTCTTAACCATGGCAATAATCCTCTACATTCTTTAGCTCAACCTAATCCACCCATTCCAACACCATTGAATAATTTCCCAAAGTACATTTTTATTATCCATTATATTATGCATACATTCCAGACATCTAGCATTGCCTTCGGGATGAACAGTTCCCCCAAGCCTGGCCTGTTTTTCTTTACTTCCCCTAGTCTACCTCGTCTTGTTCCTGGCCCACAGGTTCACTTCCTCCATTTCCTCAAACACACTGTGCCTCCTCACCCAGGCCATTCTCGCTGTATAGCTCATGCCATATTCCCTTCCAGCACCTAAATTTACATGTTGCTCAATGAGGAACAAGGTCAAACAGACCTGCACTCGAACAATCCCTTCTCTGCACTGTTCCTATACATATAAGCTGGATTATTTGATCTTGACCCTACACCTAAAGCTCCATAAAAGCCAGTCCATGTTTGTTTTGTTCATTGTTGAATTCAGGGTTTAGCACGATGCCAACCACACACTGGATCCCAAATCAGCACTTTTTAAATAAATGAGTGACTAAGTTAATTATTAAAGCTGCAAAAACTTATAGTGGGAGCATGGTCATGCCTTCTGTATCCTAGAAAGAGTTTGAGCTATGCTAGAGGAGAGTAAGGAACCACTGAGGGATTTTATGCATTATGTATTTATCTACTTATCTTCTGAGACAAGGTCTTACTGTGTAGCCTAGGCTGGCCTCCGTCTTCTGATCCTCCTGCCTCAGCTTCCTGAGCAATAAACTCTATAGTAGCAGCATAATGCTGGATAAGGGATTTTAAGCAAAGCAGTGCAATAAATAGTATGTACAGACAAGGATTAGGGCTGACACAGACTGGCCAGGAGTCTGTTGGTGATGTCAGAGAAGAAAAGATGCTGTATGGACTGAGGCAGTATTGTAAGGTCAACACAATGCCTGACTGGAGTTGGGGAGGTGGTGACAGATCTTGGGGGAAATGGGGGGCAGTCACGGCTCCTCCTGATCCCATGGGAATTTTATACCTGCTAGACCTCACCAAAGGGTGGGTGCTTGAGGAATGCCGTGTGACTTCCACATGAGGGAGGAACGGCACAAAATGCTGTGGGCCAGAGGCGGCCCTTGAGCCCATAGACTTTATTTAACTTGTGTCTTGGCTTGCAAAAGCATTTGCTGTCCTACAAGTCCAGGGACTCGGCAAGAATGAGAACAGTAAACAAGTGCACATGATCGAAGCTGTTTCCCCCTGAGCTGAAATCCCAGGCCTCCAGCTACTTAAAGTAAACATTGAAGAATGCCTTTTCCAAACAGACACACAGCTGGAAACCCAGCAAGGAGATGGGGAATACGCTGGTGAAACAGATTAACAGGAGGGATTTGGGCATGGAAGGGACAGCAAGCCTTTCAGAGAACCAGCAATGCTGATTTAAAAAAAAAAAATCCCCACAACAAAAAACCAACTGGTACAGGAGGAAACAGTACTCCTTTGCCTACACCTACAGGCTGATTTGGCAAGGAACAGTTCTTTTACAAGAAAGGTGGCTTGTTGCTTGGATAGAAGCTACACTATAAAATCACAGAGAACCAATCATAGCCTAGTTATTCTCCAGACTTCCATGTTTACTGATACGTGTCTTATAGCTGTGAGTACCCCCATTGTATGGATGAGAAAGCTGAAACTCAGATCCTCTGGAAACTTGCACAAGGTTACAATGCTAGCAAAGGATGTGGTGACTCAGAGCAGCTTCTGAGTCCTTGTGAAGATGCTTTTCTTCCCTTGATGCTGTCTCTAAATATATATATATATATATATATATATATATATATATATGTAATACATGTGCAAGTATGTGTGTGTGTGTGTGTGTGTGTGTGTACAAGTGTACAATATGCACCTAGAAAGTTCACTGCTGGGGAGATTAATAAATACAAACCACAGCATAATTTAAGGACGGATGATAGGTATATAAGAAAGCCAAGTATAGTATGCTCTTTGTTGAGCCTAGTTCCAAGGATCACTGCTCTCTCACTGCGGTCTCTGGGGAAAGAAAGGACCAGGAAGGAGAGAAGAGAAAATGGAGAAATGATTGGTCCCAATTTAATTGTATGTCACTCATTGGCCTACTTGGACCCTGAAGAGGAAACTTTCTTGGCTTCTACGTCCTGTGTGGGCTCCTTCCAGAAACCTCTAATTTGACTTGGACTTAGACTCATCACTTTCCATGTGCCTGGGCCAGCTGACCCCCTTTCCAAGCCTCTGTTTCTCCATTTGTAAGTGAAGTGCTCACCTAAGAGAGCTATGGTGAGAGTCATATATTTTCCTCATTTTAAATAATAAAATATAAAAAAATAGAATAAGATAAAACAAAAAACTATTACACCAGAGTTGGACAAGACAAACAGAAGGAAAAGAACCCAGGAGAAGGCACAAGAGACGCCCTTGTTCACATACTCAGGAATCCTATAAAAACACTAAGTGGAAGCTGTAATATTTATGCAGAGACCTAGTACAGACACATGCAGGCTTGTGCATGCTGCTTCAGTCTCTGGGAATTCATTTAAGCTTTGAGCAGGCTGACTCAGAGGTCCTTGTTTTCTTGGTATCCTCCATCCCCTCTGGCTCTTACAGACTCATATATTTAATGAGTTCGATGTAGTGCTGCTAACGGGAGGCTGTACAGACATGGTGCTACTGGAGGATAAAGGGCAGGCAGAGGTCTGTTAGCTGGTGGCTGATTTAGGATGACCTCTTTCGATCAGCATGATGCCCCAAGTGAATATGGGTGCCAGCAGCAGAGATGTCCCTGGGGAAATGATAGAAGTGACTCACTGAGTCACAGTCTCAGGAAGTGTGTGGACACATGGGCACACACATTGACAGAAAGAAAGCATTTGTTTAGAACTCAGCTTTTGAAGTCCCCACTCAGACTGGAGGCAGACAGCTTCATGGGCTTGCTCTTTGACACGGTTTCCTACATTTTTCTGTGCTTCGGTTTCCTGCTGTCTACCACAGAGCTGTCAAGAGGGTTAAATGAAACCGTATGTGCCACTGTGTGAGTGCTGAAGTTGGAGCCTGGAACACACTGCGTGCACACCAGCCACTGGATTTTCACTGACTCTCTACCAAGTTCAGTCTTTGACCCACTGCTGCCTGGTCTTTCCCTGGCATCCCTTGAGACCCCCCTGTATCTTCACAGGTGATTGCTACAATTAGAGGCAGCGGTACCTGGACTTACAAGAAGCTCTTGTCTCTGAAGCCACCCTTCTTGACTCTAGGGTTCTTTGTTTAAAAGGCTCACTGCAAGCACATAGCTACCAGTCCCCTTCCACAGCTTTGTTCTTTACAACACCAAACCTAGGCTCAGGTCTAGAATCCCAGATATTCCCTCATTATTCTATGTAAGGCGATGCCCAGAAAATTCCCTCTGGGGCAAAAAAAAAAAAAAAAAAAAAAAAAAAAATTGTTTCTAAACAATAGACTCTGCACCTACAGTGGTTTGTTTCTGATGTTCCTTGCTTGGGTGACTTCTGAATCTTACCTATTAAGATTTCTTCTAGCTCAGCCTCTGAGTCCTGTACATCCTCCCCAACCCTCTTCCTCCTCCGGGACACCTGTGGATACCTGTGACCAGGAGACCAAGTGGACAGAGCTGGTGTGCATGGTTCCTCATGAGCACTTCCTAGCCAGCCGCTGCTCATTACCCATAGTCTGATCTGCAATCAGCAAGCTGATAATCAGAGCATCAATCAATAAGGGAAATGTAGAGTCTATAGACACTGTGCCATAATGTAAGTTGTTGAAAAGTAAAGTTACAGCCAGCCATACATACCCAGATAAGTGCACATAACTGCATCCACACTTACTTCCAGCAACACTCACCCAGACTTATATGCATACATATGCACTTATACAGTCACACATTCCTACTCTCATGTGCAATAACACTCACTCATATATACACATACAAACTCATACACTTACACACAAATACACATGTCTATGCATATATATATATATATATATATATATCATTGTCTCACCATATGCGCTCACATACTTTCATATACACAAATACAACTACATAGACCCAAATATATACTCATACTGAATACACACATAAATATACACAAATACTCACACATTTACATTCATACATATACAAGAATGCACACATACAGCTGGTATCTGCAAGCACACCCCATCAGTATGATTAGCCTTCTTCACAGCTTCTGATTGGTAGGGAACACTGGATGGGGGCCATCTACTAAACCCAACACTTCTTTCTTGGGCCCAGATATAGGTCCAGGGATGGGAGAGCAAGCTCTACAAGAAGTATGTGCAGATATACTATTCACGGGAAGATTTTTCCAGGAAGGAATTGGAGACCTTAAAGGGAGGACAGCTGTCAAATCAACACTGACCGGAGCACTTGTGTCCATTTCACCCTAACTGCATTTCTTTGCCATGCTGGTAGAAAAATCATCAGTGATAGGCCTTGAGCACTTGTGACTGGGAAAGGTATGGGCTAAGGGTCTAAAAGTTCAGATTCCTTTGGGCAAGGTCATAGTGACCCCAAGTGGCCACTTTGGTAGGGGATCCTTTAAAAAAAAATGTGACCTGTTAGGGAACAGGAAGGTATGGGGTAAGCTGCAGAGACAGGAGCACACACTGTAGAACCAGGTCCATTCAACAGTGTGAGAAGTCCAGTACAAGAGAGGCCAAGAGAAGAGACAGAGGCCAGAATGCTTGTATCTTACTCGGCTCCTTCAACATTTATTTACACCAGAGAACCAGAAATGGGGTGTCACTATGAGACGGGAGTGATGAGCCATGCTCCCCATTAATTCACTGGCAAGAAGAACATTCCACCTGAGAACTCTATATTACTTTCTTTTAAAATTACTTAATATTACGTCTTTAATACTACTTCATTTTAAAATATGTCTTTAAAGTCAAGATGGAGCTGGCTGCCTCTTTTAGTGCTTTAACCTTATCCATGTCCCCAGAGGCAGGGTGATGTCATTGAAAGCCCGATTCACTTGAGAAACCCTGAAGAAGTTACCCAAGATGTGAGTGCGGTGCCAAGCAACTCGGCTCTCCATCTCGCTAAAGGGAAGACCATTGTCCAGGAGGCGTGACATCTTGGAAGGTCGTCTGTCTCCAGACCCCTCTCCACCTGTGACATCTCTCAGAATTCCACCACTGAGAGATTTCGCTGTGCTGGAACATGGTCTTATTTTCATACATAATTTTGCCAGAGATAACTTGACACATGCTATCAAAATCAAGAAAATGAGTCAAGCTCCTAAGGGAAGAGTCCTCAGTTTGTCCCTCTCTGTGACAACAACCAGTGAACTAGGACTAACTAAACCCCTAATCCTGTTTGGTGGCCTTGAGCTTCACAGGCTTGTGGGAGGTAGACCCAGGGATTCAGAGATGGAAGGTCTGCAGCAACTCATGTTTAGCTGAAGCCAACTCGGCCTACAGATGCCGCATGACTTGCTTATGATTTTGCTGGCTAGAGACAGCTCCTGTCACCTCCTCCGCCTTCCCCATTGTTCCCCAGTAGGAGCTGCAAGCATGGATTTCCTGGCAGGAGCAAGTGATGTATTCTCCCTCCATCATGGCACTCTCGCAGTGCAGCTGAGAACATGGGCCCACGCCCACTATCCTCCAGCTTAGACCAGCCCAGTGGTACTTGCTGTGTCCAATACTGACCACAGGAAGACTCCACATTTCTTCTCTACTATCTGTCTTCATCTTAGTTGGATTTCAAGGCCCAGCCCCAAATCCCGTCTTCTCTGGCTGCTACAGTCCAGCTGAGTCCATCTTTTGAAGTCACTCTTACATAACAGCAGGCAGTATTGTCATAAGCGACTCTTAGATTCCAATTTGTTCACGACAGTCCCCAGAGTCAACTTATATGACTCTTAGAATCAGATATTAAGAAAGCATGATAAATGGGTTCTAAACTTAGCTCTATCTTGTACTAACTATGTGTTCAAGGGGTAGCCTTCTCTGAGCCCATATTTGTTCATGAGACAAGGTGCATGGAAGTTCATAAGGACATGAACAGGTCTCTATAAAAGGTACAGTTAGTACTATCCGCTTCGTCATCAGACACTCAAAATCCTTGTCTCTCTTTGCCTTTCTTTATTCTTCTTCTAGATCCCCTAATACTTGCAACTCAGTATTTGCCATAGCACAGGTACTCAATAAGTAACTAATTTCATTTCCAGGACAGATGCTTTACTGACCCTCCAAAGGTGATGTCTTATCAACTCACTTCACATCCACAGCCCACAGCCTTGTGCCTGACACAAAGGGGACTCTCGGTAATACTTACGGAGTGGATGAGCTATGTGCTTTAGGGATTCAGAGAAGAATGGCTATGGAGTGAAAGAGTTTAGAGAAGTGTCAGCCCTCAAGCAGAACAAAGAACATTCTCTAAGGGATGGAGAATAGTGACTTCCGATGGGATGAATTTTCCAAGCTTTTGTTATTAACGGGAACAGAGCCATTTATATGCTCCCACTTGCAAGGGCTGAATGGGAAAATAAAGGGAGCATTGCTGGAGAGCAATGGGGTCTTTAAAGTGAAAAATCCTTCAGAACGCTCTCTGTGCCGAGAGAGAGAAGTGTACCAGATATGCCTTGGATACGAATTTTCTTCTCCCCCAGACCTGCTCTTTATTTGCCGGCAATGAGCAACAATTCACTTGTAGCTCAGGAAGAGAGCTGCAGAAAATCAAAGAAAAGCAGCAGGCACAGGCCTAGAAGAGAGTCCTGCTTTCCTGCGCCCTAGACAGAAAGCCTGGAAGAGCGCTTTAACTGCTGCTGTTTTCTGGGAGAAAGCAATTCTGTTGTAAATTATTGAACATTTCATTTAAGCTTCATAAATAAGAAACTTGGATGGAAACATTACATACCAGATCCACTTTGCAACGTATAATTTCTGTCTTACTCCCTTGATCTGCCGCCTTTTGCCTACGCTGGAAAGTTTCTACTTCACTATAGTCAAGTGAAGGTCTTGATCTTGAGTTGTGCCCTAAGGGTAACCTGATTTCTCCAACCAGGGATGTTCTGGGAATAGTGAGATATATTGATGGTAATGAATGATGTGTGTTTTAAATGAGCCTGTATGCACTGAAATCACCCACTTAGTATAAAGAGTACTTAGTATCTTAGTACTGAGATCAGCCAGGGGGAACTCCTTACTAATACTCTGATGCAACCGTAAACCATTGATTTGCATCAGAGTCAGGGGCCGAGCTTCATGAAATCATCATCATCATCAACAACAACAACAACAACTGCATATATATACATGTGTGTATATATACATACACATATATACATACATATATATATACATATACATACATACCCCCACACACACATACATATACCTAAAGCCAACATGTGCCTACCTGTGCACTTTTTGATAATGATAGGGCAACTTACCTGAAAAAGATTAAAAAGCCCTAGCATACCTTCCTGTGCTGGGTAATGGTAATATTAATGACAACCATTATGGACAGACCTGTACAGAGAAAATTCACAGAATCCCTTCCACAACCCTCTGACATTGAAACCCATTATTCTCATTCTATAGAAACAGGTCTACACATGTTAATCAAAGTCATACATGAGGAAGGTGGCCAGGCCTAAATACAAAATGTACAGAAGACTCCAAAGCCTGCCATACTTCAAACTTTACTTAACTTAGATTGACAGTCTCAGGAGAGAACCAAGCAAATGTTAGAGAAGGAACAAACTGGTTGGAGATGGGAAAATGAAGCTAATTCTAACGCTGCCCAGCTAGGACTCGACTGTGTTCTCCAAAGGAGACTGACGGATAAGACCAGGAAAGATTCAGCTGTGGGAACTGAACTAAAGCTAGAAACAGGTGGAACCTTCTGATTTCCATACAGCATTCCCCATTGTTAAAACAAGCCATTGATTAATGAGAGGCTACTTGAACCATCTCCTATAAAAATAATTTGTGTTACCTTAGGGAAGCCATAATAGCCCAGAGGACCAAAGGTAGCTAAGGCAGGAGAGATTGCCCAGGCCTTGAACTCTGAGGTTAGAGATTGGGGAATCTCCTCAAACTGGTCATGATTTTATTCCTATTGCCAATCTCTCTCTCTCTCTCTCTCTCTCTCTCTCTCTCTCTCTCTCTCTCTCTCTCTCTCTCTCTCCCTCCCTCCCTCCCTCCCTCCCTCCCCTTCCCTCCCTCTCCCCCTCCCTCCATCCCTCCCTCCCTTTCCCCCTCCCTCCATTCCTCCCTCTCCTTCTCCCCCACTCTTACAAATGTTATACTACGTTGAAAGGTTGTCCATAAAAATCCATGTCCACCCACAACCTACAGAAATGACAGTATAGGGGTCTGAAGTTATATGATCAGTTTAAAATGGGTTCATCTAAATCCAGTGTGACTGGTGTCATTTTAAGATGAGGAAATACTCACAGAGAAGGAAGATAGAAGAGGAAGAGATTGTAGTAGCACTGTTGCAAGCCAGGGAAAGAAATAAGCATCATCACAGGACGACAGGAAAGGGCAAGGCAGGATCCTATAAGGCCCTGGAAGGTGTATGGCCGTGCCCATACCTTCTTCTCTTCCATCTGGACTGTTGAAGAATATGTTTCCGTTGTGTGAAGCCACCAGTTCGTAGTAGTTTCTGATAGCAACCACAGGTAAGGATAGATAAGGATGGATAACAGACGACCCATCCACCTTCATGGGATGAGATGAAGCTCCAGACACACAGGTACTTGAAAAGCACAGTGTGACATAAGCACAAGACAGTCTTACAACCCACAGTTCTCAGGAGCCCCGGGCAGGCCTCGTCATAAGCCCATTGGAAGGACTTAGCCTGAACATTGGAGGCTCCGGGCATGGCAATTAGATTATTTTTCTATAATCTAAGTCTTAATAAACGAGGGTGAGTTTGAAGCCAGTTATAGTAGAAGGGTAATGATCCCCAAAGATCCCACATTCTAATACCTAGCATCTGTGACTTTTTCACCTTCTGTGATAAAAAGGACTTTGCTCGAGCAATTAAAGACCTTGACATGGGGAATTGGTTCTGCCCTATCCATGTGGGTCCTACTTACTGACCTTGCTCCCTATAGGATGGATATAGGGAAGATGGAGTCAAAGTAGACATGACGATGGAATGCGAGATCAAAGACCATTATCAAAAGGGTTTGATAATGTTAAACTTCAGTCTTTGAAGGTAAATTAAGAGACTAGAAATGCATGCAACCACTAGAAGCTGAAAAGGCAAAGAAATGGGTCCTCCCTTGGGACCACCAAAGGAATACAATCTTCTGAGCCATCTTAGATTCCAGACCTCCTCAGTTAGAGGATCATTAATTTGTATTGTCATGAGCTAGTAAATCATGGCAATTTGTCACCACAGCAATAGGAAACTATTACATCAATCAAGCCAGCTGATCTGAAAACAAATGTGAAACAGTGGAGAGAAATACTCCAGAGAATTCCAGATGCTCTGGGAACCTGTCAGCGATCCTTTGTAATGAACTCCCAAGGGATTTCCTGTGAGACTTATACCCTATAATTTTGAATTTCCTCCAAATCCTGAGTCTAGCAGAAGTCACTGTAAATTGTAATTGATCAGTAGCTTAAGGACCCTAGACTGAGTTGCTGCCTTGCTGGGGAGTTCACAATTACTGGACTTCTGCACAAATCTATGTTAAAACCCTGAAAGTCCCATGTTCACAGGGAAAGTCCGTACAGTATGGCTTTCTAGAAGTGACTCCCAAGCCCCCATATTGCCTCAGGACTTGCTTATAAAACATATGATATAGTCTTCACACACACAGTCAAGAAACTCTTCCCAGGCTCATGTCTCCAATGTCCCCACTGGTTACATTCTCCTCACATCTTCAGTCTAAACAAGAGTCTACTTCACCGTTTTAGCCAACCTGAAACACATACACACAGGAAAATGTTCTAGACATGACTGCTCTTCCCAAGGACACTAATGTGAGCAGCCTCCCTGCCTCTCTGAGTGGGACCCATAGCAAACAGCCACTTGACTCTGGCCAGTTCAATCCATTACTTCATATGGATTTTCCAAGTAGCAAAATTGGGATTTTTTTAACAGGTAAAACTAAGAGCAAACTGAAAGTGGACTAAACAAAATATGAACAGGAATTTATGACCATTCTCTTCTCTCCTTTTAGTCTTCTTCATTTCATATACTTGTATGTGTATATATATATGTGTGTGCACATGCATGTATACACACATACACACACAGGACAGAGACAGACAGATACAGAGAGATAGACAATAATGCTTGTTTTTGCATCTACATACAGATCTGGTTCCAGGAACAGAGTATGGAGTTGGAATATCTGCGGTAATGAACTCGAAACAAAGCATTCCTGCTACCATGAACGCCAGGACTGGTAAGTAGGAGAATGGTTAAGAGGATGACCCGGCTGTAAGCATATAAGACTTTTAGGATCACCATGGGGTACCTATCCCAGTGAACAAGGCCCTGTTGATAATTATCGCCCAATGACAGCATCTGCCCTGTGTCTGGCCTGACATCTGAAGTCCCACTCTGTTCACCACAGATCTGTGTTTGATCCACAATCAGAAGAACTGCAGAGTAGATGTGAAAACTCCCCAACAGGCTGATGCTGTAGCAGATTGTCTTTCTATCTAATCTACTTCATAGCAGGCAGAGTGTGTTCCTCAGTCGGCAACACAGGGGCACTCAAAAAGGCCACTGGAAGAAAGGCCTAGACTTAGAAACATTCTATACAGTCCCAGAGCAGCAGCAAAGTTCCACATGAGATTCTTACTGCTTTGAATCCAACAATTTCCCTTCCAAATCCTTGGGAAATTTCAAAGTCACTTCAGTACGCTTAGATATAAATATCTTAGACTGAGCAGGGGTTGGGTTTGGGGGCTGGATCAATCCCTGTCCCCAAGGTTCAGCCTAGCATAAACAAATGTACTAGAGGAACACACCAACAAGAGTCTCCCTTAATCCTCAGACCTGTACACCTGAGGCTAAGACAGCCAAAGAAACCTGAGTCAGGGAGGGGGACATGTGAAACTTACTTGCCAAGAACACCTTATCCTGTGTGGTAGTGGCTCCTCTTTCCCCATTTGGCTTACCAAGGGAGGATGAATGAAAACAAGTATAGAGCTCTAGCAAATCAGCAGCTAGATCTATCCCAGTGGGGGATGTATGCCAGTGTCACTGCTAATAATGCCTTTCTGCAGATTGCCCATCTGTTTAGCACATCACTGGCCATCTTTCGAAGGGAAGCTATTTTAAAAAAAAAAATGTGAGAAAAAGTGTCAACCATGACAAGCAAGGGTTCATGGTCATTAGGTCTACTTGACAGCCTGGAGACACGCAGGGTAGTCCGATAACTAATGGCTGTCCTGTGGAGCCAGTGTGAAATGGGCCAATTGCCAAGTGGGGCTGTACATGCCTGTAATCTCACACTTGAGAGGTAGAGGAAAGGGGTCAGAAGTTCCAGGTCATCCTATGATACCTAATAACTCCAAGACTTGTCCAGTCTAAATAAGACCTTGAATGAATGAATGAATGAATGAATGAACGAACGAATCTTATTTTAATCCACAGAACTTGACAGTCCCCGAGACCTCATGGTAACAGCCTCCTCAGAGACCTCTATCTCTCTCATCTGGACCAAGGCCAGTGGTCCCATTGATCACTACAGAATTACTTTTACCCCATCTTCTGGGATCTCCTCAGAAGTCACTGTGCCTAGGGATAGGACTTCATATACACTAACAGATCTAGAGCCTGGAGCAGAATACATTATCTCCATCACTGCTGAAAGGGGTCGGCAGCAGAGCCTGGAGTCGACCGTGGATGCCTTCACAGGTACCAGGGGAGCAGACATCTCAGTGAGCCTCAGGAGTAATTAGATCTTAGCATGAGGTTATTCAGACGTCCCAGTCTTCCAAAAGAGAAAATTAAGAGATGCGTAAGGGGACAGGGGTAGGGCAGGCGACTAATGTATGCATGGAAGAAAATGTTTGAGAATAAAGGGAAAGAATAAGCAAAGATCTGAAATTTTATGTCACGCTTTTACAGCCTAGACACAGGAGCTGGTTTGTCTATTTCTCCCTTCCTTCATTACATCGGGGAATGCTAAAAGCTCTCTGTCGCATTTTTCCAAGTTTAAAATCCTGGATCCATATTATGAATATTTTACCGAGTTACTTCTAGTTTTATTAGATTGGATTGTTCAGTAGATGTCTTGGGAAGAGTAGACTCACTTGGACTGGAGTGGGAAGAGAAGGTAGTGAAAGTGTAGCCCTCAACAGCACAGAGGGAAGTCAAGACTCTCTCCCCAGGGGCCTGCCGCCTCACACGTGCTTCAGAGCAGCCGATCTTCTCTACTTTGCAGGCTTCCGCCCTATCTCCCATTTGCACTTTTCTCATGTGACCTCCTCCAGTGTCAATATCACCTGGAGTGACCCATCTCCCCCAGCAGACAGACTCATTCTGAACTACAGCCCCAGGGATGAAGAGGAGGAGATGATGGAAGTCCTCTTGGATGCCACCAAGAGGCACGCTGTCCTGATGGGTCTGCAGCCAGCCACCGAATATATAGTGAACCTTGTAGCTGTCCATGGAACAGTGACCTCTGAACCCATAGTGGGTTCTATCACTACAGGTGAGGCTGGAAAGGTTGGTGAAGAGGGTTCTCACATCAGCCTTCCACAAGCAATACAACCTAAAATGGGAAGCATTCAAGAAATATCAGACTGAGTGGAGACTATAGACTTCTATGAGTTATTCTGAAGCAGGTATTTCTTCCAGCACTGCATAGGAGACATGATGAGAAACTCCAATTTGAAAAGTAGGACAGGCCCAATGCTCTGTGGGGCTCAAGTCTTGAATGCATTGGTCCTAGATTTACCAATCTAAGAAAAAGGCCTGGAAAAAGCTTGTCTCTAAGGGCATCTTTCTAAGTAAAAAAGATGATGTTTCTGTTCTGGAAAGCCATTTCTTGCCTGCCTAATAAATGATTCCTCCTCAGAATCAACACAGAGCTAGCATGTAACCATGTAGTTACCTGGCATTCAGAGACAAGAGCTGATTTGCACATTGTTCGAAAGACTCAGAACTTCTCTATATGAATTGGGCCATTTCCCTTTGATCATTTGCAAATGCAATCCCAAATATGACATGTTTGCACATAAAATCACCTATGTTTAGATAGTTCCCTACATATTGACAAGAACTCGCAAACTGGAAAAGTATATTAAATAGTCAGTGAGATTGACTCCACAGTTTAAATGCACCATAATTATGTACTATAGATAAAATATAACTTAGGAAAGCATATTCATTTAGGATTTGTGCTAAAAAAAAATCTCTCTACATTTAATAGGCAGTTTTTCCAAGTTGAACCCAAAGTAGCTGCTGAAAACTAAGAGAGAGGAGCAGAGTGAGGTCTTTCCAAGAGAAGTTTCCCTTAGAGAAGATCATTATGTGATTCTCTCTTTGAAATAAAGCACACAAACTTAAAAGGGAGTTTCTAGTTGTTGTAGATAGGTACTAGTTGTAGCAAGGAAGCACAGAGCTTGTCAGTTTAACTTCCTCTTGTTAGAATATTCATAAATAACTTCAGTCATAGCTCTGATGTTACAGGTGTGACATCACACTGACTGTCATGTTAGCGATGCCCAGTTAGTTGTGTAGGATCATGCCTGCCTGTGTGACACCAGCCAGTCAAAACAAATCTAGGAGCAGATATCCCATTTTCAAACTGTGCTTCTGTCTTTTCCCCACAACTCCCTGATCTCTGTAGGAATTGATCCTCCCAAAAACATCACAATTAGCAACGTGACTAAGGACTCCCTGACTGTTTCCTGGAGCTCTCCTGTTGCGCCTTTTGATTACTACAGAGTATCATACCGACCCACCCAAGGTAATGATATGATTTCGTTTCTCAAACATAAATAAGGCTTGAAGTTGGTTAGAGATTATTAAGAGGACACAATCACAACTACATGGCATAGAACCCCTCTGTAGCATACTCCTTCAAATTGAGAGTGTATCCATGAAGAGAGGAAGAACAGAGAAACCATGAGCTCACCAACTCCCCTCAAAATAAGCTTGACTGTATCATCCAGAGAGTCAAATACTTTACCACTGGAAATGACTGGACACCATTACCTAGGCTGCACAATGAAAAACAACGAACTCTATATGACTTTACCAAGAGCCGGGGCTACGTGTACTATGCTGAGCATAAAGTCTAAGACTAGATTCCAGGATATGGATAAAGACTCAGCAGAGCCAGATGGAGCCCTGAAGGGAACCACAGTGATCCTAATTCTGCCATTGTAGCCAGTGGATGAGTCAGAGAAGTTGGCTGAGAGCGCGTGCCTGCATACTGCCAGTTCTTGCTGGCGTATGAGGCATTGTTAACAAAGTGGAGGCAATGTTCACTTCCAGCCAGAGGTAGGACAGTGTTCCAGCCTACCTTTCTCTGGGCTGCATAGTGCACTTTTTGCAGCTCTGCCCACTCCACTGCCACTATACTGATATGCCCACCTCAGAGAAGATTGGCCTGATAGAAACCTACATAATAAATAGCTCGTTTACTTTTGTTCTAAGAAGCCCATAAAATGAAAGAGTGGGGCCAGCATATAAGATCTATTTAAACTCCACCATTTCCATCTTATGAATCATTTATCTGCCTTCCCTTGCCTACTGCATGCTGAGCCCACATCCACCCGTGCCTCATGACCCACTGTCCCAATGGAGCCATGAACTCACTGATGAGAGAGCTGTTGAACGATTAGTGATGGCTTTTGTTCTTCCTCAGTGGGGCGGCTAGACAGCTCCGTGGTGCCCAACACTGTGACAGAGTTCACCATCACCAGGCTGTATCCGGCTACTGAATATGAAATAAGCCTCAACAGTGTACGGGGCAGAGAGGAGAGTGAACGCATCTGCACCCTGGTGCACACAGGTAAACATGGCCTCCCTTGCTGAGTGTCGGTCGGGTCAGGACATAAGCAACAGCCTTGAAACAAACACAGGAAGCAGAATGAAATCATTCCAGCTCATACCGCAGATACTGGCTCCGGGGCCTGAGGCACCATTCCTTGGCATCTCTGACTCACTGTGTCCTTCAGGACAAGTTGTGGTTTCTCTCCCCACAGACTGTGTTGTCTAATAATAGGTGTTGAGTGAGTCACACTTGAGGAGGAGTCTTGGTGGTTCGGGTTAGGAATGTTCACTGAACTACCACTGCCAAGAGTGCAATTGCAAAGACGCAGGGTGGAGGCAGATTCCACCGCAAACATTTGCATCATAGGATCCCTTTAAGACTTGGGGATGGGGAAACTTCAGAAAAGCGTTGTTATCCCATTTCCAGGAAACTAGGGGTGGAGTGAGATTATTCATCATATACAGCCACCCCATAGGTGTGTTCCCTTTGCTCCGGGGAAAAGGCTCTAAGTCCATCACCTGTGTGAAGGTAGTAGGGAGAAGGGTAACCCCTCCTATGGCATCCCCAGCTGCTGTCAGGAACACTATGTAGTCCTTGTTCTCCTGTAGGCTGACTAATTAGATCGAAATGCCCCCTGTGTCCTCAGGCCCCTTCACAGAAGGAGCTCTAAAAGAAGGGAGGTGGGAAAGAGAGATGAACTTTCATATGGAAAGCAGGGAAGAGAAATTCTCCTACCATGCCTTTTTCAGAAAACTAGCTCTTTGGATAAGCCTGAGGATAGGGCTCCCTTTCAGTAAGGCCACTAGCCTTCCTTCCTTAAGCAAATAAACCACATACAATTAGCAAAGATGTGCTATCGATGTCACTGGAAGTCACAGCCATCAGTTTCTATCCTCAACATGGAGAACCTTCTAGTTAAACCAGTTTCCACCACACATAGGAAAACATTCAGCCTGCCTCATTAAGAGAACACCTGGATTTCCCAGTGCTGCTTAATTTCCCTAGAGATGGGGTTTTCTGAAGGAGGGAAATATGCCTAAGAAATCCTCCCTTGGCACTTGTGTATACTCTCACAAGCACCAAAACAGCATCTCAACACAGTGGCAAAAACGTCTTTCAGAAACATAAAAATGTACCTTTCTCAGGACAGCACGAGGTAGTCTAGTCTTTCCTAGTCTCCCTCCTTCTGGGTCTGTGACTGTAGATGCACTAACTATGTTTTGTCAATGATCATTAAAGCATGCAGTGGATAAATGTTGACCAGAAGTAATGACCATTGAGCCAAGAAAGCCCTTTCCTGGCCTCCGGAAAATTCTGCTAAATTTTCTCATTGAAAATCATAAAATGGATTTCGAGAACATCGTGTTCCCGAGATAAGAGCGCTGTGACTCAGGCTAAAAGCTAACTCCTGGGATTTTTGGTCACAGGCAGCAGACATCTCAAAAGCAGAAACTCAGCAGCGCACCAAATCACCCTGCCATCCTTCAAGTTAGTCAGGCTGACTCTGGTATCTTCCAGTAATTGTGCCGCACTCAGAAGTGTCTTTGGTTGTTTTAAAGTCATCACAATGATCTTAAAACTTGAAGAAATGACCCCTCCTTCGAGAGATGGTACACATCTCAGAAATCACCCAACCATGTACTCTAATAGGAGCTGAATTTAAAGACATTTTTTTGAAAGCACAGATTATAAATAAAATTAAAAACATTAAATTGTAAATGTTTTTATTTCTTATTGTTACTTTGGGATGCAGAACATTAGCAAAAGGAGAAGAAAAATATCAAATACAGCTCCTTCAATCAAAGAATAAAGGTAGACCATTGGTAGGTCTTGATTCCCAAACATGAATTGTATGACTCACATTGAGCTAACACTTAAACCATTCTAATAGCATCCATTTTATAAATAAATTCCAACTTCATGAAAAGGAAACATGTAAGTAAATCCAAGAGTTACGGCATGGGTGAGTAAAATCATAATTTGCTCATGAGCAAACTTTCTTCCCCTGACAGGCAATCTTGGCTTCCCTGAGTTTGTACAATCCCCCTGGCTCTCTATGCAACAAAAAGGATGCCCAGAACACAGTCCAGAGTGAAGCTTGTGGGTGGTGGTGTAAGAAGTGGCTACAACTCTGTGACCATTGGCACGGGTGCCCGTACACTTGCACCACACTTCCTGAAGTTCACAGACAGAGATCTTTCCACAAAGCTCACTCTTGCATGTGTGAAAGAACAAATGGGCTGGAAAGCAGGATTATCTCAGTAACTAATGAATCATAAAATTTTCCGTAGCTTCTTTATGCCATGTGGATTGAAATGTCTAAAGTACAATAGAGTATTTTGAATGTCTGACTTCCCATCGAACCCATCAAAGAATTCTGCACACAATAATTGAATGAATTAATTTAAAAGAAGGACTTAGGGCAATTGGAAGAGAAGTGGATAAGGTAGTCAGCCAGACAGGTAGAAAAAGAACCAGTCTCCTCTCCATTATTTTACCCAGCACAGTGACAGGTGTGTACCACATAGGAAAATTCTGATGGTTTATGGTACTTACACCTAGCAGTTCCACTTCTTTAGCCTGATAGTCTCCTGTTCTTTTGCAGCCATGGATAGCCCCATGGATCTGATCGCTACTAACATCACGCCGACGGAAGCCCTGCTTCAATGGAAAGCACCCATGGGCGAAGTGGAAAATTATGTCATCGTCCTCACACACTTTGCAAGTGAGTGTCTGCAGGTTGGGGTGGTGAGGACTGGAGCTACAAGCCAGTGTGGGAGTGAAGTAGTGATTCATTTTTCCAGTCTGAAAGTCAAATCAGAAATGACCTTAGGTTGAGGAAATTATGTAGCCCTCAAGCCCTATAAAATCCAAAAGATATCTCCCAACTCCTGTAAACAACTGATGAGGAGAATCACAAATTCTCAGTATGAAAAGTTCAAGGAAGGCAAGAAACCAGGAACAAAAGCCAAAATCAGAGCTAGCTGAGCTAGGATTTTCACCAAAGTGCTACAGGCAAGATGGGAACTTTCTAGATGTTTACAGAGCAAGAAAAATACTAAGCAATGTTTCTGTTGCACTGGTCTTTCCTACTCACACCCAGACCAAAAGTTTGAATCAACACAAAAATCTGAATATCAATGCTGTTTATTATGCTCTTCATGTTACACTATTTGAAGGTGAATAGAGACCTCACAGCACCTGGGCAGTGTTTGGTGGTGGCAGAAGCAGGTAGACTTCTGACTTTGAGGCCATTCTGTTCTATAGAGTGAATTCCAGGACAGCCAAGGTTACACAGAGAAATCATGAGTGAGAGAGAGAGAGAGAGAGAGAGAGAGAGAAACAGAAGCATATTCCAAATATCTTGACTTAGGGAAAATATTGCTTGGCCACAATTAAACATATGATCACAGAATTTTTTGAAAGTTATAGTGAGAAATCTAGGGAACAAAGATACCAGAGAACAGAAGGCAGGCAGATGCCTTGACTTTTAGAGACGAAAGAGAAAGCCAATTCTGCAAGCTGCAAAAAATAATTTGTCGTCAAAGTTTGGGAAAATGAAAATGAACACAGGCTATCAAACAAACTAGAAAGTCATTACTGTACACCAGCAGGTTCACAAAGCTTCCTTGTTTTTTTTTTTTAATTGCTTTGGTTTTGCAACTCTGTTAGCACATTTGTATTTCAGATAAGCATTAGAAAACTGAGTATCATTTAATCTTCAGTTAAGATAGAAATGTACATGATAAAGCATGAGTTTGGGTTGATAGGAGTATGGCTGACTGCATAATCCTGCTCAAAGAAGAATATTTTGGATACATCCCAACCCCTCTATGTTCCTGCACAGCCTGTCTCAGCTCCTACCATCCCTCTGTGCGTGTCATGATCCAGCATGTTTTTAAATCAGCATGCCCTTTAAGCCTTTTCAAGCTTACATGCATTTGCCCATGTGTCATTTTCCCCACCAAGAAAGTCTCTCCCCTAGAGTCAACCTAGAAAACCTGCCTTTTGGGTCTTAATGGCAGCCCCATCTTTTCTAACAAAGTGCCCATGAGTCCCCTAAGGCAGTCAGGCACACCTGCTCAAGGTGGCAATGCACACTGCTCCATCCTGTCCATTCGCATCCATTCACTCAGCAAATGCTTTTGATAACTTCCCACGGGCCACGTGCTCGCTAAGCCTAGAGAAATTCCGAGGCAAAGCGTGAGTTCTTATCTTTATGGAACTCACTTCTAGTGATGATGCAGAGACATAAATAGAGCTTGACATGAGCCGTGGCATAAAATATGCAAGACAGCATAGTGAGCCTCACCCGATGGGCCACCATACTTTAGGATCAGGATAATGAGGGGAAGGAAGGAGCAAGATCTCAGAGGGGGTGAAAAGGCAAAAGAGAATTCAAATGGAAAATACACCCTTTCTGTATTTGGAGAGAGGGAAGCATTTGAGAACCTGCCATAGTCGAGTGCAGTAGAGCAGTGATGGACTGCAGGATATCACAAGGAAGGACAGCAAAAAGATGGGCATTATCTCTATTCTCCCAAAGACTTTTAGATTGTCTGAACAACCTTCTACGCTTTGTTCCATTTGCCTTTAGATCACAACAAACTTGAAACATCAGGTCTGACCTAGTTTGGAAGTATGCATAATAAATTTTGTCAAATGCTGAGTGATTCGGAAATATTCTAATTGTCTAACAGAGGGCTTGGCTATAATCTAATGAACAGTTTCATTAACAGCTTGAATGGGTCCCGAGAAGACATGCTTACAAAATTTGTATATAAAACAAAACCATCATTGATTGAATCCACATTAAAATATTTTAATAAACTGAAACTGTGGTCCAAAATTCAACCAAAGCAAAAGATGACAGATGTAAAGGCAAACTCTGCCCACGGGTCAAAATAATCAGCCAGAGGAGTGGCGATAAAGTCATTGATTGTTAATAAATTCATCATGTAATGGCAATGATCTATTGCTGGCCTAAAGCCTGGGGTAATACAAAGGACAGACACGGAAGCAAACTAACCTGTTTATAGCATTGATCAGCAATACCAACTCCTGATCTCAGTTCTCCCCCAAGTTCTGAATTTCAGTCAGGACCTTGGTTAACTTTCTGGTCCAGAGAGAGGCAATCAGAACTAGGGACGCTTTAGGACTGTCATTATAAATGTAATGAGAGGCAGGGAGGGGCTGTATTTTCTCAGGCTAAAGGAAGGAGCAGTTGATGGGGGAATGTGGACAGCAGGAAACAACCAGATAAGCAAGAACCATTCTTACTCTTTGCTTGCAGAGGCCTGAGTAGAAGGTAGAGACACTTTTGACCTCATATACAGAATACTTTTTCTAAATAATAATAATAACAATAACAATAATAATAAACATAAAGATACAAGAGGATCCTTGTATAGAGTAATAAGCTGTATCATCTGTTGGTTTTCCAGAGATCTGGGGTACTGAGTCTATGTGAGTAGATGTAGTAGGATTTTCCTCATATGTATATATCTGATTTCAGTTGCGGGAGAGACCATCCTGGTTGATGGAGTCAGTGAAGAATTCCAGCTTGTAGACCTGCTTCCTAGCACCCATTACACTGTTACCATGTATGCCACCAGTGGGCCTCTCATGAGTGGCACCATCACCACCAACTTCTCCACCCGTGAGTACAGGCTCCTGCATGGCTGGCATGCTTGGAGGATTATGTGAGACCTAAACCCGATGCTTTCTTGTAAAGGAGTAGATAATGAACTGGGTTTTGGTGATCTCAGCATGTTTGGGCTGAATATAGTCCCATATCTCTCTGCTAGCGAGCACTTCTGTTTTTATACCCAGGATCTATGTGATAATAGCAGATCCAGACAAGAAAGTCTTGTATGAAAATTGTATCTGAGCCAGGCAGTGGTGGCGCACGCCTTTAATCCCAGAATTTGGGAGGCAGAGGCAGGAGGATTTCTGAGTTCAAGGCCAGCCTGGTCTACAGAGTGAGTTCCAGGATAGCCAGGGCTACACAGAGAAACTCTGTCTCCAAAAAAACCAAAAACTATCTGGTACAAGAAATGCTGAGCAATATGAGAAAGCTTGGTATGGTAGTGGGGAGCTGCTGGGTGAACTCATGAGCAGGAGATCATTAGAACAAACTAAGATACAGGCCTGCTTCAAACTCAAGCACAAAGTGGTTAAATAGGTTCGGGGTCCTAGGCATAAAGAGTTGTACTGGAAGATGTCATAGCCAAGCTTAGAGTACTTCTTGGGGTGCGGGGTGGGGAGTAGCTTCCAAAGACAATGAGGAAGAGCTGGGGAGGCAGGGACACCCTAACATTTCCTCTTCTTTGTAGTCCTGGACCCACCTGACAATCTGACAGCCAGTGAAGTCAGTAGGCAAAGTGCACTGATCTCCTGGCAGCCACCCAGAGCTGCCATTGAAAACTATGTCTTGACATACAAGTCCACCGATGGAAGCCGCAAGGTAAGCATTAGCTGGGAAGGGGGGAAAAACATGTCTTCTGTGTGATGCCATGTGGAAACTGTGCAGTGGAATGACCCATGCAACTGCAGGGTTGTAGAAGGAAGCAATTAACAGGCAACCAGTGAGGAAGGAGGTTTCAGATCCTAGATACACAGCCTGCTGTTCAGGAGAGAGCCCAGGTTTTGTGGGCCGGGAAATACGCAAGCTTTGCTGTCGCTCTCCGCCCACACTAAGGTACAGCATCGACCCCCTCTGTGTCAGCATTCTCCCTGGAGAGTCGATGGGGCGGCATCACCAGGTGGTCCGAATCCAGGTGCAAAACACAATGACACCTAATCCAGGGGCTCTCTTGGAATACTCTCTCACCCCCAAGGCCAAGCAAATATGAGCCAGGTAATAAACCTCAAAGGTTTTATGCCTCAATAAGCATTATAAAAGCAACATCTATGTAGCCTACAGGAAGGAGATGATAAATTGTGGTTTTATGTCATCAGCCTACACAATCCGTTAGGCCCCTAGTTAGCACATCTTCCCTTGCTACGGGATCCTTTTTAAAAGTGAAAGCGGAAGGAAGGATCTAGAGGGCAGTAAAGAAAGCGGGCGGCCTAGGATTCTGCTTCCTCGGGCTTCTGCTCTGCAGTAAACCCCGTGCTGTCTGAAGCTATTGGTTCAATAATCCTGGTACCTAAATTTATCCCATGTGCCTTGGTGAGCTAGGAGCTGGTCTAACCCTCACGTGGGAGCTGCCCTCCCTGCCTCTTGGCAGGTTCCCCCTTCCTGTGGGATGGAGAGGACAGCGCTGCTGACCCAGCTTCCGTCCTGCCCCACACTGCAAGCTGGCAGCTCCCTCCAGGCCCCCTTATTCTGGCTCTCTGCAGGAACTGATTGTGGATGCCGAGGACACCTGGATCCGGCTGGAGGGCCTGTCAGAGAACACAGACTACACGGTGCTCCTGCAGGCAGCTCAGGAGGCCACACGGAGCAGCCTCACCTCTACTGTCTTTACCACAGGTGAGGGGCTGGGAGTCACGTTGATGCCTTCTTCTCCCCACATGACATCTGTCTCCTAGGCACCTCTGCTGAGCCTTGGCCTGGAAAGAGCCTATCAAAAAACACTCGGCATCCTTTTTCTTCCTCCCCCATTTCCCAAGGCCTTGGCAGAAAGTCCCCATCATCAAGGTTACCATGGAGTCACCAGCCTCATTCTGTGGTCCATGAGGACCAACCAAGTGCTCCAGGTAGAGAGGTCAGGTGCTGCTTGTTCCAAATCCCGGCATGCTTTTCTGGGGGAAAAAAAAAAAAAAGTCTTCCTTCTCTTTCTCCTTCCCCAGATGCTGCTGTCCTCAGCAACACTTTTAGTAAACATAGCAGAAGAAACCTTCAGTACTAAAGCCCCCAAAACGTATTTTTTATATATCCAGTATCTCACTCAATCTTTAAAATGACTGATAATACCATCTGAAAGGGCAGGAATAGAAGCTAGCACATGGCTCAGTGACAGAGCATTTGCTTAGTATGTATGAGGTCCCAGGTTCGATCCTCCCCACCCCCACCCCTACCCCCAAACACACACACACACACACACACACACAGAGAGAGAGAGAGAGAGAGAGAGAGAGAGAGAGAGAGAGAGAGAGAGAGAGAATGAATATGGCTTAATGGAATACTTTTGCCTAATACATTCAAGGTCCAGGTTTGTTTCCTGGCTCCATAGAAAGAAGATAATGAGAAGGCTTTTGGAATTCAAAGACTTACATGGCTTTTTTAGTACATATTATCTTAAATATAATATATGCATTATTTAACAGTATTTAATTTCACCCTCACAGCAGCCTCCGTCCTATAGACTATTACATTTCTTTTAAACAGGCAAGGGAAGTATGATACAATAGGAATGAGATAACTCATCCAAGATCCTAGACCCTCTAAGCTAGAAAGTCGAGATTTAATACCAGGTAGTCCCTAGAATCTGAACCGTTAAGAGTCCTTCCTGTACCTCCATGGCATCCCTCTATAGCTTGTGATTTGTAATTGCCCACCAGCCCAGTCCGACATTAACTTCATAGGGATGAGGGCGTGTCCAGCAGTGGGGCTAATATGAGCATATCCCTTACCCCTAAACATGTTTCCTGGATCCTCAGAGTACCATATTAACTGTCTTCTCCTCCTTATCCCAGAGCCTCCTCTTCCACCCCAAAAGAAGCAACAGGAAGCACCACCACCACCCCCCATACCCTTCTCTCAATATACTTATTCTAGATAACAAAACAGAGTTGATTAGACTTCCAAGTTACTGTCAGGCAGTGAAATAGTGAACAAGTCCCTTTCCTTTGTTTTTTTTGTTGTTGTTATGTGTGTTGTTTGTTTTGTTCTTATACTTTTCAATACATTAAAAAGTGTTTTCAGTGAGTTCCTTAGTCAAAAGCAAATATTTTAATGGGGAAATAAATGAACTGTGACCACACAACAAGACATGAATCTATGAGATATCCTTACCAAACTTAGAGAACACTTGATGTCTCTGCTAAGGCTAACATCCATTTTACTGTCTCAAAGATACCTTATTAAGCACTACCTCTTGTTCAAACCCAGCCTTGCATATTCACAGGCTAATTAAAGGATCCTTTAAGAAGCCACCACTTGAAGATTAGTTGGGAGAAGTTTTCTGCTGAATTAAGAATTTTTTTTTAACCATAAGATCATAGCAAACAGATGCACAGAGCTCCCACTTTGCATGTTTATTGGGTTAAAGGAATCATTTTGTCACCAAAATGAGCTTTTCATTCCCACCCTGCTAATGCCACAGCTGCCAGTAGCAAGTGGTGGATCAAACATCTGAAGTTTCTGTGTCATTTACAGCTGCAGCCCCTTTCCAGATCCTCTCTGGACAGAGAAGTACGGTGGTTTCTGTGACCGTCACTGCCTTGTCTTAGATGCAGCCAGTTGACTGTAGGACTCCGGATCTAGCCAGGGTCTTGGGAGGGTTAAATCATGTAATAATTAACAACTTCAATGGAAATCCAGAGAGGAGACTGACTAGTGGCTTAGTTCGATGGGCAGTGCCGGCGCCTATGGGTTGGTTTGTTGTTCTTTCATGACTCCAGTTGACACTTTGCTCCTTAAAGATAGCTAGTGTTAACTCAGAAAAAAATACATAGACAGACAGACAGACAGACAGACAGACAGAGAGACAGAGAAGAAAGAAAGAGGGGAGGAGAGAAAGAGAAAGAGAGAGGGGGAGAAGGAAGAGGAAAAGTCAGGGAAGAGGGAAAGAGAAGTGAGGAGCCCACCAGTGAATATAGCTACCAACTAGCTAGCTATTCACTCTGTGTAGTGTTTAGGATACCAGCAATGGACTCACCACTGTCCCCCCTGATATGCTACAAAGGGGTATTCATGTTTGGGAGCTGTTGTGGTTTTAATGGAAAGCTGAAATTTAAGTCACTGATGCATGCCAAACCCTGCTGGCTTTGTTTTGGAGATTTATCAGAACCCACTGAGACAACGAGATGCTGAGTGCTGAGTGAAAATTTCTTGGGCAAGAAATAATGCATGCCAGTGTCCCAGGTACAAAGGCTGGTACACACAGACATACTAGATGAACTGGAGAGTTAAATCTCAGCTTCAGAGCACAGAAATAGAAGTCTCTTGATATATATATATATCAAAGAAACAAAAACAAAGAAAAAAACAAAAACTAAAACTAAAGAACAGTCTTAATACCCTATGCAGGGTTGCTACAAAGAGGTGCATCTTTCAGAATATAAAGGGGAAATCCCTTTCAGGTTCTGTCTGCCACTGCAGTACCAATCTTTCTGGGTACATCACGCTGGGCTTCAGTGTCTACTTCCTGCCCTAGTCCCTGCCCCTCTACTCTTTCCGCCTTTGCCAAGAGGAAAGTCAATGAAAGAATAGAATACAAGAGTGCTTGTTTCCAAATGGTGGGGCTAGGGGTATTAGAAAAAGGAAATCAGCCAAAGTGAAAAGCAGAAATTCTTTACCCAATCCAAGACTGAAAGACTGCCTGTATGGACCTCATGGGGGTGAGTTAATCCTGCTGAGGAAGGCTGGGGACCATTGAAAGCCCCGTGACAGTACACCAAGCCTGAAAGAGTTAATTTCCTTTTGGCTGCTAGCATCCTTTCCAACTTAATTGACAGTATCTGCATTTTCCATATACCTGCATCTTATTCCGAGGATGTGCTGATCCTGTGAGAGCTTTTGGTGCCTTTTCTGATGGACAACAGAGTTTAAAGGTTGGCTTCCAAGTGGCCTCCATGACTGACAAACACTCATCCTGTCCTGGGATGACCAAGATAAAGGACTCACTCAAGCAGATGCTTATATAATGGTCTGGGAAAGAGTTGAGATGCCAATAATTAATAATAATAATTTTCCTTTTTTCTATTTATTGAAAATAGATAGTTTTTCTCACACAATATATCCTGATTATGGTTTTCCTTTCCTGTTCCTCTCTGTTCCTCCCCAGCATTGGCACAGCTGGCCTAGAAACCTCCTCTGATCAAGATGCCTTCTCTTACGCTCATGCCACGCGATATGAGCCCATTCCAATCTTTCCATCATGTTAATAGCTTCCTGTCCTCTTGTCTCTGGTGTTTGCACAAGACTCTGGGGGGAATTACATACAAGTGGTATGGGAGAGAAAAAAATATAGATACATTATTTATAATTTGCTGTCTCCTGAAATTTTATCCAAGGTCTACTTGTCTTTTAGAGACATGAATTTAAATGAGGAAACAAATATTCCCTGCAGAGCCACAGGGACTTGGTGAAATGATCTTCGGAGAGGCAGGTCTCATTGTCCCCTTTAATACTATAAAAGGCAAACAAGACTCGTGCAGAAGCTCCTCCTCAGAGGCAGTAAACACTATAAAAGGGTTGTCGTGACCTTGAGGTTAAGTGAAGAGGTAGCTGGAGATGAGTAATGAGACGAGGCTGTGGTTTTGTTTATTTTGTTTATGTACTTTTATTCATTTTTATTGCCTTTGCCCCCTGCTATCTTCCTTCCAGGTCAGGCTGTTCCGTGAAGCTCTCCAAGAAAACTTTGGGTCTCCTCTGACATAAAACTCCGGGGTTTTTTTGTTGTTTTTTTTTTTTCAGGTTTTAAAAATGAATGAAAATTGGAAAATTCTAGACTCCAAAGCAGTGGGTAGTGGACTTTTAAAAAGTCGTGGTTACCATGCTTTCTGTTGGAAAGGGAAGCCTGGTGATCTGTACATCTGGGCATCACACACCCTTCCATCCAAGCAGCAGCTGTGCGGATTCCCCACTGCTCTGCCACTTACAGTTTTGTGTTTTATTTCCCTGAGAAGCAAAAGAACAAAAGATGCCTGGCAGGAGAGCAGGACAGAGGGGGACACACACACACACACACACACACACACACACACACGGAGACAGAGAAAGGGGGAGGGGGAGGGAGAGAGAAGCATACGCATGTGCACACGAAGACAGACAGACAGACAGTCCCAGACACACACGGAGGAAGATCTGCCTTTACCTTTCTCTGAGGCCTGGCTTATGGAGGAGACAGGACACTAATCGCACCATATGAATATCCCATCCCAAGGAGATCAACAGCTAAATGTCAGATCAAAGGTTTGGGTTAATCAAACTGCCCCTCTCTATTGTGTGTTCTCAGTATCGGCCTCCGTGGTCCCTCTCCATATCCCCTCAGTTCTCTCCTTTCACCCCAGCTCTTTTTCTTTCTTTGACATACAACCATTACAACATGTCAAGCTGGAAGCCTCTTGTTTCTGCCTTTGAAAAACATTCTTATAGGACTGTTTGGATTACCCATGATCTAAATATGTCTAATGTGTTTTGGGTTATATTACTCATTACACATTTTTTTTTCTGCTTGAGTACTTTTACATTCATCTGTCTTTCACTTCTAATTACTGTGAAATATTACTTGATGTGCGCTCATCCGTCACCTTTGGTTCTTCTCGCTCTAAGACGGGCATCGGGTTGTCTGCAACCTTTCACAATCCCAACGATTGTGTGTCTCCAGTGTATTCATCCGTGGACCAGCGAGGCGTGCAAAGAGGAATTGCTATGCACGGGGAATGTGCTTGTACAGATTAAGTACCTACGGGCTGGACACACAGGCATGCTCTTGTTTTCTGGAGCACACACCATTCCCAACCACTTGACACAGACCAGCCTGGTCCAGCCTTGAAATTTCTGGCAGTCTGATAAGTGCAATCAATGTCTCCTTACTTTTGATGAATCATGTTAAGTAACAGAACGTTCGAATTTCAACATCTCTCCCCATTTATCAGACATTTGATTTTTCTTTTGTTGTAAATGACCTGTTCGTGTCACTTGATTATTTTTCCATCAGGGCTCCCAATAGTATTGACCAGCATTGCTTGAACCTCTAACATCCTTAGTATGAAGGCTTTTCTTACCAATAGATCCAAAGATTTTCTTCAGTATTCTTCGGTTCACTTTGTGATTTATTATCATGCTTTGCCCATTTCATATGTGGCATTCGGCTGCGTCATTTTTCTTTATACAGTGATGAGCTTTGCCAGCACCGTCCACTAAGTAAGCCATCTGTTCACCGATGTATGCTTTCCTGTATATTGAGGAAGTATACACGTGTGCATAATCTGTTTCTAAAATCTGAATTACCTATTTCATACCATGTTCTGTTCATCTGGTTTTCTTTTTTAAATCAAAGCCTTAAAATGTCGTGTTTATATCTAGAGCTAACATACCTGGTGCGTGTGAAGACAAGCTCCCTGGGCTTCCCCTCTCAAGGCTCACTTAGCTATTTGATGGCACTTAATTTTCCATAGGTGTCATATCACCTGAATTACCCCATTTAGGTATGAAGTCCTCTAAATGAGATTTACATTAGAATCACAAGGTACTTGTAAGTTAATTTGAGAAGAGCTGACAGCTTTATAATAGCAAGTTATCCCTTCTAAAACACATAGACTGGATCTTCATTTATCTAAATAATCTTTATGTTTCTCACAATGTTAAATTTTCCCCACAGCATTCCTGTGCTCTTGTTTGATTTCTGGAGGCTTTATTAATTTTATTGCTTTGTGACTTGTATCTAATTAAAAAAATATTTTCTCGTTGATTATTGCTGATGCAGAAAAATACTATTGATTGTATATATTGATCCAGTATCCAGCAATCCTGCTGACTTTCTTGCTAATTGCAATTATCTATTGTTTCTGTTAATATTTTAGGTAAATATGGAGCTGGGGAGGTAGAGGTAGTAAAAGTACTGCTTGCTGTGCACTTATGAGGAACCAAGTTCTAATCCTGAGCACCCACACCATTGGTAGGGGGAAGCACTGTATCTCATCACTAGGGGGGCAGAGAAGGGGTATCTCAGGGCTTTGCCCAGCTAGTCTAACTGAATAGGGGAGTTCTGGGTTCAGCAAAAGAGCCTGTCACAAAAGACACTGACTTCTGGCGTCCACATACCCAAGCATGAGCATGAATACACACGCTCAAGTATTTTCTGTGTTTTGTATCATTTATGAATAATGATTTCATTTCTGTACTTCACATTAACTGGAATCTCCAAAGCTATCAGTGACGGCGAGGCTAACTAACCTTGACTTGTTCACACTCTTGAAGAGAACACAATTAAAACTTCAGATGTATAATCCCCACTAACTCCTACTTACCGCATCTCTTTAACACTGTGATTGTTTTCTAAAATAGGATATGTAATTGGCTGAGCCATATATAAACAAGAATAGCACAAAACATTTTCTAAGTTATAGATTTTTCTTCTATTTCAAGTTAGGAGGTTTTGCAATTAATTTTTATCAAATGGTAGTTTAATAAGTCATGGCTTTTATACTTCATGCTTACTGATGGCATGACTCATACTGGCAGCTTTTTAAAATACTTCTCTTTACAATCATTATTTGCTATTTCACTATAAAACTTTACTTTAAAAATTTACCCCAAATACGAGATTTTAATACACTCAGATTTAGTTCACTCTATTTACACAGTTTACATCTATGATCATAAAAAAAAAAAAACTGGCCTATCCGTTTTTTGTTTGTTTGTTTGTTTGTTTGTTTGTTTCTATCTTCATGTTTCACCAACTTTATGAGAAATAAAAAGTTGCCCAACTTTCAGCTTTACTACTGTTTTTGATTTAACTATTTTCTAAGACAGGACCTTACTATGAAGCCTGACTATCCTGGAAGTCACTATATAGTCCTGGCTGCGGGTCTCAAACTCACAGAAATCTACCTGACTCTGCCTCCCAAATGCTGGGACTAAAGGCGTGTGCCACCACACCTAGCTCCTGTTGCCTTTCCATGGGCATTACTGCCTTCAAAAAGTCTAATGTCGGTTAGATTTTGTCCTGTAGGTGACTGAGTTTTTCTATCTGGAGTCTTCTAGAACTTTGTGTGTGTGTGTGTGTGTGTGTGTGTGTGTGTGTGTGTGTGTGTGTGTAAGGTAGAGGAAATCTGTACTTGGTGCATGCATGTGTACATGCACACATACTCACGTCGAGGCCAGAAGACAACATCGGGGATCTTCTTTGAATACTCTTCCATCTGATGGAGACAAGAGTTTCTCACCGAAGAGCTCACCAATTTGGCTAGAAATGCCGGCCAGCGAGCTCCTGGGACCTGCCTGTCCCTGCCTCTGCTGTGCGGGAGATTGCAGACGTGGGAAAGCACGCTTGCTAGGTCCTCGTGATTGCCTGCCAGCACTTTGCCCACTGAGCCATCCCCCGGCCCCATATTTGTATTTCTTTTTGATAGACTCACAGTTCATCCTAAGAGTTCACTTATCTTTTTCTCTCCAGTTTGACATTCAACGATGCTTTTAAATCTGCCACATTTTATCTGGACTTTGTACATACTTGTCTTTATTATTCACTTAAGTGTTTCCTCCTGTTTATAACATTTTTCTTTCAGGACTTCTATTAACTATAGGGTAGAAGGTGTGCATTGTTCTCCAAACCTCTTAGTTTTCTCTCTCTTTACTCTTCCCTCTTAGATTCTAAAAGATGGTCTCAGTCAGAAACTCCAATTCATTATTCATATTTTACCTGAGTCTAAAAACCTTGATTTATCTTATCTATTGCATTGTTACTTTAAACCCTATTATCTGGGTTTAATATCTCTCCCGGGTTTTAGTTTCTTATTTTTCTCTCGTGGTGTTGATTTCTTTCCTTACCTTTGTTAGTCAAGTTAGCATATCTAATTAAGATGCTATTCTAATAAACTGTACTAGATAATCAATGACATATCAACTGTGCTCTTTGATTCAGAGTAGCTTTGCTCCTCGGGGCATGGATACTCCATCCTTTAAGCCCATTCTCTCTTGGGGCTGTCAGACTCTCCTTCTGGTAGTGTATGTGGTCAGGAAGGAACAAATACAGACAAAAGGGGCCAGGCGGTGAGTTCTCTATGACAACATGGGAAGGAAGAATAGATTTCAAAACTCTCATCCAGCCTGTGCTGTCCCTTTAATACTGTTTTGTCTAGCTGTTTATTTCAATATGAATAATTCGGGCCTCAATGAGCAAATTGAGGAATTTATTTGATATTACCTCTTCTGTTTCCTGAAAGACATTGTATAAAACTAATGAAAGTTCATCTTCAAATTCTCAATCTGTTCTCACTAGCAAAGACACCTGAGCCTGGAGATTCTTTTTAGTGTGGGATTTGTAACTACAAAATAAACTTTGAGAAAGTAGTTATTATACTCTATACATTATGTGATTTCAGTTTGGGGGACATCTAGGAAATGGTGGTATGCGAGGAATGCCCCCCCCTTCATTTAAGGCACTGAACTTACTTACAGAGAAGCTGCACCATTGAACAGGGTAGAGATACGTGGCCACCCTTTTTTGAAAGTAGTGTGTCTTGTTGAACAATACTACTATTTACTGTAGATTATAAGAATTGGTTCTCAATCTATGAGTTACAACCCCTTTGGGGTCACATATCAGATATTCTGCATACCAGATATTTATATTACAATTCCTAACAGGCAAAATTACAATGAGGAAGTAGCAATGAAATAATTTTATGGTTAGGGGTCACCACAACACTATGGACCATATTAAAGGATCAAAGCATTAGGAAGGTTGAAAACCATTGCTATAAGATGATCTTATAAATACCTACAGAAAGATCTTACATGTCACTAGTCACAGGATTTGATTTGGCCCATTTTAAATTTTGTCATTGCACATGTCTCCAGAGAATCTAATTTTGTGTTCTCTGTTATTATCATAACGGATAGATGCTATCACTCATGTGACACTAAACATCTAATAAATATTGATGGGGTACCTACTTCATGTCAGGCTCTGTTCTAAATGCTAAGGAGAGTGGTACAAAACAAGCCAGATGCCTATCCCTGTGAATTTTAATAATAAAAGATTTCTTGTGCTGGCTTACATGATATACTTGAGATAGCTCAACAGTAACTGTCTCTCACTGGAGAGGTTGAGACTGTATACATTTTTTTTTTTTTAAAGATTTATTGATTTATATGAGTACACTGTTGCTGTCTTCAGACACACCAGAAGAGGGCATCAGATCCCATTACAGATGATTGTGTGCCACCACATGTTTGCTGGAATCGAACTCAGGATCTCAGGGAGAACAGTCAGTGCTCTTAACTGCTGAACCATCTCTCCAGCCCTGTATAAAATTTTTACTCAAGGAGTGGAGGCATCAGAAAAACATCCCTCCATCTCCAAAGGGAAACTTCGTTCAAGTAATGCTATGTCTGCAAAGATAGAGCAGGGTATCTCTGGCTTCAGAAGAAGGTCCCTCTTCTTACACAGCACGATTCAGTTGCTGTTATCACATCCATCTGACACAGTGCCCATAAGATAAATCAGTTTTCCAAATGAATTGTGCGTTTCTACATGCCTGCAATACTGCCTTCCACCACTATGTGGTGCCTGATCCCTGCCAGTTCCCAAAGCAAGAAAGCTTGCTGATCAGCCCTTGTCAAATTCTACTCCATTCCAAAACCCCACTTCTCAGCCCCTCTTCAGCAGCCCCCATGTTCACTGCACACCCACACGGACGCCCTCCTAACCTCCCATGTAGGTCTCCGAGCCCTGAGAGCTTGAGGTCACATTTTTTTTCCCCCACAAGACTATGAGCCACTTGAAAGATGTCTTTTCTCCTTCTGTGTAGTCCCGTCTCTTAGCCTGGTATTTAGAAATCAAGGGACATTTTCCTATATGTCTTTTAAGTGAGTAACAAGACAACAAGCTGGGAAATTGGAAGATTCTCTGAGAAAATTGAAGTGATAGATTAAGCTCATATGGGCTGACAGATAGCTGGGCTCTATCCACAGCCTCGGGCTCCACCCCAAAATCTTATCAGTTACTTTGCAAATACGAGTCATTAATTTTAACTACATTAAAATTAATTTCTGTGGAGGAAAAAACATGCTTTATTCTGCATTTACTGAGAAGCCTGCTCTGGCTGTCCTTCGAGGAGCATGCTGCTATCACAGCTTCAGTTCTGATACTGGGGTCCATCAGAGTGGACAGCAGGCGGAGGCTCTCTAGGAGCTAGCCATTATGAAGAGTCCATCGGAGTGGACAGCAGGGCGGAGGCTCTCTAGAGCTATTAAATATGACCATTTTAAAGACTGAACCCAAGGACACAAAACAAGAGAGGGCTGGGAAGGGACAGAGAAGCCTCTCCCACTCCCCACTGGCACCGAGCCATCTGATGGCCTGGTGTGTCATTGTGAGGATAGCTACTCACCACTCAACAGGCAGCCTTTGATGGCCAAGACAACCCAATTTCTGAGCAATTCTTCCGGTGAATGCCCTGGGCCTGTGGATCTCACAATTACATCTAGACATGCTTAACCATGAATAGACGCTTCACTGTACCAATTGCTTGACTTTGTTTTTCTTCTAACTTGGTAATAACCATAGCCTGTGCTTAAAAAAAAATGCTACCCTATACACCCAGGCTCCAGTTACTATACCAGAAGGAAGGAGGGAGGTCCTCCTAGATACGAGCTTGGTCTACAAAATTATTAGAATGATCAGGGTTAAAGATAGATACCTGATTAGATTAAATGGCATGCAGAGAGTTAAGGATGCCTGTGATCAGCCCTGAAAATCTTCTAAAACATGAATTCCAGATCAATTGGAATATGAGAGTGTTTTAATGACTGTTAGCTGAGCCAAAGTCCAATACCACCAAAGCAGTAGGGTAAAATGGCAAAGGCTAGAACACAAGGTTTAAACTCAAGGCCAGATATCCCATCTCCTCTCCATCCCAGCCAAACTGAAAGATGGAGTGCTCAGGACATTCTTCTTAGAGACCAAAAGAACGGAAAAGGGAGAGCGGGAGGGAGAGGGGAGGGGGAGAGAGAGGGGGGAAGAGGGGGAGAGGAGGAGAGGGAGACAGGGAGAGGGAGAGAGAAAGAGGGAGAGAGAGGGGGAGAGGCAGAGGGAGACAGGGAGAGGGAGACAGGGAGACGGAGAGGGAGAGAGAGTCAAGGAGAGAGAGAAAGGGAGAGGGAGAGGGGGAGAGGGAGACAGGGAGAGGGAGAAAGAGAGGGAAGGAGAGGGAAAGGGGGAGAGGGGGAGAGGGGGAGAGGGAGGGGGAGAGGAAGAGGGAGACAGAGAGAGAGGGAGAGAGAGAGAGAGGGAGAGAGAGAGAGAGATGCATGTGTGTGTGTTTAAGGAGGAGAGGAGAAAAATTAATTCTGTTATCCACCCAGTCATATAGATCTAAGCATGGAGAGCTGGCCAAGAGGCCTAGAGGCACCATCTCATTTACCATTTCCAACTCATTTGGCTTCTGAGAAGAAAAAAATGTAAACTACAAACAGCTCTATCCGAATGAAGCTCTTTTGTCAGACACTGAGTCCTGAGACAGTCTCCCTGCTTGACATTGGAAGTGGAAGAGCTGGGGTAGAGCACAAGAATCTGAAAGATACTGAAGTCTGTAACTTGAGAACCCTCAGCGAGCCTTTGCTTTCTCTCAACAGATTAAAGGGACTAGTGTGTTAATCGAGGACTAGTGAGTCTGAGACAAACTTGGGATGCTTTCAAGACTGGAGCAGGATAGAGAGAAGCTTCATGTCCAATCTTCTCCAAGTTCCCAGGGAATGAAAAATCCCAGGTTGCTGCTTCTGATAGTCTGCAAAAGCAAAGTGCTTCTTGATTGCCTTTCCACTAATGCCATAGACTAAATTACGGTAAATTGAATCTATTAACAACCAGATGGCCTTGTAATTTGTCAAGGGTAAGGCAAGTGCACCCAGCAACCATGCATCAACCTCCCACACACTTGGAGAGTGCCTCCACCTGCCAGCTAACTATAAGCGCTCAGAAAGCGGGGCATATGGTCCTCCCTCTCCCAAGCATCATCTGAGACCTTTATCTCATCCATCTTTGACACTCCTTAGACACTTATCCCTTCGGTTGATCTTATTCTTATCTTCCATCTTTAAAGATGAGTGAATGCCTCTTTTATGACAGCATCTTAGATACTTAAAATTCCTCTTCCCCAGAACAAGTCATCTCAATATATTACATGTGCTTATATTAGGTCTGACTTTAGAAAAACTAAGAATGGATCTGAACCCTCTTCAAGTATCTATAGCATACATTTTAGTTGTTATCAATGAAGAAGTTTATGTGAAATTGCTTGCTTCTCTATTCTCAAGGTGGGTTTGGTTTTATGTGTGTATTTGAGTGGTGTTACTGTGGTGGGTTTTGAGGAAAGATTTTTTTGGAGGGATCCATGGAGTACTGAGAAATGCAGAGTTCTGTCTCCCTAAGGAACTGGGCTGGTTTAATGAAGACCTCTTTCTTTGGGAGAAATGGTATATATAAGGCAGCGGAGAGCTGGAGGCCAAGAACACCGTATGCTGATGTAAAAGGAAGACCACAAGCAGTGAAAGAGAGGGAAAGGAAAGTGGGCACACTGGTTGCTCCAGAGACCAGGGTCAAGAATAGCCTAGATGACCAGAAATAAAGCCAATGTTCCCAAAGCAACACAGAGAGTGAAATGAGTGGAAACCGTGGGGATAGGTGAGATATGAGCTTTCATGAGGTCTAGGGCACACTGGAAATACAACTCAATAGCTTTTCTAAAGTTACCATAAAAGACACTTTTGATGGGAAAATGCTTAATGTGAACATAGAGCTTTCTGGGGGTAACTTCAACACTTGGAATATTATATGCTTATGTTAAATACAAAATTCAGTCACTCATTGGGTAGATGAAGACCCTTAAGAACCTAGATCATAGATTATATTCCTTTTGAAGGGTTGTCTTTTGAAGATTTGTGTTTATTTCTGTATGTGTCTATCTTTATATACCATATGTATGCAGGTGCCCACAAAGACCAGAAGAGGATGTCAGATCCCCTGGAGTGGTTGTGAGTTACTGATATGGGTGCTGGGAATCAAGCTTGGGTCCTCTGAAAGAGCAGCAAATGCTCTTAAGCACTGAGTCATTTCTCCATTCCTGGTTGTTAATAGAGTTTACAGTACACTCGACTAAACTCTGAAAACTTGAATACAAGCCACCTGAATTAGCCACTAACAGAATCTTTCTGCGCAGGTTCCTTGTCTGTTAAAATAAATCTGAGCTCTGTACTGACCTGCCTCCCTCTCATGTTTCTCACAAGAATGAAACAGAAACAAAAATACACCTTGTAAAGTATGAGTTTTGTAGAAGCATATCACCAATCCTTGGTGTGAGTGTGCTTGAAGTGTATTGTTCCCCCAAACTATTCTGGCAGACCTGAGGCAGCAATCTGGAATATAGAATTAAGAGTTAATCCATCTCTGGGTGAGGTGGCAGGTAGGGGGTAGCATAGGAGGTAGGGCCTTACATGGAGACTACAGAACTTCAGTAGTTTCTTCCTAGAACAGAGTGCTTTACAGATAACCTGTGATGGGGACTCTTAGGAAAGTTCATGTGTCATCTTTTTTTGTGTGACATGCTAATGGTTCACTGCCTGGCCTTTCCAAGGAGCTGGGTGTCACATCTGTAGTGTATGAGTAACACCACTAGGAGAGGCTGTAGTAGCTAACACCTACCTCAGTTCCACATGGAAACACAGTACTGTATCGTCTGACCACGTTCTTCATTGACCCAGAAACCCACATTTACAGAGCATTCCAGCCACCATGCCTCACATGACAGACAAGCTGTGCCTTTAATTTCCCCTCTCAGCAAAGTCCCTCCAGTAGACTGCTCTCAGTCTGCCTGATAAGCACAAAACTTATCTCAGAGCAAAGAGCTTCAGGATTTAAGCTTCTCTTGCAGCTAATTAAGTATTGTTTTACTGATTGGGCTGTTCCTCCTGAAAGATGAGCTGCAATTTACGTCCCCTGCCCTGTCCTTGAATTAAAACTGAACTGTAAAACATGGCCACTTGATTGTTTAGTGCAATCAAGAGATTGCTTTGTACAGGGCCTAGACATTCATCCTGTGGTAATGCTGAGAGCCTGTGTGGGCACTCCTTCATGGCTGCCATGTAGCCGGCAAAGGCTTTGTTCAGATGCCTTCTTCACTGTCTGAATTCTCTTAGACCGTCTTACAACTCATGATGATGAAATGCTAACCATAGGACTCTGTAAAACCTCCTCTGATACAAGGCTTCTTGTGCATAATGGAAAAAAAAATAAAAACCATTTCTAAAAATTGCTTTGGGGCCGATGAGTTGGCCAGCAGGTAGAAGGTATTTGCTGCCCAGGCTTAGCAGTATGACTTCCACCCCCAGACCCAATGGTGGAAAGAAACAACTGACTCCCTCAAGTTGTCCTCTGACTCCAAGTGTACACTGTGGTTTGAATGTAGGCATGCAGTACACACGTGCACTTAATAAATATAAAATTTTCAATTGCTTCTCTTCTGTAGGGGGCCGGGTGTTCTCTCATCCTCAAGACTGTGCCCAGCATTTGATGAATGGGGACACCCTGAGTGGAGTTTACACCATCTTCCTCAACGGGGAGCTAAGCCACAAGTTGCAAGTATACTGTGACATGACCACAGATGGGGGCGGCTGGATCGTAAGTACTTGCTGTAGGCACATGTCTTCAGGCTTCTAGTCTACGTGGCTGGGCACCATCCTTCAAGATGTTGTCTTCTCTACCCTCTTCATTTGAATCTTCATCTCATCACTGCCTTCAAGGCCCTCCTTCAGTAGCCCACTCACAGACAGAGGGAGAAATGACCGTTTCATTCTGTTGCTAGGATAAACACCATGATTGAAGGGAGCATAGAGCAGAGAAGTGTTTATTGGCTTAGACTTCATACATCTCTGAGGGATATCACGGCTAGAACTCAGAAACTAAAGCTGTAAGCATGAAGGGATGGTACTAGCTCACTCACTGGCTTATACTCAGCTACTCTTCTTATATAAACCTCCTTAGGGATGGTGCTACACTCCATGAGCTGGGCCCTCTCACTTCAGTCAAGACAATTCTTCATAGACACGGCCACAGGCCAATCTATGAGAGGCAATTCTCCAATTGAGGTTTCCTTTTCTAAGGTGACTCTGTGTTGGATTAGATTAACAATAAAAACCATACCAACTAATCTGAAAGATGTAATGGCCTAGCCTAAAGAAGAGCTGTAAGGTGAGACTGCCTTGCCTTGAGCTCTTTCTGCAAACATAGTGGATGCAAGGTGCACTGCAGAAAGGGAGGAGTGAGGCACATGGATCCTGCTTACCAGGGGCTGTAGCTAAAATGAAGAGGAAAGGAGGAGGCCACTCTACAGAAGCACTTTGGCTTCCCACAGTGAGGCAGTTGGTTGGCTTCTCTTGGAGAATAAATAGTAGATTAGAAGCTAGCTCTAACGAAGCAGCAGGGGTTGAACAGTGTGAATGGGAACTCAGCCCCGCCCACCCTCCAGTGCACACCCCTTCTGAGCACGGCTCAGGTACAGCACCAGAGCTTTCATGATGCAAAATGGGAAGGGTTTGAAGAGTTAAATGGTGACTGCACTCGGAATCCTCTTGGGAGACATTTTCTTTTATGTTTCTGACATATTTGTGCCTCCTTCTTAAAGCATAATTGGAAATTGAAGCCAAGGCTGATGTATTGGAGGTTAAATGAAATTAGCACTTAAACAGCTTGGGAAGTGAGTGATATGCAATTGCTTTGCCTGCAATAAGATGATGACAGTGAGCAGATGATCTGAAGTTGGTCCCAGTCCTTCGGTGAGAAATGCTTCCTACTACTCTCTGCGGTGCAAAAAGATTAATTTGAGAATCAGGCCCATTTCCCCTGACTATTCGGAGCTTGATATGTATCCTGAATCTTTTCTATATTGCAGGAGTGCAAATTAGTGTCGATATCACACCCCTAGTCTATTTGTCAGATGCATCAGCACTTCAAGAAAAAGGGGTCTGAGCACGCCCTGCAAAAATCCACCACAGAAACTCGAAACTCACTTCTGAAATGCTTCTGATCCTAACCGATGCAGAACCCAGGCATCTTCGTTTATTAATGATTAACTCTTGCTTTTTCAGACCATCTCCTCTCTCTTTTACTCTTTCTCTTCACAGGTATTCCAGAGGCGGCAAAATGGCCAAACTGACTTTTTCCGGAAATGGGCAGATTATCGTGTTGGATTTGGGAATCTGGAGGATGAGTTCTGGCTAGGTAACATCCCCTTTGTGTTTTCCCTGGACAGGTTGCCATGGGTTTCTGTCCATCTCCCCCCTTTCCTTGTCCGTCCGGGATTGTCAGAAGTCTGTGTCCACTGAGAAGCTGACAGCTCGTGAATTGCTTTTGTGCCTCTTGCTCTGTTTGGCTCCGCTATTGATCTGTTTTTATCTGACTGTGGTATTTCCCTCTTTGCTCTGTCTCTTTCCATCCTCATTAATAGTCTTTTATGCTGATGGATCTTGACATGAGGCAAGTACAAAGGCAGGGATCTGCCTGGTAGGGAACAGGGCACAGGAAGCAATGAGCAGGCTGGTCCCCTCTAGGAAGCTAGGCAACCAGCTAGCCAGCCTGCAGGTCAAGAGAGAAATGAGACTCTGCTGGGTTCCTGGGAGAGTGTTATTATCTGACTTGGGAGAGAAAGGGGAAGGATGAGAGTGGCCTTAGAGGTGATTTCCCAGAGGTCTGACACAGCAGGGAGTTTAGATGGAGGTTCCGGTGGGTATAGGAAGATAAACACACCAAAGTCAGACTGATGGCGCTGATGCTAGATCTTAAAGCAATCAGTGTGTGAATGCCTGCGTTTCTCTGTAAGATTTTCCTAATGGTTGATAAGGGGAGGCAGAGGGGAAAACAAATAAATGATAGTGTGAGATGCTTGCAGGCTGGCCCACCCCTGCCACATTCACGTTCAAGCTTCGTCATTTTCCCTTGGATGGCAAAGTAACAGCCTTCCACGTGGGAGTCCTGCCCCCAAGACCACCCCATTGTCTATGTGGCCACTAGAAGGATCTCCCTCTTATCCCGGATCTGAGTAAAGGGTAACCCAACTTGGTAAAGCCTTGCAATGACTCCACCTCTGCCTGGTGAAAGCCAAGCTCCTTACCAGGCTCCCTCCTCTCCTTCTGCATCCTTCTCTCTACCACCCATCACCTTACTGTCCTGCATCCCACTTCTAGGGCATCCATCTTCAAACCTGCACAAGCACTGACATTTCCTCTGCAATAAACACTCCCTCAGCCAATTGGTCCCTCCTCCCTACACTTTGGTTTACCTTATATCCAAAGGCCCAGTTAAGAACCCCCTCCACAGAAGGCATACAGACTTTTTGTTTCATCCGTTGCCTGTGGGATAGTTGGCCATGTTCTCTGATATGACCTGAATCACGGCATCTATTTTACTTTATCTGTCTAGTCTCTATTGTATGTTTCTTGGGGGCTAGACTCTCATCATTCATCTTTGAATATCACTACCTAAGACTTTCTATATCAATCAGTGATAAAAATTTATTGAATACACATTAGCTAACCAAGCCTATGTTTGCCAATATAGGAAATAAAAATGTATGTTAAGAGCCATATAAACACACTGGGAGGAAATTCAAACAAACAGCCAAATGTGCTTCAATTTGAAACATTTTCAAACATCTTGGGAGTCCGTAACACCTATGAATCAATGTAGACATGAGTAGTCAAGACTCACATCTACAAAAACCTAAGCTACTGTCTACCAAATTCACAGTTTCTGTCATTTTTTGTGAAACATGTGAACCATCCGGTTCTTAAATGTCCTATATATCACTTCCTATTTAACTAAATATATGTTTTCAAGAAGCTTTATCCATTATCAAAATGGAAAGCAAGTTGCTGTGTGCCATAGATAAAAAGACGCCTCAAAAGTAAAAGTATCATTTTAAAATGAAAACTGAAAAGAAAGCAATATTAATACGATTAAGTGACAGCTACTTCCAGGAGCACCAGGGCGGCGGCGGCTGCTGCTGCTGCTGCTGCTGCTGCTCTTGAGAGTAAAGATCAGAGCATGCTCTGTGTTCAACCAGCCGTGCAATGCTAGAATAAAACCGAGATGGAAGTTAAGATTAGGGTCAGGGTTACGGATTCACTTTCATCTTTTAAGAAAAACTGAACTAGATTGGGGACATCCCTATTTGTTCCAGGTTATTTAGTGCCTTGTTCCCATGTGTCCCATACCACCAGAGATGCCCTTTCGCACTGGTAAATAACCCAGTCTAACTGATGAACTGCTGACAGAGGAAGAGAGCTAAGACACTGAAAGATCGGGAGAGGGGAACAAAGAACAGGGAGTGAGAAGAGTGCACAGGAATCCTTCTAACACCTGCAAACTGAGAACAGGAAGGAAACTGCTCCCAGCAGGCAGACAGCACAAGTCAGAGAACAGGTTTTCGGTGGGGCTGACCCAGAAGCACGGTTATAGAACTCAAAGGTGGAAAGTGAAGTCATGATGTAAGGTAAAAAGAGCTAGTGGGTGTGTTGGTTATTTTGCCCAATGCTACAACAAAATATACAGCAAAAACAAGATATCGCCAAGGGTTATCTCGGCTCTGCCTGAACTCTTATAGGATTTTGTACCTTATAAGAATTTCTTGACTCAAGGCCTGGGATGCTTAGAGGGCAAATAAGTGGAAGTTTAGAAAGACCAGGGAAGAAGCAGCATTGTAGATAAAGATTTAGCATATGATGACACAGAAAAGAACTGGAGTCAGGAGCCAAAAAGCAACAGAGATGCTTCCCGACTTATGATGGGAGCTACACTCTAATAAGCGCGTCTTCAGTGGAAACTATCACTAACCTAAACGAGTGTTTAATAGACTAACCTACCAAATTGTGTAGGTTAGCTGCACAGTAGTGTGCATAGTGTGGCTGTTTGCCCTTGTGTTCACATTAAAAGATTGCAAATTCATAAATCTAATTATCATACACTCAAGACATAAACTCATAAATTTATTTCTCCGACCCATCTTTGGGGGGCCCAGGAACCCTGGACAGAAAGGAAAGGCTGCACAACGCAAGGTGGACTGAGCCCTCTCTGCAGGCTGCTAGGAAACCCTACCATGTCTGGGTATCTTGGGTGCTCTGACCCCATGTTTCTACCTGTTGCTCCCTACAACTCAAACCAAAAGAATCATACCTTCTTCAAGGATTCTTAAGCTTTTGCTACTATAACTGGTAGAGAAGACTGTGGGGAAGAGGGTCAAGAAATTTGAGCTTTAGGGCTTGTCAGTTACTAGGTCAAGATTAGATGGCCTATCCATTCAGGAGACTTGGTATCAATTTCTTGGGACCTTTTATCATCTGGGAGAATTATAGTAGTGATGTCATCTGCTCCAATGTTGTCTGAGGTGGCACTCCTCAGTAGACCTGTGGTAACCTACTCAGAGGAGGAGATTCCGAGTCTGGCAGGATCTGCTTGATGCTAGCCCAAGAAGTGGGGAGGGCAGAACAGTGGGGATGGTCTGCTCCTACTCTATACTATGTGTTTCTATCCCATTCCCAAAGCTGCTGGGTCAAGACTCAGCACACAGTCTGTACTTCTCCAACAGGGCTAGACAACATCCACAGGATAACAGCCCAGGGCCGCTACGAGCTGCGTGTGGATATGCGGGATGGACAGGAAGCAGTCTTTGCCTACTATGACAAGTTCACTGTGGAGGACAGCAGAAGCCTGTACAAGCTCCGCATAGGAGGCTACAATGGCACTGCAGGTACTTGTGGGCCCTGTGCTGACCTCAGGGGCATTGGGTGTGTATTCCAGTCCTAAGCTGCAACAGACCCAGCAGAATTCATAGAGTTCCTGAGCTAGCTACTAGCCAGGAAGGACGCATGGCTGGCTGGGCCACTGGCTCTGATCCTGCCTATCCATGCAGAAGTCTTGGAATCGATTTCTTGAGGCTTTACTTTTATCATATGGAGAATTGCAGTAGTGATGTCATCTGCTAAATCATAATGATGTCATCTGCTATGTTATAATAGTGTTATCTATCCCACTTTACTGTAAGGGCAATGAGTGACTATGTCTGAAAAGTTTGCTTGAAATAATGCAGGGTGGGAGCAAAGGGCTGACTATTTTACCTAGATTAACCAGAGTGGACTCCCATTTGGTGAGGAGGGCAGAACTCTTTGTCATCTTAGTAGACATCTCCTTGCAATGGCAGCTGGAAAAATAACCTTTGAACTAATGAAACAGTTCATATTCCCCATTCTTTGAGCTGCCCCTCCCCCATCCAAACATCAGCAGTCGTCATAGGACCCCATGAAGGAACAGAGGACATTACTTAAATGTCTTTCACTGCTTGTTCTACCAAATGAACTGTATACCTGGTTGGGTTCTCAGTGGGTTTTAGAGCAGTTTTGCCAAACAGAACAAACATCTGTTTCAGCTCTGTGTACTCCCAGTTTCATGAGGACACACCACCGAGCTAGTCCCTAGCCTTTGGCTAATGTGCTCTATTAGAGTACCTTCCATGAAGCCTGTTGTGTGAGGTATGCTACTGTTTGGTACATGAAGTTACTGAAAATTTCATTTCTACAATTTTAGAGCTAAAGATTGGCATTTAATTTTAGCAGCATTTCCTATGACTCTTGGAATTAAAATGAACATCAAGGTGTTACCCTTCCAATTACTGCATCTGCTCCATTATTTCCTTTCTCAGCCAGATATTGTTATTCTAAAGGGAAGACATGCTTATCTTTGTTATTGTTCACAGTTGACTCATTCACAGCGGCAATCAGAGAAGCCTGAAGAGCCCCAACAAAAAGGCCCAATTTGCCACACTTTGAGCATAAAACAGCCATTGAAATGGACATTAAACAAGATGTCAGACTAAATCATTTCAAAACTAAATGGATACTATTCACTCCCTAGAATTAGAATTGTGTAGAGAAAAGGCTTTCATGTTTCTCCTACGGGAAGAGAAACAAGCTCACCTACCACAGTTTCTGTCTCCCCTCATTTCCCCTTCTTCATCCTTCTCTGTCCAATCCCACATGTTCTCTGTCTACCTTGGGGTCAGCCCTCAAAGCCTCTTCCCCTGCCCAGTGTCTTGTTGCACCCCACAGAGGGCAGAACCATTAGACTGCATTCCTCTCCCTGTGTCAGAGGCCAGTGTGCCTGGAGCTTGGTTAGCCAGTCATGAACATTCAATATTCATTTATCACCTTACATATTCAGTTCATCTTCCTCAGTAAGTAAAACCTTGGGTTTATTTAGGTTACCCCATCTCTAGGCAACTACAGACTGTTCATATTAGATAGAAAACCATGCCCTCCTTCCTGGCATTTGTAATGGTTCCCAGTTGTTCTAGTGGTACCACTTCTCCAGACCTCACTGGCAACCAGCCACCCCAGGGCTTCCAATCCAACTACAGCCCTTTACTCCCCACTTCTGAAGGCCCCAAACCTCCAAGACTCTAAATAGAACTCTTCTGGGATTCAAACAGACTTCTAAACTGTGTCCTCAATAAGGGCAGAGCAACACTCACTGTTCTGGTTTTAGAGCCGCTAACAAGAACATGAAACATGGACTCTGTAAGAGTAACTACCTAGTTTAAAGAAAACACCAGGAAACGGCTCTCTGCACAATAAATGATGCTCTTAGATTAAGGATATCCATAGGAGGGGATCTGGGATGTATAGAAAGGATCCTTGAAATCAACCTATCTGACTGAAACCACTGAAAACATCTTCTGGATGAGAAGTGCCAGAAGAACAAGATTCAGTGGGAGGGGAAGGCTTGGTGCGTTACTCTCTTGGGCCAGCTGAGTGGCTAGAAGGATCAGGAGCTGAGGGCAGTGACACACACCTGGAATTACAGCATGGGAAAGGCTGAGAGGGAAGGATTGAGCAACAAAGCCAACCTATAGCAAGGTGAAGTAGAAAGGGAGAGAGAGGCAATGGAGGTAAGAAAGCAGGAAGAGAAGGTAAAGGGTGGTCAAGAGATGGGGAAGAGGGAGAAAGGGAAGGAAGAAAGGAAGGAGAGAGGGAAGGGGGAGGGAAGACCAGAAATGGGGAAAGAAAAAGAAAGAGAGAGAAGATTAATTCTGGAAAGTCTTGACACTGAAAAAGAATTTAGTCTTTACATGGCCGAAGGCCTTGTAATTTCAAAATGGCATAATGGGATTTGGGTTTTAGAAAGATCACTAGGACAGCTCCAAGCAAGATAAAGGAAATCTGAGTGAAGAACAGAGACCAGCTGGTGGCCGCTGTATTAATCCCGATGGGAGATAACACGAGTCCCTGCTAATGTCAGAGCTATGAGAAAGGTAGGAATCTGAACAGGTGGCTCAAGAGTGAACACCCGGACTTAGTTCATGTCTGGAGTACATGATGGGTGAGGTGAAAAGATGAGGGAGGGCACAAAGACCAAGGGGACCGTGTCTGAGACAATCAGTCGGCAACATCAGAGCAGAAGCCGGAAATAATTGTTGGGAGAATAATGAGGGCACATTCTGGTTTGCAGAAGGTGAGGTGTTAACAACGCAGGGAGACACAACACAGTCAATGGATAATGATTAAGGCACGGGTTGTTGGAGAGTAAAATTGATCTGAAATACTTAAGGTAATGGGTATGAGTATGACTTGGGATAAAAGAGATGAAAATGATATTTAGGACGGGGAAAGTAAGGCATCTTTTTTCTACCCCTTCAAGCAGAAAAAGATAGCAAAAAGTGTTTCAGTTGGTGGGATAGGCTTGGGACGGGCACATCAGAATCCCTCAAAACTATGAGATGAGAATGGTCTGAAGCACTGCACCTCAGGACTCTCCTGAGGGGTGAAGGCTTCCCTGTGAGACTGACTGGAGTTCAGAGGATGCAGAGGAGGAGGTGCTGAGTGGACCCCAGGGGCATAACTTGGAAGCCATAGAATCAGAACAGTGTCCCTATTAGGGAAAAGCAACCTTAGCCATAGTGAATATCTCTTTCATTCGATAAATAATGTGAGTTCCCTTCCCAGTATCTCTAACCACAAAACCTGCCAAAGGCTTCAGCTGAATTACTGTAAGTGCATGATAGTCTGACCTCTCACCGTGAACCCTGAGTTCACGAGTCACTGCATACCACCCCCGACAAGAGAGCACCCAGTCCCCCACTTGTCTTTGAGAAAGAAAACCTCACCACAGGGTTAGGTAGCCTATCTTGTAGTATTAGGCAATTTCTTTTCCTATTTAGCTAAAATTTTCCTCTTCACAGTCTCTGTATTTATCCTCACACTTCCCCACAAGGTTTAGATATATGGTCTTCTATTTCAGTAGCTCCTCACACAGTTGGCAAAAGTGACCATGGAAGCTTTCTCTTTAGCTAAGCCTACTTCCCCCTAAGATATAGCGCATTTTGTTACCCACATCTCATTTGATGATTATCATGGTTATAACATTCCTGCCACAATGTTTCTTGTCAATTGGTACTCAGGCTGCTGTTGTTCCTCTTCATGGGCAGAACCAAGTTCTCGGTGTGGGGTATTGGGTGTAGGCTGATCAGGGGCAGCAAGCGCAGGGGAAAGCCAGGATGAACTTACACAGTGAGATCCACATGGATCCGAGGTGTCATCATGGCTCCTCGTTGTCTCCAGTAGACACAATGGGAACATGGGTGTTCGGTGTCCCAGAAAGACCAAGGATGAAATACACAGAGGCATTAGATGGATCTGTCTGGTAAAGTTCTCAGCAAATGTTCAGTGGTGATTAGAGTGGCAAACATAGAAGCAGTGCCTACCTACCCCTACCCCTACCCCTACCCCGTGAGGTAATATGGAGGCAAAGGTCAGCATAGCCATACTGTAGCTCAGAAGAAACCGGGGAGGTGAGCCAGGCTTCCATGTGAAAACCAGATGTCCACATCAAATGGAACAGCTTCCGGAATAGTTTTGTTTTCCTTTTTGTTTTTGCAGGAGACTCCCTCAGCTATCACCAGGGGCGTCCTTTCTCTACTGAGGACAGAGACAACGACATTGCAGTCACCAACTGTGCCATGTCATACAAGGGTGCTTGGTGGTATAAGAACTGCCACCGGACCAACCTCAATGGGAAGTATGGGGAGTCCAGGCACAGTCAGGTAGGCCATGCTCTCGTAGTGGGCAGAGTGGTGGAACGCACAGAACCCAGGCCTTCAGTTCTATGTTTCAGCAAAGTTTCCTGTTTAAAAAGAAGTGCTCTGGGGCTGAACAAAGACCATTCAAGGAGCTTTTTGTGGGAGGAGCTCATCAATTCCTCATAGGCTTAAGGGCACCCTAACAAGGGGCCCAGAAGGGAAGAGGTCAGACACCTTAGTAATCTAGGCTATTATCCCCAAGAGACTGCAAGCCCACAGTCTGGGCTCAGTGACAGGGAAGCAGCTGAGATACACTCAGGCTGACCTCAGGTGGGAACCACCCGAGTCTCCTCATCATGAATGAGCTGCCCACAATTCCACTATCAAAACGTTTCCACCTAGTTGGGATTTTGACATTCACCACAGTCCCCCTACTACCAGAAACTCCTGAAGGCAAATCATGAAACTGGCAATAAGAAAGGACCCACAACTTGCCTTTTATAAAGACATGGGCCCTTTGTAAAGGGGATAGTGGACTGAGACTCTGCTCTCTCCACCATACTGGGAACTCTGTGAATCCCTTGATCCAGTCATTCTTTTCAAGCAGGGCGCTCTGCTTTGGGGGAAGGTAATCTGACATGTTCATCTTTCTCACACTCAGGGGATCAACTGGTACCATTGGAAAGGCCATGAATTCTCCATCCCCTTTGTAGAAATGAAGATGAGGCCCTACATCCATCGTCTCACAGCCGGGAGGAAACGGCGAGCCTTGAAATTCTGAGCACTGGGCCGCCAGCCACCAGCCAAACGATCTTTTCTGTCATTTGTTTGTATTTTATAATCTGAGACAAGGGGGGAGGGGCAACAGTAATGTGCTTCACAACGTACTCAGACTATCTGAAGGAAGCAGGGATCAGTTAGGTACCATCTGCTCCTAGTTTCTGCTGCCTTGGAGCCTGACTCTCAGGCTACATGCTCTCCCTGCTAACCAGTCCTGCCTGATCACCCCCTCTTTTCTCATAGAGGAGGAAAACTGGGGAGTTACAAAAAAAGAAACAGGTCATGAAGTATAGATCATTATGGTGATGGGCACACACACAACTTTCTCTACTCCCTCTTCTGAGATACCTTCCAACTTCTAAGTAATAGTAATCTGGTCACCACTGAGTGTGACCAGGTCACCACACCATCCCAGAAAAGCTTCAACAAGAAAGCTTGGCCAATCTTCTCTTAAGAGGGAAGATACCCACCACACCCTGGCGCAACAGCCCAAGTTCATTGCAATGTGCTAAAGATCCTCACATTCTGACAGTTAACTTGTAGGAGGTGTGGCCTCTCTTCCAGCCCTACTCCCTTTTACTTCTATCCCCTAGATCCTATAGACCTACCAACCTAACCATTGTCTAGAACTCCAGTTACCAAAGCAGTCTGCACCTGGCCCTGGGTCATAAAATAGCTGTGCTCTGTGTGTCATCCACCATTGTCATGGAATAACTTTCTTTGGTGGTGGAAACTGGGGAAGGGTATTGTTTCTAGCAAGTTTGCATCAGACATTGACAAAGGACAGGAGTGAAGATGAGGGCACCTACCAGGGAATGTGTAGGTCTGATTGGAAACTGACCTTGCTTAGTGTTGCCTTGGGCATTTATGATCTGATTTACTGTGGATTCCTTTCCCTGATTCCTAGCTGAAAGTCTAGTTCTGTGCCCAGCCAGGTCATCCTCAGTGCAAGTGGCTTCATAAGAATCAGGGGGGAGAAAGTTGTATGAGCCATTTCCCTGACTGATTACACTGGGAGGAGACAGAATGTTTGTCCTGGTCTCTTGTTGTTTGCTTTGATCCCGTAGTAAACAGAACTAGCCTTCTCAATGAGATGAGATCATGAGAAACATTTTCCATCTCCCTCTGTTATCCTGCCTTGAGAAGAAGAATGAAAAATGCCAGAGGAAATTGCATTTAGAACTCCAAAGGTGAGAGGAGTGATCTCCCCAACCCCACATGATTTGATTTTTAAGCCCTGGAGAACTGGAGGCTATAAAAGCCATGACCTTTCAGCTTCTCCTCAAATAAAAAACCAGCAAGTCTTCCCTGCAGCATCTGCCCAAACTGTGCCAAGTTTCTCAGCAGCTCTCTCTCTCTCTCTCTCTCTCTCTCTCTCTCTCTCTCTCTCTCTCTCTCTCTCTCTCTCACTGTCCTCTCCCATCTCTGAGGACCCAGTATGTGCTAATAGAGCCCATGGCTACTGTCTGGGGCATCGCATACCTGTGCCAACAAGTTAAGGAATAAGTTGGCATCTTGAAATAGAAACAGCCACCATCTAACCAAGCTTTGAGCAAGAAGCAACAGTCCTCCCGGGCTGATGATCACCTGCTTAAGATCGTGACATTGGAGTTAGCTTGCCATTTTTCTGTAGCCTTCCCCCATCTTTGTGATGCAGAATCACTGGCATAATCAAGGCCAAAAACACAGGTGGAGTTTTCACTTTTTAATCTATCATGGACTTCAAGCAGCTAAGAGGAGGAAGAGAGGAAAGCCTATAAGTTCTGTGAGATTTAACTAGATGTCGGCCCACCATGCAGAGCTGGAGGTAAGCACGCTCAAAGAGGGACTTGAAGGGGGTGATACAGGACCACCTCTGCCACCATGACAGTTGATAAGCCCTTGGTGGGTTTGTTCACATCTCTGGGCCTTGGTTTGCTCACCCAACTGAATCAGAGTTTAGACCAAAAGTATTTCTCGTGTCCCTTTAGATTTAGTAGTCAATAATGTTAATCTGTGATAGGAAAGCATAATCAAAGTTGGCCTGGATGAGTCATCACAATTAAGGAAAAGCCAGAATCTTTGTGAAGGAGATGGGGAAAGGGAGGGAAAGAATGAAGGGAGGAAGGACACTGACTCAGAACTCTCTGTGTCTCTCATACACACACACACACACACACACACACCCACACACACATACACACACACCAAAAAAAAAAAAAAAACAAAAAACCAATGCCAAAAGAAGCTGAAGCCATTATGCTTATGAAAGCAGAGTCAAGGACCTGGGTGTGCCTGAACTGCCCACCTCATCAAGGGAGCTGAAATGGAACACGATTTTGTGTCATCACTTCCAGGAAAAAAATCAAGAAACATCAGTGGAAATCCAAACCTGCTTTTCATTGGAACTATTTTATCCTGTGGAACATTTTTATAAATAGTATCAGATGCATCACCTAGATTCATTTAAAGGAATTTTAAAGTAAGGAAGAGACTTCAAAGATCAGCTCATCCAACCTTCTGTAAAAGGGTTTAGAGATCCCTTTTGTTAAGTAGAGTGAGCCCCCCCCCAAACTCTATGTTTTGAAGAAACTGTCTTCTCAGAATCCATGGGGAGCTTAACTCAAAGCTTCCGAACTTGACTGGCTTAACTTCTTGGCTGGCCTTCTTAACTGACGCCATTTTTTACTCTGCTCCTACTCACGCCTGGTTTTGTCCCTGAGGAGCAGGCAGCACTACTCAGCCCCCATCCTAATCACCCAAGGGACTCAAAATGACTAGAAGGGGGCCTTAAGATGGTGTAACTGCACACCCACTAGAAAGCACACTTACAAATGCCCAAACAACAACAATAACAGTAACAGCCAGTCACCAGAGACTGCCATGGGTTCACTGCCTAGAATCCACAGATCCTAGAGCCAGGCCACACTTCCTCTTTGCATGCCCCGTCATAGAAAGATTGTTTCTATACTGAAGTCTCATTTTCCCAGGGCTACTTCTGGAAGGGGAAGACATTAATTGTGAAGACTCCTTGCTAGGGATGACAACGCTGTAGAAAGTGTAGAACCAACTTCATGGGTAAAGGGGGACTTGGTAAGAGGGGCGATGTGATGCTCCCAGCTCCCAGATGTCCACTGAATCACGAGTAGAGCAGGAAGCAGCATAGTTCTTATGGTTCTGGTAACCACAGACCAAACCAGGACCCAGAACCCATTTACACAGGAGACTGATTAGTAAAAGAACAGCACAGTGGCAGCAGAGACATTCAGAGCAAGCTCCCAGATATCTAAATGTCCCCTTCTCCCAGTTACCAACACCCTATCTCTAAAGAGGTGAGATTCACCCCTAATATCCTTGTTGCCTTCCACTGGGGAGCCCATTGGCATCTCCTAGATAGAAAACTCTCATTTCAAAGGCAATTTAAAGGACCCCGGTTGCCTTGCCAATAAACTCAATGCCTATACAAACTGTTCTAAACACATCTTTACCTTTAAAATCTAGTATAAGGACAAATGGGACAAGAGGTCATTATAGAATCTTTTCAACGACTTTTTCAAAGCATCCATTGAGAAAGGTTTGATGCGTTCCCCTTTGTCCTTTTCTTTGAAGAAAATAAAAATGGGATCTGTGAGAGTCATGGACATTTGAATACACCCCTGGAGCCATGGCCTTTTCTTTTTCTCCTCACCCCCACACCCAGAATTTCAGGAAGGGGAAAAGCACTTCCTCAGAATACATGCTTTTCTATCCATTGCTTGATAATCACCAAACTCCTATTAGATTTAACTCCTAGACTGCATTTCTGTCCCTCTGAAGAGGAAGAGGGGAGATCATTTGTCATCTCTATTTACATCCTGCTGTCTATTCTGAAATATCCATAAGAAGGACTAATATCCCAATAAGTCCTAGAGGAGGTGAGATAAAGCTTAGCTTACCTCAAACTTGCCAAGGCTACACAAAGATGCTTGATTCTCAGCCATCCTCCCTGGGTGGCATCTTTCTTTCATATAACTAAGCAGTGAAGGGTCTCTCCTCTGGGGAAAAGGGAACAGAGTTGGCTTCTGGGCTGAGGCTTGTGGCTTCTCTTTTATTATCCCACTGTGCCCTCAGAACAAATTTCTGAAGTTCTTTGACTAACTGCTTCCCTCTAAGCCTTTGCTTCTTTCACACCCCAACTCTCCCATATGCATCTCTCCTAATAATACTACAGCATTTTGTCACTGCCAGGCAAAAATGAGAACTCACATAATGAATGAAAACTACTCAGATTACGTAGAGAAAACAATTCCGATAGGAAGAGACATCACAGGGATAAGAGGAGGCTTCTGTTTTCAGAGGATGTGTGTGTGTGTGTGTGTGTGTGTGTGTGTGTGTGTGTGTTGGTGCAGATGAGGGTCCCTTTGGAAAGAGTGGCTTTGGTTCAGACTAACTAAATCCACACTGGATTTAGTTAAACCAGTTTTGTCTTCTTTGGGATCTGGGAAAATAGCTAGGATGAGGGGAAAAAAGTAAGTTAAATAAAAGAAACTGATGGAGTCTTGTAAAATAAAAGCAAGCCTTAGAGATGGCCCCACAGTGGAAATACAGAAACCATGTTTGAGTGACCATAGCTAAGGCATCAGCATTGGCTTCTCAAATTCTGGCCTCAGATAGTGTCTATGGATTCTCCCCTTTGCCTGAGATAGGAGACCACCAGCAGCCTTACTGTGCAGAAGGAAGAAGAGGGAGGGCTTTCTTTGCTGATTGACCAAATCTTGCCTCAACCTCACCTTTCCTTTCCCAGCTAGCACAGTCTGGTTTGTCATCTCAAGCATTCTGATTTATTTTTTAAGGTCACTCTTCACTCAAAGCATGACTTCATTGCACCTGCAGCATTTCATTGTCCAAATGTCCTTGGCAAACCTCACAGTCTTTGGACAGTGTTATGTTTTTCCCAAACAGGAAATCCTCATTCCTTCCTCAGCTTAAGAAAACTATTGCAGGATATCCATTTAACAAGGTCCTGATTCCTAAGATCTCCTCTATTAACTTAATAGAACATCTCCTATTATTTGAGCCATAAGACTAGGTTAAAGCTCAGCTTGGAACAATATTTCCAACTTGGAAATATTGAATCCTTTCAGCCCCACACCCCAGCACTCTCCTGGGTACTGTCCTTGGCTAGGTGTTTCCATTGTGCTCTAGAGAGAAAGTACAAGAATCTTTGAGATGTAGGCAAACGACACTCAGGAAGCCTGGGCCACCTCAGGACGGGGCTAGTGTTGTAGGACAGATATATGGATAAGAACTGTTTTTCTCTTGTCAATGTTTTTACAACCCACAGAGAAACCTGTAGTCTTTAAACAATCTGTCATTGAACACTAATCCACTCAACCTTGTCTCTCAGACAAATATTAAAGAACACGCCTTCAGAGCCAAAGGAAATCCTGGAGATCATCTAACGTGAGCCTTCCATGTCATAATCAAGGACAGCAAGGCTGGCATAGGCAGACAGCATCATTGATTTCACACAGCCAATTAGATACAGAAATGGGGATAGCCTGGTACATTTTTTTTCTTTAAAAAAAAAATCTGTCTCTCCTAATAGAGACTGAGAAAAACAGTATTTATTGTCCACCTATTGATCAGATTCTGTGCAAAGGGCTCCACATCAATTACTTTATTGAATCCTCACCCCAATGCAGAGTAAGTTTTAATCATTTCCCAGAAGAAGGAAATGAAAGCACAGGATCATTTAGTAGCATGTCTGAAGTCACACAGTTTCTGAAGAGTTTCACTGTCTCTGTCTAATACAAGCAGCCTGAGTTTTCCCAGTTTGTAAAGCTGCTGTCACACTGACCAGGCAGCCGCCATCTTGAACCACACTACCATTCCCACAACAGTGTTTCTAACTCCTTCCGCCTCTTCTTTTCCTTTTATCAAATAGAAATTTTTGCTTTTATTTTTTCCGGGTATGCCTCTGAGGATCCAAAGGACCCTTAGCCCCAACTGTCAGAAGTAGTAAGAAATAGCCCAACAGTAATTCTGTTTACTTTCTGTTTAAGGTTTTGAAGATGGTGTAAGAACACAAACATGACTTCCCACCCCAGGGCCTGGGCAGCATAGCCACTTCTCTTTTCTAACACAGACCCATTTCCAAACTAGAACAAGAGATAGAGCCAGGATCAAGGAAGGAGAGACCACAGGATAACAATGTGAAAGTGCCTAGGGTATCAGTTTGACCTAGAATTTGCAAAGGAAGAGTTATGAGTGTGTTCAAACCACTACAAATAGCAGAAAATACAAATATCCTATGAATTTTTAGGCTAATATCATCAGATTGCAGGGAAAGTTCACACAACCCTCTCCCAGGGTTCCCCGAAGGAACATGCAGGACATTTGTAAAGACTGGAGTTGCAAGAAGTCAGGAGAGAAGTTCTCCGTGTTTATTTCCTCATTCCTTTGCTCCCACTCCTTACCCATCTCTCATCCCAGTGAAAGAGAAGTCTAAGGGGACAATTTGCTACAGTGCCGACTAGCTTTACTACTTTGGAAGATTTAGAAAGATATCAGAAACTTGGTGGCTTCAACTCTCAACAATGAGCTGTTTCCGTCTTTAGGCATTTATGTTACAAGGACTAGGTCTTCCCAAGAGCGAATCCAGGCCCCCTAAAAATGGTAACTCCTCTAGAACACCTCAGACACTTCTTAGATACAGCAAGCACTACAAAACTGTCTTTCAGCAGAGCAGTCCTATGCTAGCCCCTTTCTTCACTATCCCCCTTCAAGGCATAGGGATCCTGCAGGGACTTCACAAACAAGGGTCAGGATCTCTAAGAGTCTAGTCCTTTCTGCCTCTCTTTAGCATACATGCTCTTCCCACCTATATTTATAGACACACACACACACACACACACACACACACACACACACACACTAACCCCAAGTACCCTCAAGCCTATAGGAAATTCCAGGTGCCCAAAACAAGCCGCTGTGACTCCGAGGGGTTTCATTGCCTGGGGCTCCAAGCAGATGGCACTCTTCCTGGTGGTCTCTCAACTGCCATCCTGAGAAATCATAAGCACCACATCCTCCATTCCCTCCGAATTTGAATTTGTGGCTTTAACCTTTAGTAGCCTTTTTTGGGGGGAAAATAACAAAGACGAACAAATTTACTGACTTTGTAGCTACACTGTTCTTGAAAAGTCTTTTTTTTTAAAGGCCAAAAGGAAGAAGAAGAGAAGGGATGAATGGTATATGCTCATCAGGTGGTGCACACTCTGATGAAATCAAATAAAAGGCTATAGAGGAATGAAGAGGGAGAGCCAACTTGCCCCATCCTTTCATGGCGCCGTAGCTCAAAGACTGGAATCTGCTTGTTAACCATTGTTAACTAGTATTTTTAGTCCCGGTTGCTTTTAGCCTCTGTATAGTTCCTTTTTTAAACACATTTTCTATACGTTAATAAAAGATCCTGAAGGAAAGATGTGTGTCTTCTCCATCCTTTGGGGGGGGGGGGAAATCATGGAAGTGTGCCTCTTTAATCCTGCTTTCTCTGGGTTCTCTCTCTTAAGCAGTTACCAACCCAAGTCTACCCACGTGTCTCCTCGGCGTCACCCTTTAAAGTGAGCTGTCCTTCTTCCCAGTGTCCCCGCTCCCTGTTCAGTGTCCCAGGTCCACTGTTCCTATTCTGCGGTCACAGCCCTGCCATCTTGTCCCTCTCCATCCTTCTACTCCACAGCTGAACCTCCCTCCTCCCTCCTCTCTGTGCCCCTCCCCTCTTCTTTCTCACCTGCTCTCCATCTCCTCAGAACCCACTTTTTCCTTTTTATCACAAGAGGTCACCAGTGAATAAAAGGCTCTGGTCTCATCTGTGGTTTGGTGTCCTGGATCAGCCACCACGACAGTGGTCCAGTCTGCCTCCAGCCTCTCTCCTGCTTCTCTCCTGGCTCCGTCGAGCCTCCCGTGCCCAGTGGAAGCCACATTTCCAAATCTTTAGTGCCACCTATGGGTGTTGGCTGAGACTATTTGACAGACCCAATTATCTAACGCTTTCTGCTTTCCCTTAGCCCACGGCCTACCCCGATCAGGCCTTATCATTCCAGCTTGGAACTAGTTCAGCCAACTTACTACCAACCATTCTAATGGTAGCTCTGGTGGCCAATTCTTTGTCAACTTGATTACCCATAAAGGCTGTCTCCCTTTATCTTTCTGTTAATGTACAGTAATAAGACCAACTCTAACCTCTGGATTACAGTAGGTATAATCTCACCTTGGAAATAGTCCCAATAGGAGGATAGCAAGAAAAGCAGTCATTCTGCCCAGTTTCATAAGGTCACAAAGTCAGAAAGCCTCGAGGTAACTGACCCGTAGATTGCATTAAGTGCATTAAACTAAAAGAGTTCTTTCCCTGGGAAAGGAAAGGAGGTTTTTAAAAGCCTGGCAGGGGGAGGGCAAAATGGCCAGGTCCCATGATAATGCAAATCATCAAAGGGGGAAAAGTCAGCAAGGAGCATGAGACAGTATAAAGATAGATACTAAGCAAGAAAGGGTTTGCTATAACTGTTGGCTGACTCCCTGGGACCATGTGAGAGAGCAGGAGACCACGGCATAGGCAAAGCATTGTGAGATCCCAAAACCAAGGAAGAGAAAACTTTCTTCATGTCCCTTGTTAACGTGGAGAAATACATTTCAGAGAATACCGCATGAAAAAAGAATTCATTTTTGCCATTTTTTCTGGTGCCAACAGGCTTCTTCACGCCTCTGGGTCATTCTCTGAGCAAGCTGGAGGAGCCCTCGATGTCCCTGTGTCCCATTTCCCCATTTCCTCAACGCCACTCATCCTCCCCGACACCCTAGAATGTCATTCGAGGAAGGACTTAAAAAAAAAAAAAACCAGCCATATTTTCTGGCCCTGCTTTGAATAAACCTCCTGGATTCCCAAGCCTCAATTTTATACCAGAAGAGTATTACTATTATATTGAAATGAAAAGTCTACATTTTCAATCTCAGGTCTCTTGCTATTTGGATGCAGAAGCAGAAACTAAAGGGATCTAGAGGAATTTAAAAGAACGTCAGTAATTAGTATTTATTCTGAGAAGGCTGCATGGTAGCATTATGTTCTAACTTAAATGGGTATAATTCACCCATTGCTTAAGACCTCTGGGTACATTTACAACCATCTGAACGCAGACTTAATTATTACTGTGTTGTGGGAACTACAAACTGCCACGGGTAAAATTAAAAGTGGATTATTAAGCAAGAGAAATGTTCAAAGCATTAGTAAGCAGTGCAATTACCCTGCCGTATCTTCTCTCCCAGAATGCCCTGAGTGACCCTGGGGACCTGTGCTTCAGCGGTGGTCGTTCTGCCAGTCAGCAATAAGACATCATCACAAATGAGAGGCCTGCAGTCCTAGACCCCTCCTTTGCTATAACAAGTAGAATGCACCCCATTGCCTCAGTTTGCAAGGCATTCTAAAACAAATATGCACTGCACTCTTAAACGTCCTACCATCCACATCCAGTGAATACCTATGACGTAGCAAACCAAACGCTGACTTTAGCTAAACAGATGGAAACTATTGGCTGGAGAGGCACCTCCTGAGAGTATACACTGCTGGTGTTTAATACCTAAGTTCAGTTGCTAGCACCCATACTGGACAGTTCACAACTGCCTATGTAACTCCAGCCTCAGGAAACTCAGTGCCCTCTTCTGGCCTCTGTACTGTTGAGTATGTGTGCTCATACACACGTATACACACACATAATTAAACATAACTCATGTTTATAAACAACAAAGACTTTCTGGTGACTTTAAGATGCCTCCCAGGAAAGCCAATGACAATCCCAGTTTAAGGACAGGAGAATACTAAGGTCTCAGCTCAGCAGACAAGCAGAAACAGATAGGAGGCAAATTCCTCCTGCCGCTCCTCTGTCCCGTTTGCACCCTCAACTGTTGAGACAGTACCCACCCACACTGGGAACACAATCTACTTCCCTAACTTGTAGGCCCATGCCTATCTTCTGCAGTAGCTCTCTCTCATGGATATACATATGGAAATAACATTTAATCTCGGCACTGTATGGTATGGCCAAGCTGACACACAAAATTAACCAGCAGGTTAACAGGTAGTAAAACACATAGAAACCACTCCTTTCCCATAGATGTCCTTCTGATGGGGACATCATAGTGCAGGCAAAAGTTTAGCAAGCAAACGTTTTCTCTCTTTTTGCCTCTTTCCCTCTCTGCTCATTTTTACTGAAATCTCTTCTTTCCATTCCAGATATCCCATACGTAAGTCCCCTCACTCAAAGCTTGTCAAATAAAATAGAGCAAAAAAATTTCCAAACTTATGTTTATGTGTTCATGGGAAACTGAAAAAAGACACACAGTGAGAGAATTCAACTAATTAGGATAAGCGTTGTCATTTCAATATTGAAATTTCTTTTTAAAACTCAGGCACATTTCAAACATTTCAAACACTGCGAAAAGTGGCAATTAAGGAACTCCTTGTCTCTGTGAGCCAACAGAACCTTCTTGAAGAACTGATTATTCCTACATCTTCCTGAAGGGAAGAGGGAGAGTCCTGAAAGGTGATGGCACTTCGCTAATGCTGATGGCTTTATAGCTTTAAATAGAAAAAAAAAATTCTGCCATCAGAGATTACTGCTGGGTGTCCCTTCATAGCTGTGGTCTGCTCTTTGCAACAATCAGCTTTGTAGAGGCTTCTGGGAAACAAATGGAAATTACCAGAAACGTGGTAGCAATTATGAAAATTCAATTTGCTAGCTGTACAGGAAATGTGAAGATTAAAAAAGTACACTGAGCACTATGAGGCAGCATGGGTATTATGTGTTGATTACCTATAGATTACCTATAGATTCTGGCAGGATCTTGTTTGATTTAGGAGCCACATGCTCACTTTTCATGACTTAAGTGAAGCTCGTAGAGCAGCTACCCTGAAAGTCTGGGCAGCAATGGCAATCCAGGATCTTAAAGGTAACCGGGGAGGCCTATTGCCAGGAGGAGTTTAAAGGAAATCCACATAGATCTACTTCTGCCCTCCTATCCCATTCCCAGATGGGTTAGTTAGGGTTTCCACTGCTATGAAGAGACACCATGACCAAGGCAACTTTTATAAACGACATTTAATTGAGGCCGGCTTACAGGTTCAGAAGTTCAGTCCAATATCATCAAGGCAGGAAACATGGCAGTATCCAGACAGGCATGACATGGTATGGGAGAGGCTGAGAGGTCTATACCTTGTCCCAAAGGCAAAAAGAAGACTGGTTTTCAGGGAGCTAGGATGAGGGTCTTAAAGCCCACACCCAAAATGATACACTTCCTCCCACAAACCATACCTACTCCAACAAGGCCATACCTCCTAATAGGGCCACTCCCTGGGCCAACCATATTCAAACCATCACACCAAACCCCAGCATGGGTCATTTAAATTCTGGATTATTTGGGCGGGTGTATTTGCAACTCACACCCCTTAAAAAAAGAAAGAAAAAAAAAAACAAGATTCAAATAACAACTCGGTTTTAAATGTCCATGCTTGTAAGAGAATTGATATTCAATGACACAGTGCTATTGGTATTCAGACCAGAAATCTCTGTTGTGGGGAACTGTCTTTAGCAGCAGCCAGAGCGTCTACTCACCAAATTCCGGTAAGACCATCAACATCTCACTAAGTAGTAACAAAACGTGCCCTGACCGAATGTCCCCAGATCACCCTCTCTAGAGAGACACTGATAAAGGCATTGCAGAGTCTGAAAGCAACACGCGAGTAAGCCGCAGGCAGTCCATTTCCGTTCACAACCTAAACAGCATCTGGTTCAGGATTAGATCCCAGTTGGTATCTCATGGGGAATGAAATCTGACTTATCTTTACCCTGGTTCTCCTGAAGTCAACTGGGCTTCAAACCAAGGGTCATTGTAAATTAAACCTTTGGCTCTGTTGTTTTGCCTGATGAACAATAACAAATGGTAGAGAGTGTTTGAGGTCCCCAAGCACCTCACAACCTCCAACGCGCTGTTTCCTTAAAAGAAGGAAATGAATGGTAAGCTCAGCACTAAACTCTGTAGGAAAGATTGTTTTTCTTTCTTTAAAGCTCAAATTTTTACCTAAGAATAGGCCCTCAGTCCAAGATTCTGCTTGGCTGAGCAAGGAAGGTCAGAGGGACCTGTTTGATCCCCTAGACAGTATACCTCTCAGTTACGTGCCTCGAGGGGGACGCACATCTCAGCACCATTCCTAGAAAGGGATCCATAAAAGAGGAAAAGCAAAAGACCAAGCAGACCCCCAGCCTAGAAGAGCTGTTGTGACCCAGGAATGGAGATGGATCAAAAAGGGATAATAAAGTCAATAACCATGAAAAGAAGTCTACTGTCCAAGTCTCAGGCAGAGGCTCTCCCACAGGGATCCCCTTTCCCAGATCAGTCTCCCCGTGAGTCCTGTGGGGCTCTGAGAAACGGGGTACATACCATTGTCACACGCAAATGCTTCAGAAATTTGAGATAATTTTTTCCTATTGGCCCATCCATCCTTCATGGCTATTTAGGTCCAGTTTTGGAAAGCAGTTGTCACCACAGCTTTTATTTACTTATTTATTTATTTATTTATTTATTTACTTACTTACTTACTTACTTACTTACTTACGTTTTCCTGTAAGGTCCTACAAGGCTTGCCCTAGCCTTGAATTTACTGTGTACACAATAGCTGACCTTGAACTCATGATCCTCCTGTCTCTACCACAGCTGAGATTACAGATTTGCCCTATTAGGCCTAGCTGTGGCAGCTCTCCATGATGTTGAGCTAGCAGTGAAGGTTTTATATGATTGGGAAACAATTTACCAGTGGGACTGAAGGCAATGGCCATTTGTTTCTCTTAGTTACGCAGGCAGGCCTCGCTCCCGAGAGAATCCGACGGCGTCTCTTCATGCTGGGGTGCATATAACTACAGAGCTCAAGGCATGGGAAGTTATCAGTCCTCATCTTGGTGCTAACGGGAGACAGATATGCTGTTTCTCACCACACTCTTGGTTGCCATAGGACCTCGGTCCAGATGGACAGGCTCTGAAGCAGCTCGCTTCTCTCAGGGTTTTTGGCTGACGCCCATTCCCAGATTTCCAGAACCGTTTGTTTTGTTTTGCTTTTGTTTTTTCTCTTCCCAGATCAAGACAGTCTAAGGAGGCAAGACCTCCAGCTTGGCAAAAGAAATTGTTTCTGTTCTTTCTTAAGGGCAGAGGGGCATTGGGAAAGGGTTGGGAAGACATCATAGAGAAGAACATCTCCCTCATGTGTGAGCTCTATGAAGGCCGAGCTTCGATTTTCCTACTTCTAATCTCAATATTTAGCCTAGAACCCTGTGCCAACTGCAGAAAAGTCTATGTAAACTGCATTGGATCAATTGTTTCTTAGACTTCTGAAAGACATTTAAACAACTTTAACAGTGCTAAAAATTGGGGGTAGATCCCTAAACTATTCAGGAAATGCTTAGCTTGAGATCCCCTAAGCATTCAGAGAAACAAGCATTATACTTAAACTCAAAGGGCTTGGGGCTAAACAACCAGGGCTTCAGACTAGCGGAATGTCCGGGGCGCATCCTCGTGACTCCCTGAAATTCGGTAAAGACAGCCACCCTACACTTCTCAGACTATTAGGGGAGGCAGTCATTTTAATATGTAGGAAGTGCACTGCAAAAGACATTTATTAGAACTGAGAATGTGATGATTCGGTAGAAATTAAAAGATATCATAAATCAGCCTCATAGCCTAGAGGTGTAGACAGCTGGTAAAGTGCTTACCGAGCATGTACAAGGCCCAAGATTCAGTTCTCAGTGTCATATAAAACCAGTTGTGGTGGCGCAGGTCTGGAATCCCAGCACTTGACAGGTAAGGAGGTGGAGATGATCAGGAATTTAAGACTATCCTTGGCTACGTGGTGAGCTCAAAGCCAGCATGGGATACATGAGACCCTGTACCAAAAACAACAGCCAAAACAAAAACAACAACAATAATAAAACACCAAACAAGGGCCCATGAGATAGCTCAACGGGTGAAAGAGCTTACAAAGCAGACCTGACAGCCTGTGTTCTTAGACCCACATTTAAAAAAAGTCAAATATAGTGATGTGCATGTGTAATACCAGAATCGCTAGTTGACATGGGGGGCAGGGACAGAACTTCTGAAAACCTTGTGGAACAGTTATCCTAGAGTACACGGCATAGCAGAAATGACACGAGAGATCCTGCCTCCACAAGGTAGGAGAACCTAAAAGTTGTCTTCTGACCTCCACACTTGAATACACACAGAGACACTCAGTGATGCATCATTATCATCATCATCGTTGTCATCATCATGAATCAAAAAATCAGCCTTAAATCATGAATTCCGTCATAGTGTCCCAGTAGTGAGATGGCCTAAAACTTGACTAACATAGATCCTCTGAGCAACTTAACTGCTTAAAAAAAATGCTTGCTGTCAGTAGTTAGCTTATAGTTCCTTAAGATCAGAAAGAGGCCAGGGTGATGAGAAGTGACCCATACAAAGGAGAGACTCTGCATTTTCAAAATTCCACAGGCAGCTGCACAGGCGGAAAGGCCTGAGAGGGTCCAACAGTGGGAATCTGTTAAAGCGCTTGTGTCTTTGTTATGGCTGAGAACTTTAGGGAAGGGGTTCTGGCTGGCTTCTGACGATCTGTGGATTTCTTGTGTATTGGGTGGAGTGTCTAGATTTATGTCTGTGTTATTTGAGTGACCATCCTGCCCATTCCCCCACACGAGCTTAAGAGTCTTAGTCCCTTTCTGACATAAAGATATAAATGTGACCAGATGTTTATGAACCTTTATTTATAAAGTTACTCTGAATTTCCCCCCATGTCTCAGCAGAGTCTTGCCCTAAGTCTTCACAGAAACCTCCCACAGGAAAAACATTTCTTCCTATATCCCAGAATGAATACGAAACTTCCCACTGATAGAAGCACAGGCTCTCTGACAATACTCCAACCTTGCTCCCATGTTCTACCTCATGGCAGATGACCTTTTGGCTTCTCCTCCAGTGTGCTAGGATCAGGAGACAATTGTCACAGGTGCCAGCCCTGAGTCCTCATTTTGTCTGATGCTGTAAAGAGGCCCAAGGCTAACAGCCACAAAAATTGAGGGTATGCATCTTGAAAAGGGCCCACTTTTCATCTCTATCGCTGACCATCAGCTATTAAGCCCTTACCTGCTCTAAGTGCTAAACCTGTAAAAAGAGAAAAAAGAATGGAGCCTGTCCCATCCACTCTCACTCCTCCACACACCTGGTGGCCTGGATGCATCTTCCCTTCCCGTGTCTGTTGTCTTCGGTCTGCTGGTCTCATAGCCACTCTCACAGGTGCACAGAGGCGTGAAGGCGCTCTGGTACAGTTCTCCCTGTTGAGATTAACACACTGAAAGTAAGATGGTGCTTCCTCCTGCGGAACATCTGCCAAAGAGAGCACCAGCTGGGCAAAAAAGGAAATCATGTCCTCCAGACGCAGCATCTCACCTGTGCTGAATTCTCCCAACCTGGCATATTCATCCCTTGTTAAATAAAATATTTTTTAAAAAAAGTAGGACCGGGACTGGAGAGATGGCTCAGCAGTTTAGAGCACTGACTGCTCTTCTGAAGGTCCTGACTTCAAATCCCATCAACCACATGGTGGCTCACAACCATCTCTAATGAGATCTGATGCCCTCTTCTGGGGTGTCTGAAGATAGCAACAGTGCACTTATATATAATTAATAAATAAATCTTTTTTAAAAAATGTAGGATCAGCACATTCCCACACTTGTGCCTCCAATGCTCTGCCCCAGCATCCTGGCCGACCATGCACTGGCAGGCAACAATGGCTGACCTGTTTTTATCTCATTGAGAGTCTGACTCAAAACTCCTCAATCTTTCCACTCAGCTCACTAGGTTCCTACTGGCGAATCCCTACCACGCCATACCTGTGCTTCCAATCCCCCACAGCCTTTGTGGAGCACCTCAGGCAAACCCACGCTTGGTTGCCATACCTTTCTCCTTTCCCTCTTGAACCCAGACAAGCTGCTGCCACGGAAAACGCACCACAAACTTAGTTCAGAAACAACGGTAACTCAATCTCTGGGCACAACAACTAAAACCTAATCTTGTATGCCTTATTCAAATCAGACCCGCCATGATACTAGGAAACTCTAGCAGCTACATCTTAACCCTCTGCTGTCCTGGTTCCAAAAAGAGCTCTCTCCTGCTTCCTCTCTCCTTCTGTCCAAACCGGAAGTCTGCCTACTCACCTAGTGATTGGCTCCTTTATTCATTAGGGGATTGGTTCACAAGAACAGCACCAGGCCCATCCACAACAATTTCTTCCCTCATTTGTCCATGTAGTCATTTGCTCACTCATCAGCAAAGACATGGGAAACACTCCCTGTTGGTGCAGTGTGGGAAAATGAGGGGAAGCCAGTGATGCAGGAACACTGATGGGTAGGCATCAGTACACAGATGCGCTGAAAAGGAGGGCATTGACTACTCAGAACCCTGCCATCCACATAGGAATTTTGATCACATTTAAAAAGACTAGAGAGCCATAGTAGGGTCTTGATCAGGTGAATGAGATGACGGTTTTACAAAGGTAAATATTCTCATTAGATATGTAAATAGTGGAGGTTCTGGAGGAAAATTTCAAGTGGTTCAGGTGCAATATAATAGTAGCTTGACTCATGTGATTTTAGCGAAGTTGTGAGATAGATTTTCTCAGGAGATGTTTAGAAGATAAATAGCCAGAACTTGAAGGGCAATGAATGTGCAAGGGCAGAATATAACCTCTGAAAGGAATAAATGAAGAGATTTGGACCACATAGCCAAGGAGGAGGGGATAAGGTGAGGAAGAACTCGTTTTCACTATCAACTGTAGACACCTTTAGATACCTAAGCAAGAGGCATCTCAGGGCCTGGGAACATAGTTCAGTGGTAGAGTGTTTGTCTGGCATGCATAAGGGTCTGGGTTCAATCCTCAGCATTGTTAGAAAGTCACAGAGTGGCAGCTACAGGTGTAGGAATGGCCTTCAAAAGCTTCAGAGGCCCGGGCTAGATATGTCATGGTGTTGTATGCTGGGCCAGCTGCATTGGCTTGATGTAACCTTTATTGTCACAAAAGGACCTCATGCTTCAATAACATCTTGGGCTTGGTTCAATATTGTATTAATAGTTTTGAATAAGAAACCCCATAGTCCTTTGCTTCTTATAGCTATAAATGTCCCTCTAAACACAGATTTAGCTGCATCCATTAAGTTCTGACATGGTGTGCCTTCATTTTTGTATAGGAATTTTAATCCAGAAACATGACTGCTTTATCATGGGCTCACATCCAAAGACCTTCTAGGTCTGTGTGAGTAAGGTTTGTCATTAAGATTTGTATGGGGCTATTGTGTGGTCTGACCTGAAGAATACTGCACATACTCAGTATATTTGAGGAAAATGAGTAACTTTCTAATGTGAAATAGATTGCTGTATAGATGTCTGTTAGAGACATATCACTTATGATGCTTGAAAACTTCTTCTTCCCATTTTGATCTCCTTATGGATTGTTCTGTCCATTATTGAAAACAGAGCATTGAGTTCTGCAACTATTACTGTTGAAGTTTTTATTTCTCACTGTAATTGTGTTTGGGTTTATGATTGTTCTATTTTTATGACAGAATGACCTTTTGATCTTATAAAATAGTTTTCTTTATCTGAAATTTGATATAAAATATCAATTCTTATTTTAAAGTTGAATTTGGATACCAGCCGTCTTCATTATTCCTTTTACAGTCTGGCTTTGATCATCTTTTAAATTTAAACCTATCATTGTCTGAATCTAAAACATGTTTTTGTAAACAGCAAAGCTGTGTGACATTTTTGATTAAAGTGGTTTTATCCCTTTATATGTAATTAAATTACAGATAAGGTAGAAATCACTTATGAACATTTCTATACATCTTTTCTTTTACATTTCTATTTTTGTTTGTTTGGATTTTTGTTTTTGTTTCTGTTTTTGTTTGTTTGTTGGGACAAGGTCTCTCTACATAGCCTTGGTGATCTGGAACTTACTATGTAAACCAGGTTGCTCTTGAACTCAGAGATCCACCTGCCTACCTTTGCCTCCCAAGCGCTGGGATTAGCACCACCACTTCTGGCTTCTTTTACATTTTTTCATTTTTAGATTACTAATTGTGTGTCTGTATGTTAATTATTTTCTCTTTCTTTTTGTTTTTTGGTTTTTTGTGGGTTTTTTGTTGTTGTTTCTCAGCAAAGTTTTTAATTCACTCTTTGTTTCTCAGAAAAAATTTTAATTTACTCTTTTTTTCCAATATAGTATTTTTATTGATTGTTTGGGAATTTCACACCATATACCCTGATCACCCTCACTTCCCAGTGCTGCCATGTCTGCTGCCACCCTTATGACCATCCCCCACAGCATAAAAAACAAAGAAGAAAAGAACAAAACAAGTCCGGTATGTGTCAACTATATCTTCACTGGAGTAGGGTCAAACTCTCATTGGCCTGCTGAGTCCCTCCTCTCCCACACTCCCCTGGCCTTCAACTGAGGAAGCATCAAAAGAGCTAACTTCAGCAATATATCCTTTGTATCAGTTTATTGTTTCTGATTGCATCTTGGGCTGTTTTCTTCCTGGCAAGTCTGGGTTTTAGAATTAGTAGCAAAGAACTCCATTTTAAGAGACTGAGGAGAAAAGAACAAGAGAAGGAAAGGGTAGGGAAGGGAGAAAAAAAAATCCAGAAGGCCTAAAAACCAGGAAGAGAAAGAACCAAGGCAAAGAAAGAGATCAGCTGTTTCAGATGTGGCTAAGAAAGCCAAGGTGAGGTACTCAGGACTTACAGAGAGAGCAACTTGAGGCCATTAATCCCAGCCCAGAAGCAGAGGCTGGTAGATCTCAATGAGTTCAAGGCTAGACTGGTCTACATAGTAAGTTCTAGGCCAGCTAGACCTACATGTAAGACACTGATGTGGGGATTTAAATAGAATTGGTGAAACTCATTGTGAAACAGTTATGGGAAAAGGCAGGGATATACGTTCAAGATGACTCAAGAAGCCAAAATAAAAACAGCAAAGGCACTTTAAGGTCCTTGCCTCTTTTTCCCCCTAAGACTTCAAGTCAAAATGGAAAATATAACCGTGTCTAGAGAGTGGGATGGATTGAAAGGATCGTTCCAACAGTCTGAGCCTTCTCTTGCTTGTCTAGAAAGTATCATGCAGAACTCTGCAAACATTTTGGGCAACAGAATCTAGTATTATAAGAGAATTTGATGTGAGCATGAAGTCAGTTTCGTTCATATCTAGCTGGTGAACTTGGAGGCAATGGCACCAGAAACAACATAATAATTTGGAAAAATCATAATTCTTAGGTCTGCCTAAAGTAAATTTATGTAAACTTCTACTTCAGGTAATATCATACTTATTCAATTAACAACATTTCAATCACACCATATTTCTAATGAAAAGGAAAAAGCGAGTCTGCTTTCCCAAGTGGAATTTGAGACTAGACAAATGATTCTTGAGTTTCCAAAGGAAAGACTTTCCAGTGAACCATGGCTGGGGAGATATGTGTGTGAAGACTTGATGCTTGCTTCCCTGTGTCCATTTTCTTTCCTTTTTCTTTTCCTTTTGCTCCAGTTTTACCCTGAATTTGACATCATCCTCTGGGATTGCATTTCCCATTCTTGGCACTACTGACAATCTGAACAAGACAATTCTCTGTGATCATATAGTGGTTTCTACATGGCGTTATAAACAACAGGACAGGAGGGTCTGTGTACTGTGGGATGTTTCATATTACCTCTGGCTTTATCAACTAGATGCCAGTTGCATTTTTCCACCCCAGTTAAAACCAAGGATTCCCTTTGAAAAAAGTGAGGAAAGACCATACCTCCTTTACAAATATGGCCTAGGGGCACAGTTGTCCAGGCCTAAACCAATCAGCATAATTCCATTCTGGATCACAGTTACCAGTCCAGTGGTGACCACATGTCTCAATTAGGTCCAAAAATATTACACTAAATGTTTTTGGTTGGCCTCAAGAAATGATATTCTAACAACCTATGAATCTTGTGGTGTGTGGGTGAAGCCTTTAGAGCCAAAGGCATACATTTCTCTCAATGAAAAAACGAAAACAAAATAGGCTCGGCGGGAAGCTGACACCATGGGAGGCTAAACCAAGACAGCAGGAAAAGCTGGGCTCTGGTTTCATTGCAAAGAGGCCAGGTCAGCTCTGATCTGGATTTTGACTACATCCTCGCCTTTTGGTTGTTGTTGTTTGCTTGTTAAAGGCAGTTTCTGTTATTTAGAATTTTCAAGAGAAGAAGTTCAGATACATTAAGTTGAACAAAGTTTAAATAAAGGCAAGTTAGGCAGCCCTCAAAGCCAGGTGGAGATCTGAGAACTTTGCTGCCAGCAGGGGCAGCAGTGTTTATGGACAAAGCAAGAAATGAGTGTCAGAAACAGCTTGCCTGGGTAGCATTCAGACTCTGCTGTGTTTTAAGTTGGGTCTGGTCGGTCTCTCACCAGTGGTAGACTCCATCTCCACTGCACAGATCAGCTGAGGCTCAGCCATCTTCCTGAGGAACCCTTCTGAATAGAGCACTCAATTAACTCATGTTCTAAATCAAGATACAGTGTGTTATATAAAGACTCAGAGTTCTGAGATGTACTCAGGTCAACCTTAGTTTAAAACACTAAAAGCATTTTAACGTATAAAATAAATATATCATATAGTACAACAAGTAGGTTAATGACATCTTGGCCAGGAAATTTTTGATCCAGTCTTTAAGAGAGAAAGGGGGAGCTTAAGAGAAGGTTGAAACATGGCCATTCTCTGCCTCCCACATTTTTGGCCTTACTACATTCATCTCTAAGGTCCTGCCATCACGTTTTCAAGTAGGATATGTTAAGAGAGCACCATTGAAGGGCTCACATTACCCTGGCATTGGGGTATATGCCTTTAATCCCAGCACCTAAAAGGAGTGGTGAGTGGCTCTATCTCTGTGAGTTCCAGGTCAACCTGCTTTACAAAGCAAGCTTTAAACCTGACAAGTATCAAAAAAGAGACCCTGTCTCAAAAAAAAAAGTTTAAAAGTACCCACATTACCAGGTCAGGCAGAATGGTTCTGTGTCATTCCACTGCTGAAAATTGAGCCAAAGAACACCTGGATTTCAAGTACCTTTCTTACCACTGTGTTGTGGATGCTTGGGAAATCACCCACCTAGGGCAGCCGTTGTTGTCAAGGGCTGCAAAGCCACATCTTCAGGAAGCCCATAAACTATGTTCAAGTAACTTATGATGTGATTTCACTGTTTTGACATTTGTACTAAGAGTGGGCCCAACATCAGGGCTCTTAGCCCAGATCAAGTCAATGACAACAGACTTAAGATGATTATATTCTTTGCTTGAAGAAAAAAAAAAATCCAAATGTTGGTTTTGTTTAAGAATGACCCTGAGCCTGGCACAGTGGTACATGCCTTTACTCCCAGGAGGCAGAAGCAATCAGATCTCTGCAAGTTCCAGGACAGCCTTGTATACATAGTGAGTTCCAGGACAATCAGAGCTATATAATAGAGAGAAACTGTCTTGGGCAGAAAAAGAAAAAAAAGAATAGCCTTAACAAAGAAGTAAAATTGTAACCCAGAATGTGGCTCTTACCCATGATATGAGTAAACGAGAATAATGTGGACAAACTTCTACAGCCTGCCCAAGCAGAACAATTGTCACGGGGTGGGGGGTGGGGTAAGTAACCCATGCCATTGTCTGAGTCGCCAGCTGTGCTAGCTGTGTTTTCTGAAATAAACACCATTTTCACTTGGAGGCATGAATGACATGCAAACTATGGTGTTTTAGATTGAGAATTTGGCAGACACTTCTTCAAAGACAAGCCAACTGAGCCTGTCACTTCAAGGAGAATAATCAACAGTATTTGATTTTTTTTTTTTTTTTTTTTTTTTTTTTTGCCAGTGATCAAATCTGAGCTCCCTGGAGAAAATTAGAATGTTGAAAACCATATATCTGCCACAGTAGGCTTGACAGCTCCCTAATACTTAAGAACTTGTCTGATGAGATCGGTGTGATGTTGAGAATGTGCCTTACTGATATTGTATAATAAAATATGTCAAATTTGGAAGATCTGGGTAACTCATTAAGGCATTTTCTACTGGGCTCCTTGTCGCTTTCTTGTTGACGTGAGTTATTTTTGGACATCTGCACAGGAAGCGCTTGTCAGTCGTGTGCATTGCAGAGATCTCGTTGTGGTTTGGCTTTGCCTTTCTTCCTTTATGGTGTCTTTAATAAAAGACAATTTCCTAGTTCAAGGGTACTCACATAGTAATTGTTTGTTGGTCTGTTTTAAACCTGAAATATGATTCTATTCTCCCATTTTCAACAGCTTTATGACTTTGCTGTCACATTTAGGGTTTTTAATCTACCTGGGTATTTTTTTTGTATTGAGAATACTTACATGATGTCATCACTATTTGCTTGTTTTAACCATACAATTCTATGTACCGCAACACAATATATGAAGCTCTTTCTGACTTTATTCTGACTCTGCTCTTTTTTCTCACCTCTTTTTTACATGCCCAGGACCTTATCTCATTATGATTTATTAGCAAATCTATCATTTTCTAACACCTGCTTATCTTCAATGTCACCTTTCTTGTAATGCCTTTCTGCAACCATGTCTTCAGTACCACACCATTGGAACTACTGCAGTTTTAACATAACCTGTGATATCTACATGACAAGACTTTTTTTCTTCTTCATATAAGTGTGACTGTTCATGACTGTGCATATCCAAATTAATTATCTAATCTATGAAATATCTGTAATTCTGAATCTATATATCAACTCAGAGTCACAACTCCTCCTCATGTTGAGTCCACCCGTCACTGAGAAGCCCTCAGCTCACCTGTCTTCTCCAGTGTCTCCCAATGAAGGGTTGTAGTTTTCCGTCTAAGAGATTTTACCCATCTTTTATTAGATTAACTGCTGGGTACCTTTTGGGATTGAGATTTGATTTTACACTACTTACAAGCTAATCAGTTTTGCTATTTCTGCTCTACGATGCTGGCAGGAGACAGGAAGCTCCTGCAGAGATGAAAGCGCTATTACCCATGCATAGCAAGCAGCCTGCACATGACTTTCCTCAACCCAGTCTGCCTGGTGGATGAGGTAGACAGAGCAGGTTGACTTTACAGACAAGGAAGAACAACCTTGGGAAACCCACTGATCTATTATTGCGAGTAATAAACATGCTCAAAGCCTTTCCCAGAGGAAGGCACCTCATCCAAGGGTTCACGGCAAAAAACACAACCCTAAGGTCTGGCCTATGTGAAGACTTTTCAAGGTATTGAATTCTTGATAAGTCCACTGCACGACAGACTCAGCATTTCCCACAGCCTTGTAAATTACTCTCTTTTACACATTGTTTCATAACATTGTAAATTATTAAAGCAGTACTTCATATAATCTTGTGTGTAAATTTTTTATTTTCAAACTATTGCTGACATATAGAAATACAACTTTTTATATGAAGTCTCTATTTAGCAATGTTACTAAGCTTATTAATTCTGATAATTTATGATGAGAGTCTACAAAACTCTCTATAGTATTTATATTTTTGAATAATGCAGCAGTGTTAGGGGTTTTGTTCTATCTGACCTATATTTGGGGGGGTGGGGTGGAGAGTCCATTGGCTGAACTCTTTAGGCTTTAGGGTAAGGTTAGAAATAGTGCTAAGAGGCATCATATCTTTTCTAGATTATTTCCTTTTCCATTAATTTTGGGGTCAGCATATACAGGAACGGGCTTGATTATGTCATGTCGATGAATAGGCATCATTGTTCTCTATATCCACTGTCCTTTCTATGTCTCTTCCTATCGCATTGTTTACTGCAAAGAGAAAGTTTTCAAAGTTTGACCATCCTGAGTAATATTTTCTGTACCCCTTTCCTTGTTGAAGATTCTCCTTATTTTATTTTTTTTTCTTTTTTTTTTTTTTTTCCGAGACAGGGTTTCTCTGTGTAGTCCTGGCTGTCCTGGAGCTCACTCTGAAGACCAGGCTGGCCTCGAACTCAGAAATCCGCCTGCCTCTGCCTCCCAAGTGCTGGGATTAAAGGCGTGCGCCACCAACGCCCGGCCCTTATTTTATTTTTTAAAATTCCTTTTTACTAATAGTTTGATGAAAGTTTATAGTAAATGATGATGGTTTTTGTTCCTACTGAGGCTACTATATAATTTCCCCCCATAATCTAGTAATGTAAAAACAAAATACATTCTCTACATTAAAACATTGTATTCTTGAGATAAAATCATCATGATGTGCTAGTACTTTCATACTTCTAGGCTTGATTAACTTTTCTTTTTAAGTATGTAAAAAGTTTAGTAATGAAGATAACCTCTCAAATATAAAAAAATAATTTCAAAAATGTTGAGAGGTAATAATTACTATTCCTTAATATATTTTAACATCAATGGACTCAATTCCCCAATAAAAAGACATAGATTAACAGACTGGATACAGAAACGGGACTCTACATTTTGCTGCATACAGGAAACACATCTCAGTGTTAAAGACAAACACTGCCTTAGAGTAAAAGGCTGGAAGACAATTTTACAAGCAAATGGTCTCAGGAAACAAGCTGGAATAGTCTTTATAATATCAGATAAAATTGACTTCCAACCGAAAGTCATCAAAAGAGACTCAGAAGTTCACTTCTTGCTGGTCAAAGGGAAAATCCACCAAGAAGAGCTCTCAATACTGAACATCTATGCTCCAAATGCAAGGGCACCCTCATTCATAAAAGAAACCTTACTAAAGCTTAAAGCACACATTATACCTAACACAATAATTGTGGGTGACTTCAACACTCCACTCTCCTCAATGGACCAATCAGGAAAGCAGAAACTAAACAGGGACACAGTGAAACTAATTGAAACTTTGGACTAATTGGATTTAACAGATATATATAGAGAACATTTCATCCTAAAGCTAAAGAAAATACCTTTTTCTCAGCACCGCATGGTACCTTCTCCAAAATTGATCATATAATTGGTCACAAGACAGATGTCAACAAATACAAGAAGATCGAGCTAATCCCATGCCTCCTATCAGATCACCATGGAGTAAGAGTGGTCTTCAATAGCAACAAGAACAACAGAAAGCCCACATACACATGGAAACTGAACAATACTCAATGACACCTTGGTCAAGGAAGAAATAAAAAAAGAAATCAAAGACTTTTTAGAATTCAATGAAAATGAAGGTACAACCTACCCAAATCTATGGGACACAATGAAAGCAGTGCTAAGAGGAAAACTCATAGCTCTAAGTGCATCCAAAAAGAAACTGGAGAAAGCATACACTAGCAGCTTAATGGCACACCTTAAAGCCCTGGAAGAAAAAGAAGTTAATTCACCCAGGAGGAGTAGAAGACAGGAAATCATCAAACTCAGGGCTGAAATCAATCAAGTAGAAACAAAGAGAACCATACAAACAATCAACAAAACCAGGAGCTGGTTCTTTGAGAAAATCAACAAGATAGATAAACCCTTAGCCAGACTAACCAAAGGACACAGAGACAGTATCCAAATTAACAAAATTAGAAATGAAAAGGGGAACATAACAACAGAAACTGAGGAAATTCAAAAGATCATCAGATTCTACTACAAAGGTCTATACTTAACACAACTGGAGAATCTGGAGGAAATGGACAATTTCCTAGACAGATACCAAATACCAAAATTAAATCAGCATCAATTAGATCAGCTAAATAGTCCCATAACCCCTAAAGAAATAGAAGGGGTTATAGAAAGCCTTCCAACCAAAAAAAGTACAGGACCAGATGGTTTTAGTGCAGAATTCTACCAGACCTTCAAAGAAGACTTAACACCAATACTCTTCAAACTATTCCACAAAATAGAGACAGAAGGGACACTGCCCAACTCATTCTTCGAAGCCACAATTACGTTGATACCTAAACCACAAAAAGATCCAACAAAGAAAGAGAACTACAGGCCAATTTCCCTTATGAATATCGATGCAAAAATACTAAATGAAATTCTTGCCAACCGAATCCAAGAACACTTCAAAACGATCATTCACCATGATCAAGTAGGCTTCATCCCAGGGATGCAGGGATGGTTCAATATACTGAAATCCATCAACGTAATCCACTACATAAACAAACTAAAAGAAAAAAACCACATGGTCATCTCATTAGATGCTGAAAAAGCATTCGACAAAATTCAGCATCCTTTCATGCTAAAAGTCTTGAAAAGAGCAGGAATTCAAGGCCCATACCTAAACATAGTAAAAGCAATATACAGCAAACCAGTAGCCAACATCAAAATAAATGGAGAGAATCTTGAAGCAATCCCACTAAAATCAGGGACTAGACAAGGATGCCCTCTCTCTCCATATCTTTTCAATATAGTACTTGAAGTTCTAGCGAGAGCAATTAGACAACATAAGGAAGTTAAAGGGATACAAATTGGAAAGGAAGAAGTCAAACTATCGTTATTTGCAGACAATATGATAGTTTACTTAAGCGACCCAAAAAACTCCACCAGAGAACTTCTACAGCTGATAAACAACTTCAGCAAAGTGTCTGGTTATAAAATTAACTCAAACAAATTAGTAGCCTTCCTGTACTCAAAGGACAAGCAGGCTGAGAAAGAAGTTAGGGAAATAACACCCTTCACAATAGCCACAAACAATATAAAGTACCTTGGCGTGACTCTAACCAAACAAGAGAAAGATCTGTATGACAGGAACTTCAAGTCCTTGAAGAAAGAAATCGAAGAAGACCTCAGAAGATGGAAAAATATTTCTTGCTCCTGGATTGGCAAGATCAATATAGTAAAAATGGCCATCATGTCAAAAGCAATCTACAGATTCAATGCAATCCCCATCAAAATCCCAACTCAATTCTTCATAGATCTAGAAAGAGCAATTCTCACATTTATCTGGAACAACAAAAAATCCAGGATAGCTAAAACTATTCTCAACAATAAAAGGACTTCTGGGGGAATCAATATCCCTGACCTCAAGCAGTACTACAGAGCAATTGTGTTAAAAACTGCATGGTATTGGTACAGCAACAGGCAAGTAGATCAATGGAATAGGATTGAAGACCCAGAAATTAACCCACAGACTTATGGTCACTTGATCTTTGATAAAGGAGCCACAACCATCCAGTGGAAAAAAGATAGCCTTTTCAACAAATGGTGCTGGTTCAACTGGAGGTCAACATGCAGAAGAATGCGAATTGACCCACTCTTATCTCCTTGTACTAAGATCAACTCCAAGTGGATCAAGGACCTCCACATAAAACCAGACACACTAAAACTATTAGAAAAGAAACTTGAGAAGACCCTGAAGGACATGGGCACAGGGGGAAAGTTCCTGAACAGAACACCAATATCTTATGCTCTAAGATCAAGAATTGACAAATGGGACCTCATAAAATTATAAGGTTTCTGTAAGGCAAAGGACACTGTCAGAAGGACAAAACAGCAACCAACAAAGTGGGAAAAGATCTTCACCAACCGCACATCCAACAGAGGGCTAATATCCAATATATACAAAGAACTCAAGAAGTTAGACCCCAAAGAACCAAATAACCCTATCAAAAAATGGAGTACAGAGCTAAACAAAGAATTTTCACCAGAAGAAATTCGGATGGCCGAGAAACACCTTAAGAGATGTTCAACATCATTAGTCATCAGGGAAATGCAAATCAAAACAACCCTGAGATTCCACCTCACACTAGTCAGAATGGCTAAGATTAAAAACTCAAGAGACAACAGGTGCTGGCGAGGATGTGGAGAAAAAGGAACACTCCTCCACTGTTGGTGGGATTGCAAAATGGTAAAACCGCTCTGGAAATCAGTTTGGCGGTTCCTCAGAAAATTGGGCATGTCACTTCCAGAGGACCCTGGCATACCACTCCTGGGTATATACCCAACGGAATCCCCTGCATACAATAAAGACACATGCTCCACTATGTTTATAGCAGCCTTCTTTATAATAGCCAGAAATTGGAAGGAGCCCAAATATGCCTCAAAGGAGGAATGGATCCAAAAAATGTGGTATATTTATACAATGGAATACTACTCAGCAATTAAAAATAATGAATTCATGCAATTTGTAGGTAAATGGTTAGATCAGGAAAATATCATCCTAAGTGAATTAACCCAATCACAAAAGAATACACATGAAATGCAATCACTGATAAGTGGATGTTAATGAGCCCAGAAACCCTAAATACTCAAGACACAATTAGCAAGCCAAATGATTCCCAAGAAGAAGAAAGGAGAGGACCCTGGGACTGAAAAGATTGGATCCAGTTTTGTAGACCCAGAACAGAGAAATCGTGGTGGGGGGGATGATTGGGGAATAGTTGTGGGGGGAGAGGAATTATGGGATGTATGGTGGGGGGAAACTGAGAAAGGGAAAGCTTTTGGAATGTAAACATAGAATATAGAAAATAAAAATTTAAATAAAAAAAGTTTAGTAACACAATTCTCACACATTTTGGGTTGCAGTATTTTTATTATAACATCTTTATTATAATAATGTTTTCTAAATTCTTTAAGAACCTGTATTATGCAGGAGCACTTCCTCATTCTAACTAGATTATAACTCTTATGGTTATCACTTTTACTATTGATTTCTAGCTTATTTGAATAGTACTCCAAAGGTTCGCTCTATATTTTTCAACTTCTAAGATTTTGTTAATCAGGTATGGTGGTGCACACCTTTAATCCCAGCACTCTGGAAAGGGGAGGCCTGTGGATCTCTGTGAATTAAGGCCAGCCTGGTCTACACAGTAAGATCCTATTTCAAAAGATAAATAAATGCAATCCTAAGAGTGTCCTCTAAGATTTCCTTAAGGCTTGTTTTATGTCTCATAATATAACATTACCAATGTTGGTAAATATCCCTTATACTTTTAAATATTGCATGCACTATGCTGGTCATGATGATACACATCAATGAAGTCTAAAGTTTCCATCATGTTGTTCAAATATCCTATATCCCATTGCTTATATTAGCAGCTTGTTACAGGGAGGGTAATTAAATGACCAACCAAGATTTATGGTTAAATCTATTTCCACTGAAAGGTTCATTTTCTTTACCATTTAATACATACTTTTAAAATATCTCTCTCTCCCTCTCCCCCTCCCCTTCCCTGTTTTCCTCCCCCCTCTCTCCCTCTTATGTTTTTTATGAAGTGTATGAAGTGAGCCCCTTTATTCCCTGTCAGGATATTGGGTTTTCTAATCTTAAAATAACTGTATTAGTTTCCTTTTGGCTAAATTTCACCTATATGTCATGTTTTATTCTGTTTTTATTTTATCCTTACAGCACTATCATATTTTAGATGTTTCTTTTATAGCTAAAATATATTTAGATTTTGTACTTTATCCAAATGTACTATGTTTTTATATTATCTGTAACATTTACAGCATTTATTTCTTTTGGAATCTATATTGATAGACTTCATTGTAAAAGTTTCAGGTCTAGAGGAAAGTTGAAAATACAGTAGAGCCCCCACAGTCCCACACCAATTTTCCTTATTATTAACATCTTACATGAATTTACTGTGTTTATTGTGATAATTATTGAAGCAATGTAGATGCATTCTTTTTACTTATTAATATCATGTCTTCTTAGTTTTCACCTAATCTCCCTGTTCTACATAAAGGTACTAACTTGGATATATTACATTTAATAACAATGTTTACCTCCTTCAACAACAACAAAAAATTCTGTGTTAGTGCATGCTCATGTGCTAGTTCCTCTGTGTCTGTATGTTTATCAGTGTGTGTGTGTGTGTGTGTGTGTGTGTGTGTGTGTGTATGAGTACACAAGTGTGTGTGTAGGCCAGAGGATAACAGTGTGTGTTCCTTAGAAAACAAGTCACCTTGTTTTTTTGAGGCATGGTTTCTCACTCACCTAGAACTCCCAAAGTAGACTAAGCTGTCTGGCCAGTAAGCTCCAAGGATCTGCTGTCCCTCTCTCCTCTACACTGGGACCACATCTGGTTCTGCCTGGCTTTTAACATGCATTCAGGGAACTCAAGTCCTTGCACTTGCACACAGTGCTTTAACAAGGGAACCAACACCCCACTTAAGTCATAATGTCTTTTCTGGTTCCTGTTGGCTATGGTAATTTCTTAGGATTTTTTTTTTGTTTTGTTTTGATTGCCTTTACAATTTTGAAGATTAAGAGTCATATGTTTTTGAAGATTTATCTCACAGTCAGGATTTACCTGCTGCTTTTCTCATAATTAGAATTGGATCACTTGTTTGGGGAACAGAAACCACAGAAGCAAAATGTTATTTTCATTCATTGATGTTGACCTTACTTGGATGGCTGAAATGCTCTGACAGGTTTTCCCACTACTCTTTTTCCCTAACTCCATACCACATTCTTTGAAAGGAAGCCACTGTGCGCAAACCACATTTAGGCATAAAGATTATAGCTCACCTCCCTGGAGGAAAAATACCATATAAATTATTTGACATGTTTCTGGATGAGAAAATTGTCTTTATCTCTCATCTATTTATTCATTCAATAATTTATTTATGTGTTTACAGGCTTGTGGGCATTTATTTTGTACTTTGGGTTATAAACCAATATTAATTTTAACTTTCTTACTCAAATTGCATTGTCTTTGGGTGTTGGGAGTTCTTGCTGATCGCTATACCAGTTTGGTCTGCCTACATGGCGGGGGAGTTTTTATTTGTATGTACTTGCTGTGTGAACACTTGACATCGGTTTGGTACATTCTGAGCACTGCCTGCCCCTGAGAGATGTCCTGTACGCATATATCTCCTACCCCTGCACCAGAGTCAGCCGTTTGTCTGAATGGCTTGATGACTACTCTAGGGTAGTGGTATTATAAGCAAAGATCTGTTCATCCTTTCTGGGATGTCACTTATGTTAGGCACTTTCAGCTAATGAAGCAGTAAATGTGCAGTAACTCACAAGCAACTGTTTTTAAAATTTTATAAACTCTTTTATTATATGTAAATCTCTCTCTGTCTTTGTCTCTCTGTCTCTCTGTCTCTCTGTCTCTCTGTCTCTCTCTCTCTCTCTCTGTGTGTGTGTGTGTGTGTGTGTGTGTGTGTGTGTGTGTACATATGTCCATGAGTGCAGGTGCCTACAGAGACCAGAGGCATTGAATCCCCGGGAGCTGGGGTTGTAGACATTTGTGAACCACTTAACCACCTAACACTGGTGCTCAAAACTGAACTCACATCCCCGTGGAATAGCAGTGCATGCTCTCAAGTGGTGAGCCATCTCCCCAGCTCTAATATATAATCATTTTTATTTAGTTTATTTATACCTGCATGGACTTATTTTCAGCTAGAATGTATTGCCTGCATTTTTCTCCTGCACCCATGTTGTGGTGACCCGCCCTCCACCATAAAATTAACTTTTGTTGCTACTTCATAACTGTAATTTTACTATTATTAGGAATCATTCTGTAAGTGTTGGTATTTGGTCGTAGGCAACCACTGTGAAAAGATTGTTTGACAACCCCGACACTGCAGTGAAGCTTCTTAGAATCCATTTGTGAGGGCTTAGAATATCACTCAGTAGAATGTGTGTCCCATACCCAGAAAGCACTTGGTTCAATTCCCAACCCCAAGAGCCAAAAGATGGATATGTACACAGCAATGATGTCTTCTTAACAGGACACAGCCAGTGCACTTGTGAATTCAATACATTAGAGTCCAGACCCATCAACATTTCATTATGGAAGGAAGAGGGGGGACCCATGAGACCCCACCCTCTCTGAGAACTATAGGCAGCTAATGGTTGTTAGGGGAAGAAATGTCATTTACTTCTGTTGCTTAGTATCTGAGATGTTTCTCTTGCTCCAGAAAATAACCTTCCACCCATGATCTGGCTAGGAACTCCCTACACTCAGTGGAGTACACACACACACACACAGAGAGAGAGAGAGAGAGAGAGAGAGAGAGAGAGAGAGAGAGAGAGAGAATACATAGAAATAGGAGACCACTTGGTGTGACCAAGGGTTCCAGAGGAAGAGGAAAAAAGCAGAGTGTATTGAAAATTACTAAAATTCATTTTATGAATGTGTGAAACAGTCAAACAATTAAAACCATTTAAATCCCTAGCACCACACAAACCAGGTGTGATGGCAGATCCCTGTAATCTCAGCATTTGGAGAATTAGAAATTCAAGATCACCTTTAGCTTCATAACCAGTTTGAAATCAGTCTGGGATATATGAGAACATGTCTCAAAAGAAATCATAATAAATAAACGAAACGAAACAAGTTGTGGTAAAGTCTAAGGTCCCGTTGTCACAGTTTGCATTCTTCCAACAACCTAAATGACTTTTTTCTTAATTCACATTCACTGAGATTCACCATGCGACAAAGTTCCATGAATTCTGATAAAAATATCAAGTTACATGTCCACCATCAGAGAGGATCGTCCTTCTGTCCTTCCTCTGTGCCTCCACTCCCTCCATGGTAATCACTGGTCTCCCTGTCTGTAACTTTATGTTTCATAGGAATGTCATATAATGGTAATCAAAGAGCACATACGAATTTAAGAATGGCATCTTTGATTTCAAAGGATGTTTGTAAAGTCTCTAGACAACTTGTTTCCTCTTAATCACTGACTAAAAGCTCATTGCATGGATTACCAGTCTGCTTATTCACGTCCCTGTGAAAGGGTTATTGGACAACCCCCAACAGGGTCATGACCCACAGGACTAGACCTGCTGGTCTAGAAGAAGCCAGACTGAACAGGAACAGTCACTTGTTCTCTGCTTCCTACCTGGGGATGCAATGAGCCCCATTGCCTGCTGTTTCGGGCCATCCCCAGCATCGTAGGCTGTATCCTCAGCGACTATAAGAAAAAAAAATAGGTCCTTTATCCCTTAAGTTGCTTCTTACCTGGTATTTTGTCACAGAAACGAGAAAAATAATATATCTTACCCACTTTCAGTTATTATTATTATTATTATTATTATTATTATTAGTCAGGATATGTAAGCCAAAAGTTTGCTTGATATCTTGTTAAATTTTCTGAGTCTTTTAAATAACTTCGTTTAATCTTTTTAATTTAATAAAATTACTGACATAGTCCTACTTTTATTTATTCACTTATTTTTAATGATGTGTGTATATATGTCTGCCTGTGTGTGGGGGTGGTGAGTGTGAGTACCGGCACCCACAGAGGCCAGAAGAGGGTGTCAGATCCCCCGAAGCTGAGACCAGAGGTGATATGAGCTGGCTGGTATGCACTGGCGACTGAAGTAAGGTCCTCATAAGCACTCAAGCTCTTCACCTCCGAGACGCTCAGCCCAATTATTTTGTGCTGCCTGGCTTTGCCCCACTTGTTCTGTGTCTTTGCTCACACTTGTTGATCTTGTTGTAACCAAATGAGGATTTTGTTTTTTTAGATCTTTTTTTTTCCTCTTGTACTCGGTGGGAAATTGTAACTATTTCCCACTTTCAGTTATGTGCTACTAATTATCAAAGTCTAAATTTAATGAGCACTCTTTGTAGGGCAACACACAGACTTCCTACTACTCTAAAAATTCATCTTTCTACAAACTTTTATACTATTTTTAAATTCTATTTTATTTCACTTGGTCTTCTTTTATTTTATTGTGCTTTTATTAAGACAGAGTCTGACTATGAAGCCCAGGCTGGCCACTAATTCATTTGTATCAGCTACTTTGGTGTTAAAACTGTTTTCTGATTAAACACCATGATTAAGACAACTTGTGGGAGGAAGGGTTTGTTTTGGTTTCCGGGTCCAGGGCGATAAGAGTCCCTCATAATAAGAAGACATGTCATTAAGTGGCTGGCATGGTGGCTGGAACAGGAAACTAGAAGCATGAAGCAGAAACAGAGAAGTGGAAGTGGTTTTCGGCCTTAGACCCCTAAAGCCCACCTCCAGTGATGGACTTGCCACAAGGCCACGCCTTCTTCTGCTCACCGCTTCTCTATTCACAAGAGCTGGGACAGGGGACCAACCTAAATGCCCCTCAGTCGAGGAATGGATACTATAAGTGGGGTCCATATACAGCGCTGAATATCATTCAACTCTAAAATAAAATCATGCCAATTGCAGGCAAGTGGAAAAAAACTAGAAAATATATTAAATGAGGCAACACAGGCCCAGAAAGATAACCACTTATTCCTCCTTATTTGTGGATCCCAGCTCTGAACCTTTAGATGTGAGCATGTAACCTGGAGAAACTGAAGGGAGGAGGAACAAAAGGGGGATCATGGTAGGAGGGGGCGAGGCAGATCAAGACAGGGAAATAGTAGCTGAGCACAGGCATTATGCAGAGGGAACGGCAGGGGCGGGGGGGTGGGGAGGGAGAAAATCCTGCATCAGACTTACCTGGGAAATGCGAAGGCAAGCAACAGAAGCCCTGAACAATAACAACACTATTTAACTGCCAGTGGCTGGCGGAAGTTGTGTGAGACTCCACCCCTCGATGGATGACCGAGAGGGAGGGGTCAGCCTTCTCCGGGGACAAGGCCCCTGATAGGTGATCCAATCTCACCTGATCAACTGTAAACATGTGAGCAAAACTAAATGAACCCAACAGGTGCATGCGTGACTTGCACGTGCACGCGTTTAACAAGAATAATTAAGGGATAAGAGGCCAAGAGTGTGAGGAGAGAAGAGGCAGTCGGGAGAAGGCGAGGGAGGAGAGGAGGGAAGGGAAAGGGTTTGAATACAATATCCATATACGACATTCTCAATAAAATAAATCAATAAAATATTTTCTATTTACAACATTTCAAAGCCCACTTTCCACCTGAAGCTTTTCTTCTCCAGTCTGTCACAACAGTGATCGCACGTATGCTATTACTTTTAGGATTTTCTTTCTCCTCCATGTCCTAAAATTTCATGACCGCATGCCTGGATGCGCACACATTTCTTTTCCCAGAGGCTGGGAGGGAGTTTGAACCTGAAGACTTTATTCTTCAATGGTTATCCGAAGTTCTCCGCGCTTACCTCTTCACACCTGTTCTCTGTGAATCCTCACCTGTGCTGATCTCCAGGGAGATGTGAGCTCTTCCCAGTGTCCTCAGGTGCCTCCTGTTTTGTGTCTCTGTGCTGCCCCCCCCCCCGCCCTGATAATCTGCTGGACTTACCTTCCAGGTCCCCAAGCTCCGCCCACCTCTCTCTAACTGACATTAAGTCTATTCACACTCTGGATCTTAATTTTTATTAGAAATTCACTCCTGGAATTTGCGTTTGGTTCTTCTTCAAATCTGCTTAGTCCCTCATTATAATTTTATGCTCCCTACAGAAACTTTAAGCTCCTCTTTAAACATGGTAATCATATTTATTTTGGATTATAAACTTGGTCATTATGGTACCTCAAGTCTGTGCAAACCTGTTTCTTCTGTCTATAGGTTTAACAATGTGTATTAACTGTTCTCCTTCTTAGAAGAATTCTTCAAGGCCTTGGGTGAACATGAGCTTTTTCTCTTCTCTTCTCTTCTCTTCTCTTCTCTTCTCTTCTCTTCTCTTCTCTTCTTTTGTATTTAAGCTTATTTTTACCAGATGTTTGGGATAGTGCTACTCTGGGAATGCTTTAAAACTTGAAATATTTTGGACCGCCTAGACCACATGAATTTGACTTAAATGTCTACATGAAGAGCAGAGTAAGTTTTTAATTATCAAAAGACTTGATTTTTAGTCTTTAACTCCTGATTTGCTTTGTGCTTAAACACATTGCCCCAGAATTTGTATGTAGAAGGGATAAAAAGGGGTGTTAGTTCCGGGGCCGTGTATGTGTGTGTGTGTGTGTGTTTCTTTTTTTCTCCCACACAGAGCTGTTATCCTGGAAAAAATGGAAGGAAGGAAGGAAGGAAGGAAGGAAGGAAGGAAGGAAGGAAAAGAAAGAAGGAAGGGGAATGGGAAGCGGAGGAAAACAGAGAGGGGGGAGAGAGAGAGAAGGGAGGGGGGAAAGGAGAGGGGGAGAGAGGAGGGGAGAGAGGAAAGAGGAGAGGGGGAGAGAGGAGAGAGGAGAGAGAGAGGAGAGAGAGAGGACAGAGAGGAGAGAGAGGAGAGAGAAGAGAGAGGAGAGAGAGGTGAGAGGAGAGAGGAGAGAGGAATCAAAGATCAAGTGTAGCTGTGTTGGCAACCACCCTTGAGGTAAAGACGTTTCCAGACTTCAGTTTGCTGTCCTTGGCTCCCATCCCCTCTTAGATAAGACCCACTAAACATTTGCTGGCATATTTTACAAAATTCGTCCGTGACTTAAGACTTTTAAAGACTATGCACTCATGAGCTTTTCTGCTGTTTTGTTAGGAAAATTGTTTCAGGTACTTAGCCATCATTGTGCTAGAAACAGAACCGTTCATTTTCTGAATTTCCAAAGGAGTCGGAATAAATTCCTTCTCAATCGAAAGAGGCAGAAATCAGCGCCTGACTTCTCCCAGGGGACGTAAGAAAATGCGACAGTCATTACCTTCACATGCCTGCACACACAAAAGCAGACTTCAGGCTTCTGGGGATGAGACAGGCTCGGCCTCTGTGACACCAGGTCTCCTCTCCAGACAGATTACAGTAATTCAGCCAACATTCCTAGCACAACTATTATACATCCTGCAGATACGGTGGTGAACAAAAGTCCCTGTCCTCTCTGATTATGAACATCATCATAAATTGATAATATAAATGTAAATGCTGTGCAGATCCCTATCAATACCTTTTCAGTACCATGTTCCAATCAGCAGAGAGGTCTGTACCACAGTTGGGCCACAGCTATCAGTAAGTGTCGTATTTCCCGGTGCCTGCTCAGCAGGTGGGAAAAAAGTAGAGTGAAAAGGCTTTATTTCTCATTTAACAGCCAGTGGTCCATGAATGATCCATTATTTCTCTTTCCCTTGAGTTAAATATCTCTAAATCTCTGGCCTTCCGACTGGGCATAATTGGGAGCAAGGAGGCTACGTAGTCTGCATTTGCATGACGAGCCCTGGTGCAGTTGGTCATGTTCTGAGTTTCATCCTTTGAAGAAAATTGGGTTTTCTTTCTTTATAGTCTGCGTCAAATCATGCTGAGAGCGCTTGTCCTTAAGCTACAAGGTAGATAAGAAGTTGAATATAGGTTGTAGTAAGTTGGGAATGTCCGAATAAATTAAGCTCACCTCAGGGTTTGGAGGTCTTAACCCTTGTTCTAAGCTTTGACCTTCAGCGTCTGAAAGAATCTACACGAGCAAAGACGAAGTACCTGGGCTGGAGAGATGGCTCAGCCACTATGAGCACTGACTGCTCTTCCAAAGGTCCTGAGTTCGACTCCCAGCACCCACATGTTGGCTCACAGTCATCTGTAATGGAATCTAATGTCTTTTTGTGTCTGAAGACAGTGACAGTGTACTAACATAAATAAAAATAAATAAATCTTACAAAGAAAGACTAAATTCCAAGGGATCTGCTGGCTCAGAGCAGGGACTACTACCTGGCCAGAATAACTCAAGCTAACACGTGATGACCCAAAAAGAAAGAATACTGTCTTTCCTCTTCTCCCAAATAGCTTGTCGTCTCCCAACTTCCTTATTTCACACCAAATTATACTTTGTTCCTTCATCCCCTGTCACATACATCTTCCTCCTGTCCAGTACACATCTTGCAGCAGTGCAAGACATTTCAGACATACGGCCACGCGTGGCTGAGGCTCTCCGGCAAGCTGGAGTAAGCATGCCATTTAATAATCCAAGCTGATGAAACTATTCTGCCACCACCACCACTGATGATGGCTCGAACTGAAAAGTTCTCACACAAACCTCCTACGATTTTCTATCTCTCTTCTCTGTCAGCCCCGCCCCCAGTGCACCCTTCGGGGCCACACTGACCACATTAGCATTCTAAAAGAAAATTATATGGGTTAGAGAGAGAGTTCAGAAGTTGAGAAGGCTTGCTGGCAAGCAGGAGGACCAGGGTCCATATCCTGGTGCTGGGTATAAGAAGCTGAATGTCCCTGCTGATACCTGGAAACCCCTCGAGCTCCAAAGAGGACAGAGGCAGGAGGGTCACCAGGGCATGCTAGCTTCTAGCCTAGCCATGAAAATGCAAGTCCTATATCCTGCCTCAAAGGCCTAAGAGGAGAGTTATAGACAAGGACATCAACCCCGCTCTGGGCTCTGTACACATACAAACATGTGCACCCACACAAACATGCAGGTATGTTCACACAAACACATACACACACATCCAAGCATAAACAAATCTCTTCTAAAGATTTTTGGTTCAAAAAATTTTTTCATGTGGTATATTTTGATCATATTTTTCCCCCTCTCCCAGATTCCCCCATCTCCCAACCCACCCAACTTTACTTTCTTTCACTGTTGTTCAAAAGAAACAAAAAAAAAAAATCAGAAACAAATGGAAATTAAAAATTAAACAAAGAAAAACCCAGCAAGACAAAAACATACCAAACAAAATCCTTCCCCAACATGCATACACACACACACACACACAGACACACACACACACACACACACACACACACAGAGAGTGCGGTGGATGTACTCAGTGACACTTCATTGGAAAAGAATGATTTTCTGCTTTCAGCAGGCATTGACTGCACATAGCCTCTTGGTTAGGGGTGGGACTTTGTGTCCACCTCTTCTCAGTGCTGGGACTTTGTCTGGTATGGACGCACACCGGTCTTATGCAGGCCACCACAGCCTCCATGAGTTTTTATGTACATCAGTCCTATCAAATCTGGAAAGCAGTTTTCTTGACCATCTGTCACTTCCAGCGTCTTACAATCTTTCTGCCTCCTCTTCCACTTAGATCCCTGAGCTTTGAAGGGAAGGGTTTGATGGAGACGTCCCATATAGGAATGACTGTTCCAAAGCTTCTCATAATGTCCAGTTGTGAGTCTCTGTGTTAATTAGCACCCATTGAAAAAAGACTATTTTCCGAGGAGCGCTGAGTGAGGCACTGATCTATGGGCATAGAGATAGGCTGTTAGGACTGATATTTTGTGGCTGTGTTCCTTTAGCAGAATAATGGTAGCAGGTTTTCCCAGAGGGTCCATAAACTATCTAGTCTCAAGTTCTTGGACATTTTAACCATATCAGGTATGGATTCCATTTCATCTCATGGAGTATGTTAGGATAAAAGAAATCTTTTAAACAATTTTCTACTTATATCAGTCAGTAACAAGTAAATGTATGCTCCTCTCCTAATCTCTAACCAACATGAGCATACCACAGCCAACACTGTTTCATCCAAAAGTTCTTGGTATTCTCTGAGTTAGCCCTGGAAGCCTCTTAGGAAACTATTAAAGGGTCAGGGAGCAGATGGCTAGCCTTCCATCCAAATCATGAGAGGATTTGGGTGGTAGGAATTCGCCTCAAAAGAGCTCACAGAATTGTCTAGTGAAATGCTGTCATGTTTAGATCCCACCGACAGTGCTAAACTCTGAGCTTGGTACTGGTAAAAGCCTAGGATTCAGAGAAGCAAAGGTTTCAGGGGAGTGGACTGCAGTTTGTGACAATACCCAGCAACCCATCCTAGATGTGGTATCCACTCTAGAAGGCCTGGGGACCAGAGCAAAGGAGAGGCTCAGCAGCACAGTCATGTAGAGCAGTTCCAAAAGCTCTGGTCGGAAGAGAAAGGCATTCTCAGGGAACAGCCTGCCAGAGGCCACAGGCCAGCTGGAGGAATGCACAGCACTCCACATTGGCTAATGGCCCTGCCTGTCAGAACTCTTGGCAGAGGCCCTGATTATAACTGTGAGAAACTGCTGCCTCCCTACAGTGACCCCCACCCCCAAAACCAAGGGAACATTTGAGATCTACTAACAAAAGCTGTGAGACAAGGCCTTGAAATATTTGAGGAGAGAAACTCTTAGAAGCAAGAGGCCTCTTGCCTGTCAAAGATGGAGTTCTAAGCTTTGATACTTAGAATACAGCTGTAAATCTAATTCATTTTAATGTCTACAAATGAGTGAATACAGAACTTTGAGTCACAAAGGTTGAGACGACTTCTTCTTCTTCTTCTTCTCCTCCTCCTCCTCCTCTTCCTCCTCCTCCTCCTTCTTTCTCCTTCTTCTCTTTCTCTCCTCTTTCTTCTTCTCCTTCTCCTTCTCCTTCTCCTTCTCCTCCTTCTCCTTCTCCTTCTCCTTCTCCTTCTCCTTCTCCTTCTCCTTCTCCTTCTCCTTCTCCTTCTCCTTCTCCTTCTCCTTCTCCTTCTCCTTCTTCTTCTTCTTCTTCTTCTTCTTCTTCTTCTTCTTCTTCGAATTCATGCAGTATTGGAGTATCCATCAAAGAAAAGTATCACTTCGCCCATGCACCCCGATTCTTAAGACAAGTGGGATATTATAAAATATTCGACCTTTGGACATAAGAATGCCTAAACCTTGCAACCTCTGTGGTGATAAGTATATCTTTAAAGAGATCACTTGTGGTGGAGAGCTATGAATCCTTCAAGCTGTCAGACTAACCTGTCAGGAAAGGAGTGCCCACTTGTACTCTAGTGGCTTTATTGTTATGATGGGGATAGTAGCCAACTACTCTGCGCCTGGAGTTGATGCACACACTCCACAGAAAGGATTCCATTCCCAGTACTACCAACCTGGCCAAAATCCCACTCTGAAGGAAATCATAAGCCTGGGGGGCAGGATGAATACTGTTCTTTAACTAAGATGGCACCATATTACATTGCCTTCTAATAGTTTTTGTTTATATTCATAGGCAACGGCTACTCTCAGCCTCAACTCAGCAAGCAGCTCTCTTCCTACGAGGACGTTTCCGGATCCGTCCCCCTCAGCCTCTCGCCACCACAGCACCCATCTTTCTCAATAACCATAAATGCCTGTTTATTTTCCTGTCTTACTTTCCGGACTATAAAGACATGCTTACAATTTTCTCACTGGACTTCTTCCGCCAGGGATGCCTCTGGCAAAAGGAGAAGTTCCTCACTAAGTAGGAATCTAGAGACTGTGGGAGACGCTGCCCCGCGGCAATGTTCCTGGCCAATAAAAGACCTCAGTTCAAGCCATTAAAAAAAGTATTATTATTACTACTATAAAAATCTCTTCCTAGATTAGTCTTTAAAGTTAGATCAGACATTAACTACCCTAGAAATTATGCATAGTGTTTTTTGTATAGTCAAAGCACTTCTGCATCCATCAATTAATTTTGATAATTTACCATCATTAGCCAGCTAATTAAATTTGAAAATGAACCTCTAGAGGAGAAAGACCAATTTGAAAATATTACTTCAGGCAGATGTCCATGGGCTCAGCTCCTCCTTTTCTGACCTTCCATAAAATTAGTAAGCTCTGGGATGGAACCGGGCCAGGCAAGAGTCCCCTGGGCTTCTCCTCCTCCTTATAGTCTAAGCCCAATGCTGGCCTCTCCAGAGCTTCCACAACAAACAGCCAGGAGAGACTCCTGAAGTGTCATGTTCATCAGGATCACAACATCTTTATATTCAGCAGCTCTACTACAAATGCGTGCAAAATACAGAACTCCTCTGGCCCTTGCTCTTGCAACAAAACTGGGAAAGGGGGAGGTAACTTGGCTGTGATTGTAAACCAAAAAAGCCTCACAGTGTTTAGAGGAGACTTAGGAAGGGCTTGCACAGCACCAGGTTGTGTTTCTATAAACTGAAACTCTAACCCCCCAATGTGATATCTTTAATTGCATCCTTTTGGAGAAAAATAGCTGTATCCCTAGTAAATGGATAGAGCATCTCTATGCAGATGGTTAAAAACAATAAAAAGAAAATGTCTGATGTATCTAACACCTGTCTGGTGCTAAGGTTGACACTATAGATGTGTCAAGAAGTGAGAGGAAGTGTCTTAATGATTTCTCTAACCGTGGCTGCCAAGATCGAATAGAAAAATACAGGGAAAACGAAGAGAGAATCACTGCCTGTGTTATTCCAAAGAACTTAAATTTGGTTTTGCATGAGGAATGATGAAGAAGGAAAAAAAAATCTCTCAACCCCTCCCCCCTCACTGATTATACCTTCCAAAAGTTAAAGGTAATTATTACGAAGCAAATGAAAACTTCTATTGTGTAGACATCACCCAGTCCATAATACTTCTCACTGCAACTCAAAGAGAGTTGCCTGTACAAAGAAAGCACCAAGGAGGATGAACGCTGTGGAGTGGATAAAGGTGCCTCACAGAGCTCTGCCTGGGGAACTAGGGCTGCATATTACAGTACAAGTCTTCCTCTTAGATTTATTTCCCTTTCATACATCAGAGCCAGGACCTCTCACCTGAAATCTGTAGAGCGTTCCACAGCTCAATGCAAAGGGAAGTAGAGTTGCCTGGTAGACACACACACACACACACACACACACACACACACACACAGGCATGTTGCAGTCACATAAGCACTGGAATGCTAGAAATACTATTGTGGAATGGTAGCCCCAGAAGTAACTTGATTATTTTCCATTTGTTTATCAAAGATGCTACTTCTGCATTCCATTAAGGAACTCTCCAACCCAAAGTATACAAACAAGCCTTACACCCACAACAACCACTGGCACTCTTGGAAGCAGACCGACACCCTGCTGGCTCTGTTCCAGGGCCAAGAAACCATGTCATGCTGTCTCTTTCATGGGCATGCTGGACTCAGCGCTTTTCCGTGTGCTCTTAAGAAAAAAAGGAAAGACGAAGTCTCTGGATGCAATCAGTGGTTCTCCTGGAAGCACAAGGAGGTTTCACTGCACGCTCAGTGCCTGTGGAGCCTGACGATGGCAGGGCCACTTACATCTCCCATAATACTAACAAATACGACAGGAATGACAACATTTTCAGGAGCATCGTGATTTGTGTTAGAACTTCACCTTGTGAAACGGGTAGTTTATTACCTCCATTTACAGGGCTGGCTGGTACTACAGCTGAGATTGACTCCAACTCAGGCGATGTGCGGGTGGTGTGATAGAATGAATCCCAGTCGCTCTGCATTACTGAAATGTTTCTAAATGAAACCCTGGATAAAGGATCGGAGGAAGAGCTTGATTGTTCCTCAGTGACATCAGCAAGTGTTGTGGTTTTGTCTCCTTCCCCTCCAGAAGACTCCCATTGAGTCCAATGTCATCTGTTCATAATTATAAGATGGCACTACTGTTTCCAGCCTCAGTCCACCTGTAGTTCGCAAGGTTTCATAGCAGAAATGGTATTATCTGTGTAATGGGTGTGCTGTAAAAGTGACAGCATCTTGCTGTCCTGTGAGCCGTAGTTAAACGCACACTCTCAGCACCTACTCACATGTTTTGATATGTTCCTCCAAATCAAGATTCAGTGGCCAAGATAAAGTCTGAAAATGGGCCCAGACCTTGCAAACAAACACAAAAACAAAACATGGATTCCAAGAAGGAAACTAAAATCCACCACCAAAGAAGAAAGGATAAACGTGCAAGAAGCAGTGACGGCTTCTCCTACACTCATCACCTAAGGCCAGCTAACCCATGTCCCATCACCACCACCAGGGTTGGTTCTACTGTGATGTCCAGGCCAGTTGCAGCCCCCGCTCTCCCTTCCCAGAGTGCTGTAGCTGGTGAGGGGTGGGGCCAGCTCTCCAGCTCTCATAACCCCAGGGCCAGGTCTCCTGCCTGCCACAGGTAGCAAGGAGTAAATAGGAAGTCAGTCTCTCTTCCTTGTCCACAATGCCCACTCTGGAAAGGAGTGGTAGGGCCAGCTCTTCCATGCTCATAGGTAGGGCCAGTGGGCTGAATCACCAACAAGTACTGCAGCTGGCTAGGGGCAGAGTCAGCTCTCCTGTTCTCAGGCCTCCAGGGCCAGTTCTCCCATGAAGCCCAGGTGAGGGATAGGCCCAGTTCTGCACAGCCCTCAGACCTCAACAAGTCCCCAGGTAGCAGCCCAGATCAGGGATATCCATCTGGCCTTTAGAGGCAACAGGCCCTTACTGCTGTAGGGTCATAGACCCAGACATGGCCCCTGGTGGCAGCACAGGCCAGGGACCCACCGTCGTCCCCGGTGGCATCACTGGCTACTCACATCAGGCTCACTACCCTCAAGTCTCCAGTTCTGCCTCTCTTCACTGTGCCCACATCTTCCTGTTTCTCTTTCTCTTCCATTTCTCCACTACTTACTTGTGCCTCTTAGTGGCATGCAGGGTCTCTGAGTGTCTGAGGTTGTCTCAGGAGAGATCCCGGAAGTGCAATGTCATGGTGCCAGGCAGGGGTCATCTTAGGCATGGTCTCCTGCTCCCTGGGCCTGCACAGCACCGGACTGATGGTCATCTCAGTCTACTCAGGATAGCTCCCTGCCCTGGCAGGCCTCATAGTGCTGGTCAGGTGGCTGTCCTGGGCTTGTTCCTCACCTGGTCACATGAGTTGACAGTGACCCCGTTGAAAGGGTCATCTGTCTCTGGCTCACTCTCTCCAGGAGCTCGTGGTCTCAGGTGACGTTCTTCTAGTCTCTGGCTCGCTTCCCATCCTGGGAGCCTATCTGGGCCTGCCTGGTAATCAACTGGTGGTCATCTCAGACTAGCCCCCTAGTGACTGAAGGGTGCTTGTCTCAGGCTTGATTTTTTTCAGAGTGTTAGGCTACTAATCATTCAGATGTCCATGATCAGAACACTGAGCATAGACATAGCCTCTGCCACCTGCTGACAAACCTGTGACACAGCGGCCACACCTGCAAGGCCTCTAAGGGCCTTCAATGTTTTCTTAATTATCAAAGGGCTTACTGAATAGTTACTGACCTGAAACTGAAAGCAGTGTTCCATGGAATAAATGGGATGATCATTGGTTTTGAAGGTCACCTGAGTGCTCATCTTGCCGAGTTCCTCCTACCACTTCCTTCCTTCCCCTCCCCCCTAGTCTTTCTCTATGCCTGCCACTGTGCTGTACATCTTCTATGCTCTATGTCTAATCCCAAACTCAACACTAGGATGTCTATCAGTCAACCTCTGAGTGGCTCTTCAGATGGAACTGCAATTGATCTACATGTGCCCACTGCCTGTCTTTGTATTTTAAATGCAAACAACGACGGGAGGGGTATGGGACACAGTGACAGTGTGTTCTCAAAATCAAGCCAGGGAGAGCCAAGGAAACAAAGAGCCCTAACAGGGCACTGGCTCCTTTTGTTCCTTTGTAGTATACGGGAAGCTTCATTAAGTGCTGCTCCTCTCACAGGGTCCCTGGTCACCTTCCTCCCACCCCTGAGCCTCCCTCTCCCTGGACACACACCCTTTGCTCCCCTATTTCAACTTGGCTATAGATCTCTTACTCAGTGTGCCACAGCTAGACTTGTTTTATGGACTGCCCCAACATCTGTTTTTTTTTTTTTTTTTTTTTTTTTTTTTTTTTTTTTGTAATCACTACAAAGCTCTTGTAATTACTTCACCTTCATACTTACAGGACCATGTTTTAACTGCTTGTCTGTGAAGCCAAATATAATTGAATTGGAAGAGACATGGAAATCATCTAGACCAGTGGTTCTCAACCTTCCAAATGCTGCCACCCTTTCATACAGTTCCTCACATTGTGGTGACCCCCCAACCAGAAAATTAATTTTATTGCTACTTCACAACTATAATTTTGCTACTGTTATAAATCACAATGTAAATATTTGTGTTTTCTGATGGTCTTAAGTGACCCCTGTGACAATGTCATTTGATCTCTCACACACACACACACACACACACACACACACTCACAGGTTGAGAACCACTGACCTAGACCCTTACCACTCAAAGTGTGCAGCATGGTTCAGATATGAAGTATCCTCGGGGAAATGTTCATGTGTTGAAGGCTTTGTCCCCAGATGATGGGTGCTATTAAAAGGTGATTGGGACACACAGGTGCTGACTTGAGTGAGTTAACACATTGATGAGTTCAAACCTGGCCGTTAGTAAGTGGCACCTAGATGAAGGAGATCGCTGGGGCCGCGCCCTGCAGGGATTTATCTTGTCTCTTGGCTTTCCCTGCTTCCCGTCTACTGTGAGCTGAGCGGTCCTGCTCCATCGCACACTTCGCCTTGGTGTTCAGCCTTCCCACTGGCTAAAGCAGTGTAGCCACATGGGCATGGACTAAATCCATCTGAAATGATGAGCCAAAATAAACCTCTCCTCCTTCTAAGTTGTCTTTCTTGGGTATTCAGTCATGGTGACATAAAGTAACAAACACAATCTAATTGGTAGATTAGTGACACTGGACCAGCTTTACCTGCCTATTGGAAATCTGACTCTCGAGCCTGCCCCAGCCCCCGAATTTCGACAAAATCCCAGGGTGATAAACATCCATTTGATTTTGAAAGTAGATGCTATAGAAATGCTATCTCATTTCACAGAGAAGCAGCATATCTAAAGTGAGTGGTTGAGACAGACTAGACCCCAGGTTTCTTGAGTAGTTAACTATGTACAAGTTAACTCTTAAATACTCTTGATTCATTTTTATGCTTAACTAGTTTGTTGGGCCTTTACTTCCATGTGAATTGGTAGACACCAACACAATAAAAGCTAGTATTTGGTTTTCAGGTTCATCTTGTTTCATCGACTATGACTTTATATATATATATATATATATATATATATATATATATATATATATATGGTCTCACTGTATAGCCCAGGCTGGTCTCAAACTTGTGGTTCTCCTTGTGGATTCTCAAGCACTAGGATTTAGAGATTTATTCCATTATGCCCACCTCAATCTATTAACATAGCTTCATATTTTTCTGCAGCCTTATTCCCTTTCATGTTCCAATTCAATTTTCTCACTAGGACCTCCAAGTAATGAATTCAGCAGAGCTTGTCTTTCGTGTCTTATTTTCCTCTCCCATTTCCCTTCTATGATGCCCTTGGCTAATTATTAACTAGTCTCTCTTTGTACTAATATTTTATTTAGAATAAATGGCTGGAATGAAATAGATGAAAATAGTCTCAACTTGATTTTATTTTAGTGCTTGGCTAAAATATTGAAATTTAAATTACAATTGCTTTATGGGATGGGGAGTTTGCTAATCCATTTTAGAACCTATGGACCTCATAAGTCAGGGATACAGGAAATTATTACTTATGACTTACTCAGATTTTGAACACTTTTGTATCATTATAACTTCCTACTTTCAAAGACAGAATACCCCATGCTTTCACCTTTGAAATTTCCAAAGCTCATTGAGAGGAATGAGACAAATAAAGAAGTGTAGGAAAAAAGAAATATCACTTTCAGCCCCCCACACACACACACACTCCTTACCGCCTCGCTACATTCTGAAGTCTACAGCCCTGTATATCTGGGATGTTCTTCTTCCCATCACTCCCACCTATACAGTCTCCATTAGTGTTTTTCCCTGATCCTTTTAACCTGTAGCTGAGAGAAGCTTGCCTAGGACCCTTAGGGTCTATAAGAGTACATTTTTGTACATTTGCATTTCAGTGTCCCAAACGTAGAGAGGAAGGAGATGGACAGTGCACAAAGACACTCGGGCCACCTGACAACGCGCACAACACACTGGCGGGTGACTCTGAGGCCCTCTCTGAAAGGCATGGCTCTGGCTAGTGTGTCTTCAGCAAAAAGGGGAAGAGACATCTACCCCTGACTAGCAAGCATCCCTCTTGTTCCTGTCCTCAGACACTGTCATTTCCGGTTTAAATTATTCCATAACTTTATGAGGAGCTACATTTGAACGTTTCTGAAACAAACAAGCAAAAACCCTAATTTTTTCCCATCACCTCTCCCTACATCTCTGTTTGTTTTGAGAAATTTTCGTGATCAGGAAAAGCTAAGAAATATGCAAGATGTCAGAAAACTCTTGAAACTTGCTTCTAGAGACAAATTTCTCCCTGTCCTAATAAACAGCAAAGTTGAAAATTACTTTCTAATGTAACCTGAAGTCATTTACAAACAAAAGGCCCCTTTCCCATATATTTCCACTTCTTTTTTTTTTAAAGATTTATTTATTGTTATATGTACACTCACTGTAGCTGTCTTTAGACACACCCAAAGAGGGCATTAGATCTCATTACAGAGGGTTGTGAGCCACCATGTGGTTGGTGGGATTTGAATTCAGGACCTTCAGAAGAGCAGTCAGTGCTCTTACCTGCTGAGCCATCTCACCAGACCCCTATTTTCCACTTCTTTATCTGACAATCTGAGACTAATTTACTGGTAGAAGTTTCTTCTGCGTTCTTGTTGCAGGGAGAACGGAGAGGTCATGAGACAAGGCACATGAATCCATGTATTCTACTTTGCCCAGAATTAAGCTTACTTTCACCTTTCCCCATGTGTTTGGAAGGATAGAGAGGGTCCTCGTTAGGTGCTGCAAGCTTGGCAGCTGTGTAGTAAAGGGAAGCACAGAGGTAGGACCATCTCTAGACCAGAAAAGATTCTATTCTTATGCAAGACTCTCTGAAGTACACGAAGCAAAGTTCACAGTGGCTGCTTCATCTCGCAGTCTCCTGCAGATCCAAAACTTCTCTTCTACTGATGGAGTATTGCTCACATTCAGCAACCATAAGTAATAGGAGAGGGAGAATGGGTAATGTATGGAGGGAGACAAAAGACAACCAGAAACAACATCCATGGTGGCCTGAAAATAAATAGCGCAATTTGTTTATACACGTTTGGTTTATGACAAATAACCTCAGAATCACAAATTGCTTGTACTATCTCCTCCATGTGAAGAAATCCATCTAGGTTCCCATGGCAGTGTCAACACAAAAAAAATATGACTTTCATCTCAAAGAGGATAAAAGATGGTTTAGTCTTAAACCAGATATGACCATGGCCTGAGCAGACAGATTTGGGTTATCTTACAGTTCATGTTCCAACTTATTAACAGTTACATCAAGTTTCTCACATAACAGAACAACAGCAATGACAAAAACCTCGACACATTTTCAAATAATTTTATGGAAATATCAGATAAGTGGGTTCCAGAAAACTAGGGAAATCTCATCTGTAGCCTCGGATGCAACATGATCTGACTCGATTCCTAGCCTTTTGGTTGGTGGGGGCTATGTTTGTGCATTTCAAAGGATCTACCCAACAGTCATGAAGATGTTAGTGTGTACATAGAGGACAATCAACAGCTGTTAAGGGAACCAAAGGTTGCTCGAGATAATGTGGTCCTTGACAGGCCACGCTGCAAACACTCCACAACCATCAATGTTGTAATCAGCAAACCAGCCTTAAGGAAGGTTCAGCTTGATATCAAGTTTCCACCAGGGACTTTCATTCATACCAGAAGTGACAAAAACAAGTTGAGAATGATGACAAGATGGAAAACACAGCATCAGAACTTTGTAGGCATAATACATTAATACATGGGCCCGGCTTCAAACGTTAAAGGAGGCCTAATCTACAGACAAATCCAGGATCTGGAGTTCCCCTGAGAAAATGTTTTATCTTATTCATTCACTCATTTAATGGATGTGAAAAAGAGGCTAGAGATGGTTCAGTAGTTAGGAGTTACCTCATTGCTCTTGTAGAAGACCTGGAATTTGTTTTCTTATCAGACAGCTCAGAACCCTCTGAAACATCAGCTCCAGAAGAACCAACATGGTCTGCTGGCCTCCTCAGGCACATGTACTCAAACACACACACACACACACACACACACACACACACACAGAGAGAGAGAGAGAGAGAGAGAGAGAGAGAGAGAGAGAGAGAGAGAGACTTAAAAATTACATCTCTACTAGGACTTAATAAGTGACAGCCAAATAGTAGTACAATGTCGCTCAAAAGACAGAGAATTGTGATAGAATTAAGAAACAGCATCCACCTTGGAGAATTAAATCAAGCAAATGGTGTGTGTATGTGTGGTTGTGTGTTGATAAATGAATTAGATGGTAGGCATAGGAAACAACAACAACAAAACATTACTTTTTGCTGAAGAATAAACCGTGAGACAAGATTACAGCAGATGAACACAGATAAGCAACCACACAGAGCAAGTCATTTATAGAGAGGTTTATTTAGTTCGTGGTTCTGCCCTTGGTCTCAGGTGAATGGTCTGAAGGCAGAGAATCTCGCTTGCATGGTGCTAGAATTTGTTTAGCATCCGGTTAAGGCTTTCTTGCTACACTTCAACTCAGCAGAAGGCACTGCATAGTGAAACGGAGAGAAAGTAAGCCACAGAGAAGTCATTTTTATGGGAGAACCACTCCCACAGTAAGCCATTAATTTACTAATTAATCAATTCAGGAAGACAAATGTCCTTTGGTTCCACGAATTCCCAATGGTTCTACCTCCAAAGACTTCAATGTGAATTTGAGGATTAAACTCGCAACATATGAACTCTGTGAGACAAATAATGTATCCAAACTAGAGGAAAGGGTTGTTGCTGGTGAAAAACTCTTATGCCGTATTAATACACATCCATTCACTCTTTAAAGAAACTTTGAAGCCATTGCTGTAATTCAGCCATAAATATATCATCAACTTTTCTTGTGAAGGAGAAGCACTCCATTGTTTGTGCGGAGCATGCATTGGAGACATTTGAGACCGGAGATAGAAAAAAGTGACAATGGCATCATCATGTGATTAAAAGACAGGTAAGGAGACCACACGAGAGGGGCAGCTGGGAATGAGGATCTGTGAGTAGAATTCAGAACTATGTATGGTAGTGAGCTGAATGAGAAGACAGGAAGAAAGTTAATGTTCACAATGGCCCTCAAGCACTCAAGTGCCTTCTTAAGTGACTAATAGGTGACTGGGCCACAAATAAAAGAATTATAAAGAAGAAGCTTTGGGGGAAAAGATGCGAAAGCCATACTATGTTTGAGGGAACTGAGTGGCTTCCTGGTGTAAAGTTTTTGCTCAGTCATTGCACAGAGAATTTGCAAGTCAGACCAAAGGCCTGGAATTTGGACATCATAATCAACAAGCCAGGGGAAATCGAAGCCCGTGAGGTGAATACTCAGAATTAGAAGCCAACTGAGCTTCAAGGTGTAACCTTGAACAACCCCAAAATTTAAGAGACAAGAAAAGCAGAAAGAAAAAAGAAGATGACGAGTTACAAAGATGAGGATAACGAAGAAGGTGGAGAACATGGATGCTGCCTGAAGGTTTGCTTGCTGGGTATCAGATGACGTGCATCATATAGAGCAGAGGTACAGTGATGTAAGACTTACACATCCTGATTGATGCAGCGATGAAGAAGTCGCTGGCCAGAGAAACAGAATGGAGTGATTTAGAAAGAAAAATAAAATGCAGAAGTAGGATCAGAAAATAGGTCTGCTCACAAAGTTTACTTGGGGAATGGAGAAGAGACACTTGGTGAAATTTGTAGAAGCTTTAAGCTCAAGGAAAGCTTTCGGGACTGAAGGCAAGTTGAGTTAAGTTCAAAGACTTAACACAGGATGGAGAGGGCTGAGTATGCAACAAGCTCCAGGAAGGCCGGAAGCAGTAAGATCCAGAGCCCGGAGCAGAGGGATCCCTCAAGGTCTAGAGGAAAACTTACAGTGATGTTTAGAACGATTTTGTTTGAGCAACATAAAATGTAACACAAAGAAGTTAAACAATAAGGAGACTAGGTCATCATCTAAGTCAAAGAGAAATTACAGATGGCTTACCTACAACTCTAAGACTCAGGTTCATTCCCAAATGCCTGACATCCTCAACCAATCTTCTACTCCCATCATAATGAGAAGCTCTAGTTCACACAGAACAATATCAGAAGACTTAAGAGTAAAGAGCTACCTTAAGGGTTCTGTTTTGGTAAGGAAAACACTTAGTCTTCTGACTAAGGAAGGAAGGGAAACAACCAGGAAATGAGCAGATGTCAAGTGACCAGGAGGAAAACACATGGGGTAAGTGGGCCATGTGGCTTGGAGGGACAAAGAACGTTGCCACAAGAGGTGTTGAGGGTCTGCAGGTAGAGCCGGGACAGCAGCAGGTGCTCTCCTGGGCAGGTGTCACACAGTGTGGGAGAATGGCCAGCGTTTTGGTGAGGACAGCAGAGGAGGGGGAGAATTTCAGGTCTCAGTACAGAAAAGGGAATTGAGAGCTTTCTGCTCTCCGAGGACACGGATGATTGGGTGTTACCAACTGACTTAGCAACACCCCCAAGGGATTCTCAGCACATTTGACAATGACAGATGGTAGCCTGTCTCAAACTCAGGGCTCCTTGCTATACTTATACTTCCATCTACCAAGGGAGGAGTTTCAAAGTGACCATGACTTCTACACTTGATAAAACATTAACAATGTCATTACTAATGCAAGAAAAGCTTCTTATGCCAGAGCAAATAAAAATAAAGGTGTGCGCTGAGATATGAGACACGGTGGCTCTGAGCAGGAATTTATGTTTCTGCTCAGCTGGCTCCTGCTCCCCGGTACCTGGCTGTCTCTCATTTGCATTTCTGCTTTCTTTTCTCATTATGGTCACTATTTACTTGAGAGATGATAGGACCTCAGCTGAGGATGGAGAACAATTAGCATATAAACAGGTTTTTTAAAGAACTGGAACAGAAAAAGACTTTACAGGCTGCCGACGCCTAGAGTCTTGACCCCCAAAATAATCAAGGCAAAGGACATTTGGGCAATCTTTAGCCAGCCCTAAAATTACCCCTGGTTTGCTTTGACTGACCTAAGGTGGGTGATCATTTAATTTGGCTGCAAGCTGCCTCCAGGTTTACTTTAACACTCTAAACAAACTATTAGTACCAAATACTCCATACTTGAAGGAAATGTGGTGTGCTGGGAATAAAGACCTTAAGAGCTAGCATGGTAAGTCCGAGCTCCTAAACTAGTTTCCATGCTAGGCTTAATTTCCCTTGATGAGTACGTGAACTCCAAATAATGACAGTAGACAGTAACATTTATGGAGAGCTGTAAATGAGTTGATTTCTTTTGTCACATCTCCAGAAAAACCCCAATTCTACCTACCTTCCAGGGTCAGCCTCACTCCGCAAAATAATTGGAGTCTACACCTAAGATACTAAATTAAAAAGAGGTTTGTTTTCTATTTTTAAATTTTATTTTATGTGTATGAGTGTGCTGCAGGCATATATACATGTGGGCCACATGCATGCCTGGTGCCTGCTGAGGTCCGAAGAGGGCGTTGGATCTCCTGGAACTGAGTTAGTCACAGATGGTTCTGAATGACTAGAATGTGTTGGGAACTGTATTTATATCCTCTGCAAGAGCAATGTGTACTCTTAACCACTGAGCCACCCCTCCAATGACCCTAACAAGTTGTGTGTCTTAAGGTAGGTTCAAATGTTCTTCAAGTCCTTGGGGTCCTCTCATGTCTCAGTTCCTTTCTCCATCTTCTCCCCCAGGTACCATCTTTGCTCTCCCACTAAAGGTTAAACATGGCGCTTTCTCATTAGGCCTCGGTGTAACACCAACATAACTCCTTTTCCTAAAGGTCTGAGGAGGAAGCTGACTGATGTTTACTGTCACATAAAGCATATCTGGCCCTTCTCTTCCAGGTCCGAGCTCACACCGACGTATCCCTGGCATTGCAGCTTCTCACAGTACAGTCTCTCTCCTGTTCATTTTCTGTAAACTCTGGGGCTAAAGCAAATGCTTTTTTATTGCTTCATTATGCAGGACACTCACAGGTCTCTTTGTCTCACACTGTCTCTCCTGGGTTTTACCTGCAAAAGGAATTAAAAGCCCTTTAACATGAAATGCTCGTGTGGATTCTACCCTAAACAATATGAAATGTGTTATGAAATGGTGTCGATACAGTGATTTTTTTCCCAGCATCTTTCCTGGATCACATTTCTCTTCAGCTATTCCTCTCCACTGTACTTGAGAAGGGAAGGAGTCAAAAGTTACTCCCCCTCTGTCCCTGGCATGTGTCATATGAGCTGGGATTTAATTCTCTGCTCACACACAAGTCACTTTAAAATCTCACAGTGGCATTGTGGAGTTTATATTATTGTCGCCATTTTACAGGTAGTGAAGGCTAGCCTGAGGAACTGAAGTCATTTGCCCAGTAACACAAAGAAAATGAGTTGTAGTGTCAAGATTAGAAGTCAGGGATTGAGCTAAGGGAGTCCTCCAGAAGCCTGCTTCCACACAGAAAGTTCAGCTGCCTTGAGGTCACCATGCTGAGAGGAAGCTCCGGTAGCTCTATGGAATCGGGAATGCTTCACAGAGAGACAAGGAACCAGACCAGTGAATGAAGCCTTGCTTAGCTCAGCCTCTCACAGGTACCTGCTGAATGTGGGTGACAGGATGGGCCCACCCCATGTCACAGGGGAAAAGAAACATCTGGCCAAACACTATTAGGGTTGCTAACTGTTACAATTAAAAAAAAAAAACTACTTATGTCTCTTTATACTCATAATGCCATTACTGGTAGTGGTGGTGGTGGTGGTGGTGGTGGTGGTGGTGGTGGTGGTGGTGGTGTGTGTGTGTGTGTGTGTGTGTGTGTGTGTGTGTTTGAGAGAGAGAGAGAGAGAGAGAGAGAGAGAGAGTTTGTGAGTGTGAACAGTGAACATACTTATGCCTAATGTCTTCTTTAAATCAATGCTAGAAACTTCAGAAAATAGCCAAGAAGTATCTTGTAGTAGAAAGATCCAACTCTATAGAAAAAAGAGCAATTTTACTTCTTGTGTTCCATGTCCATGAATTTGGGGAACAACCCAATTCATTCATTCATTTGTTCATCCATGCATGCATACAAAATGCACTCACTGCATTCACAGACACCATTATAGGTCCAGGGGATTCTGCCACAGAAAAGGAAGCCCTGTCTCCGCGGGCATGATGATCTTAGGACAAGAAAGACCATACATAAAAAGAAACAATTCAACAAAAAATAAACATTTGAGTCAGGAGTGATGACATGTGTCCATAGTCCTTGGAAAGTTGTGGCAGAAGACTTGGACATTCAAAGCCAGTCTCACTGGGGAGTGAGATTGTCTCCAAAAATAATGTATAAAATGTCAGATGTAAATAGAAGGAATTAGTAAGATTCAGGGATAAAATATGATGGGGAGGGGAAGGCAGCAAGCAGTGTATATTTCTTACATTCTTTCTAAAATCATGACTTTTGGAAGAAGGAAGCAGATGAATTTGTGAAGAAATGGAGGAGAGACGTTCTAGATTGGGGGAAGGGGGGGAGTTTGTGTAAAGATCCAAAGGGAGAAGCAGACATTTGAGGAGGACCAAGAGAGGTAGTTTAGCTGGAGTAGAGAAGAGAAGGGTGGGATTAGAGATATGCCTAGGGGTCAAGGTAGGGTCCCTCCAATCCACAGAAGGGAGCATGGACTTCATTGCAGTGTGCTGTTCAAAGGTATTGAAATACTGTGAGTGGTTGGCTCTGGATGCCGGTCAAGGATGAGACTCTAGAGGAGAAGACAGCTGAGGTGATTGCAGATGTCGGGATGAGATTCTGGTGATCTGGGCCTGGGAGGTGAGAAGTGGTGAGCTGAGAGATGTGGGTGAGAGGAACATAGCTCAGCTACGTACACAAAGTCATGATTCAGATGCAGTCCTTCAGATTTGGAAGCATTTCACTTTTAAAACAGAAAATTCAAAGAACTAAGCTGGGGTCTTTGTCTTAGTTAGGGTTTCAATGCTGTGAACAGACACCATGACCAATACAAGTTTTATAAAAGACAACATTTAATTGGGGCTGGCTTACAGGCTCAGAGGTTCAGTCCATTGTCATCAAGGCAGAAACATGGCAGCATCCAGGCAGATATGGTGCAGGAGGAGCTGAGAGTTCTACATCTTCATCTGAAGGCAGCTAGTGGAAGACTGACTTCCAGGCAACTAGGGTGAAGGTCTTAAGCCCACACCCACAGTGAAACACCTACTCCAACAAGGCCACACCTCCTAATAGGTTCACTTCCTGGGCCAATTATGTACAAACCATCACATTCCACTCCCTGGCCCCCATAGGCTTGTTCAAGCATGAGTCTATGGGGGCCATACTTAAACATAGCATAATGCAAAATACATTTAGTCTAACTTCCAAAGTCCCTGTAGTCTATAGCAGTCTCAACAGTGTTAAAAGTCCAAAATTCAAGGTCTCTTCTGAGATTCATCCAGTCACTTAACTGTAATCCCACAAGCAAGACAGGAAAACAGCTGTGCAAAGTCCAAACTCTGCATCTCCATGTCTCATGGCAAAGCAGTCTTCAGATATCCAACTCCTTTTTCATCCTTGTTTACTGCAACTAGGTTCTTTCTCCTGGGCTGGTTCCACTCCCTGTTAGCAGCTTTCCTTGGCAGGCATCCTGTGACCCTGGCATCTTTAACTTCTTGGGTACCCCAAGTCAATTTCAGCTTCACAGCTTCTTGTTCCAATGTCTGAGATCCACACATGATCTTCTGTGTATCTCCAAAGAGCTGGTGTCACTTCTCCAGCTCTGCCCTCTGTAGCACTCTAAGTTCAGATTGATTCACTCTGCTGCCACTGCTGTTCTTGGTGGTCATCCCATGGTACTGGCATATCCAATATGCTAGGGTATTCCACTGCAACTATACTTCACCAAAGCCTCTCATAGGCTCTCTTCGTGGTACCAAGCCTCAACTCCTTTGCATGACCCCTTCAGTCCTGGGCTGTCAATTACAACTGAGGGTACACTTTCACCAATGGCCTTCCATGGCCTCTCACAGTACCAAGCCTCAGCTGTTCTTCATGATGCCTTCATGCCTTCAAAACCAGTACCACCTGGATGATTCTTACACGTTATCAAGTACACCTGCAGCACGAGGAACACTTGGCGATCTCTGGAATACTGCTTATTTGTGCTCTCTAAAAACACTTCCCATATTTCACCTCAGTGATGCTGGTCTTTTCTTAATCACCACTAATTTCTTAGCTCCAGCTAACCAGCATCAATTGTCTCAGTAGTCTCCTCCTCTTGAATATAAAGCCAGAGACACATGGCTGAAGCTGCTGAGTTCTGCTGATTACAGGAGCTGGAACACTGGCCCCCTTGTTCTATTACATTATCACTAGCTTCCTTTTTCCCAGCTCCTTCACTGCCTAAGTTGGCTGTCCTGAATCTTGCTCCTTAGAGTGACCTTGAACTCAAGAGATCTGCATGCCTGTCTCCCAAGCACTGGGATTAAAGGTATGGTCCACCAAGTCTGGATTAAAGTTTTTCTTCACCTAGAATTTGCTCTGTTCTAGGCAGGCCTTGAACTCAGAGATCTGCTTATCTTTGCCTCCTGGGATTAAAGGCTTGTACTACCAAGCCTGGACCTAAAGTTAACTGGGTGAATCTTGCCCCAAGGTCACCACTCCTTTAATTCAATTTAATATCCTTGAATTCAGCTCTATTTCACTTCCTAGAGTCCCTTTAATACTCAAACTATATATTTTGTACTTTTTCCTTTCTCATCTTGCTATGTTTGTTCAAAATTCTCCTCATCAGACTTAACCAGAGGACAAAGTCTTTGTTGGGCTTTTTTGAGATTTTCTTTGCAGATGCAATTAATATAAATCTCTTTACCTTAGCCTTGGTCAGTCTCTTCAGACAATGGCAAAAAGCAGCCATGTTCTTCACCAAAACATCACAAAAACAGTTTCTCAGCCACATATTAAAGTTCTTCTCCACTAAAACCTCTTGGGCCATCAGGCCTACACAGTTCAAATGTCCCTCAGCACCACTGTCTTCCATATTCCTACTAGTCTGGCCCATTAAGCCCCACTTAAAAAATTCCGTGGCTTTCCAAATCCAAAGTCTCAAAATCCACATTCTTCCGAACAAAAGCATGGTCAGGCCTATCACAGCAATACCCCAGTCCCTGGTACCAACTTCTGTCTTAGTTAGGGTTTCAATGCTGTGAACAGACACCATGACCAATACAAGTTTTATAAAAGACAACATTTAATTGGGGCTGGCTTACAGGCTCAGAGGTTCAGTCCATTGTCATCAAGGCAGAAACATGGCAGCATCCAGGCAGATATGGTGCAGGAGGAGCTGAGAGTTCTACATCTTCATCTGAAGGCAGCTAGTGGAAGACTGACTTCCAGGCAACTAGGGTGAAGGTCTTAAGCCCACACCCACAGTGACACACCTACTCCAACAAGGCCACACCTCCTAATAGGTTCACTTCCTGGGCCAATTATGTACAAACCATAACAGTCTTCATCAACACCCCGAGAGACAATACTTGGCCTTTGAAATCTGCCTCCCATTTCTCCACCTAGGTAGACATACTCAATGACTTTAGCCATCCATACTGCTCTCTGCAGGGTTTGTCCTTCTCACTGTCTTGGCAGAAGATCCTGGTTCTCTGATGTGTTCCTTGAGGAGAAATGTAATCAAGCCACCTATAGTTCACACGTAGCACTTGCTACAAGATCTGCTTTCTAAGGATCAGGAAGTAGAACCAATTCATGGAAGGAAACCAGAATCTCCTAGGGAGGAAGAACACACACTTTTATAAGTGTACTCCCAATATGTAAATGAAGGAACAAGTATTACCTGGTGGTCTGAATGAGAGTGCTCCCCATAAGCTCCCCATATTTGAGTGCTTAGCCCTCAGCTATTGGAACTGTTTGAGAATGATTAGAAGGTGTATCATGGGGTGGGCTTTGAGACTTAAGAAAGCTCATACTAGTTCTCTGCCTTGTACTTGTGGATGGAGATGTGAGCCCTCAACTACCACTCCAACACCATGCTGCCTGCCTGCTGCCATGCTCCCACTAGGAAGACCATAGATTCTAACCCTCTGGAACTATTTGCTCCAAGTCTTAGAGTTTCTATTCTTGTACAAACATCAAGTTGTGCAACTCCAACAGGCAAATTGGAGAGGAGAGGATTTGCTTAATTTACGCTTGCACATTGCTGTTCATCACCAAAGTAAGTCAGGACTGAAACTCAAGAAGGTCAGGAAGCAGGAGCTGATGCAGAGGCCATGTAGGGATATTACTCGCTGGCTTGTTTCCCCTGGCTTGCTCAGCTTACTTTCTTATAGAACCCAAGACTACCAGCCCAGGGATGGCACCACCCACAAGGGGCCCTCCCACCCTTGATCACTAATTTAAAAAATGCCTTACAGCTGGATCTCATAGAGGCATTTCCTCAAGGGAGGCTCCTTTCTCTGTGATAACTCCAGCTTGTGTCAAGTTGACACACAAAACCAGCCAGTACAATTGACCTCTTGTCAACCTGACACAGAAACACATCACTATTAAGTCTCAACCCTTACTTTCTTATTCATCCCCAAGATCTAAATAACTTTAAAAGTCCCACTGTCTTTACAAATTCTTACATATTAAAATTTCAATCCCTTTTAAATATCCAATCTCTTGAAATTCAAAGTCTTTTTTACAATTCAAAGTCTCTGAACTGTGGACTCCACTAAAATACTTTCTTCCTTCAAGAGGGAAAAAATAAAAATATCAAGATACAGTCACAATCAAAAGCAAAATCAAACTCTAGCCATCCAGTGGCTGGGATCCACTCACAATCTCCTGAACTCCTACAAGGGCTTGGGTCATTTCTCCAGCCCTGCCCTCTGTAGTACTCTAAGCTCAGGTTAATCCATTCCATTGCTGCTGCTGCTGTTCTTGGTGATCATCCCATGGTACTAGCATCTCCACATTGCTGTCTTCCACTGCAACTAGTCTCTCTTCATGGTGCCAGGCCTCAAATCCTTTGCATGATCCCTTCAGTCCGGGGCCATCAACTGCAACTGAGGCTGCAGCTTTACCAGGCCTTTCATGGCTTCTTTTTTTTTTTTTTTTTTTTTTTTTTTTTTTGGTTTTTCGAGACAGGGTTTCTCTGTGTAGTTCCGGCTGTCCTGGAACTCACTCTGTAGACCAGGCTGGCCTCGAACTCAGAAATCCGCCTGTCTCTGCCTCCCAAGTGCTGGGATTAAAGGCGTGCGCCACCACCACCCGGCCTTTCATGGCTTCTTATAGAGCTAAGCCTCAGCTGTTCTTTATGACCCCTTAATACCTTCAAAAGCAGTACCACCAGGGTGACTCTTACACATTACCAAGTCCAGCCGCAGCACGAGGTACAACCTTGGCTATCTCTGGAACGTAGCTTCTCTCAGAATACACTTCCCTTAAGATTTCACCTCAATGATACTGATCTCTTCTTAATCACCACTAATTTCTTACCTCCAGCTAACCAGCATCAATAGTCCCAGTAATGCAAAGGTTTCACTTTAGTAGTTCTGGTATCTTCACGTTAGAAATCTGGTATCTGATTCTTCAGCCCCAGATAACCAAAACTACAAAATCTTCACAAGCAAAATAGCAATGGCCCTGATAAGTTTTTAATCTTCCCTCTGAAATTTTATAAGCCAGGCCTCCATCGTTTGCACTGTTCTCAACATTATCTTCCAAGCAACTCCAGAACATCCCACAGAGCTCTTAACACCAAATGGCTCTTCTAGCCCCAAGTTCCAGAGTCCTTGCAACAGTCCTACATGGTCAGGTTGTCACAAGAATACCCCACTATGCTGTTATCAATTTGTCTTAGTTTCTATTCCTGCACAAACATCATGACCAAGAAGCAAGTTGGAGAGGGGAGGATTTATTTAGTTTACACTTCCACCTGCTGTTCATCACCAAAAGAAGTCAGGACTGGAACTCAAGCAGGTCAGGAAGCAGGAGCTGATGCAGAGGCCATGGAGGTGTGTTACTTACTGACTTGCTTCACCTGGCTTGCTCAGCCTGCTTTCTTACAGAACTCAGAACTACCAGCCCAGGGATGGCACCACCCACAATGGACTTTCCCACCCTTGATCACTAATTGAGAAAATGCCTTGCAGCTGGATCTCATGGAGGCATTTCCTCAAGGGAGGCTCCTTTCTCTGTGATAACTCCAGCTTGTGTCAAGTTGACACACAAAACCAGCCAGTACAGTTGCCTTGGCATGGTGTTTTGTCACAGCAATCAAAAAGTAACTAAAATGTATTAATTACTTTTCTTGATGCTGTGACCAAAGACCTTCAAAAAAAGAAAAGAAAAGAAAAGAAAAGAAAGAGAAAGAAAGGAAAGATAGGGTCAATATTGGCGGGAAAGGTATGCCAATGCGACCAGCTCTTATCAGTGCAGCAGGGGCTTACTCACATCTTGATGGATCAATAATCAAAGAATAAGAATGTGGGTATTTATCTGTCATTTCCACCTCCCTGCTGCACCATCAGGACTAGGATTCCAGCATAGAAGATTGGCACCACCGGCTTGAAGGATAGGTTTTTCTCCCTCAATTAAATCCTCTCTGGAAACAGCCCTCAGACATACTCAAAAGGTGGCATTTTTTAATGTTATAGGAGTTTCTTTCTCCAGTTGAGTTGATGAAATGAAAACTCACAGGAAATTAAAGATCATACTCTGTGGCCATAGAATATTCCAGAGTCACCTGGGCCCTCACTGGAGCCTGAGGTTTGCACAGCCAGACCTGTTCTGAGACAGCTCATGAAGCAGCTTCTGCCACACAGTGCGGCCACCAGGACAATAGCAGTGTCCTGGCAACAGTGCAAGTGTGTGAAGAGAGGTCTGTTCCCTTACAGCCAAGCCTGCTGGCTTTTAAGGGAAATAAAGACAGTCTAGACCTGAGAAGTGACACTACGTGGTCACCAGAGAAACAAATACCCAGATTGTACAGCCCCATCTGCTGTGTTAGAGAAAGATAGGACTCCCTTTGGACTTTGTCACTTGCTGTGTTCGAGATAGATCTGACTCCCTATTGGTCCTGGTCTGGAGGAAGAGGCAAGGCTTGGAAAGCATTCTGAACGGCTACAAATTAATACAAACAGGAATCCTAACGACCTAATGAAGCACAAAGCACCGTGCGTTTGGCATTTGATGAGGGATGGTATGGTGTCTAGAGCAGCACTTTCATGTGCACCCCTTACACATACATGCAAAGAACAGTCTACCTTCCAATCATGGAAATACACCACAGTATACCTCTACTGGTAGGGTAACTGTTTTTACTTATCTATCCATAATTGTGTGGATTTTTAAATACTCTATATTTTTACATGGAATTCCCTTTTCAAAAGGAAGATGTATATCATATATATAATACATATATATACATATATGTATTATACATATATATGCACACACAGATATATATAGAATATATAGAGAGACATATATGGGATATATATACATATATATATTATGTATATATGCCCCATGTCTAACATGTGCCCCTGTTGATAACCCTAGCCTATGATGAATTCTACATACATACTCTTGTGATTCTTGTGATTCAGTAGGAGACAGTAGGAGTCCTGGGCTAGGCAGCAGATACATGAATCCTTAACTTCATGTCTCCTCAGCTGCAGAGGATCTCCCCTGTCCTCCCCAACCTCAGGACCACACAGGGTTCCCTCTGCAAGTAGCTGGCACTGATGGCGCTCACCGACATCTTGCTCTTAGTTGAGGTTCCCACGTAGGTTCTCTAGTTACACACACACACACACACACACACACACACACACGACACGTACTTTGCAGTTTCCCTTCTAAACAAGGCAGAACCATATAGCAACTGACAGTCCCTCCTGCAGTTTGCATGCACAGCCTACGCTCTAGAGATCACTTCTTTGTCACAGACATTTAAGTACTGTCCTCGCATGGCAGGGCTGAATCTACCAGCATGCAGAAATGAAAGCTCTGACACTCGGCTTTCAACAAACCGGAGGTGAGCAGAAGACAGATGAGCATCCGGCACAGCCGAGAAGTTGCTATTGCAATAGAGGAGTGCGAGTAAGCGCGCAATTGGCTTCTCCCTTCCCAGCCGAAGTGACATCTGCTACCTGGAATCGGGATCTGCCTCTCCTAAACGAACCCTCTTACATTCATTTCCAGCTCTTCTGCAAGGGATCAGTCCTCATCCAGCGAGAACCAAGACTCTTTCACAAGTCCCTGACTGCCTTCCAGTCCATCCTTCACGCATTGCCAGAAGGATTTTCCAAACTCCATGCTTCCCCTCCCTTCCTTAAAAGCAGTCAGGCATCCACCATTATCTTCCGTGTGAAGTCCTAATGCCATGGCCTGGCACTAGATGCCTCTCCCAAGGTAATCATAATCTATCTTGCTCAATTGATCTGCCTCTCTTTTTCTTTATTTCCTCCAAGTCCCCCCAAAAGCCCCTACAGGCATCTGCTACTCCAAATGCGCACACACAGACACACCCACAGACACACACACACACACAGACACACACACACACACACACACACACACACAAACTTTCATACATACAGTCTCTCTCACACACAAACTCTTTCACACACATATACACACACAAACTTTCATACAGTCTTACACACAAACTCTCTCTCACATACACACACATACACACACACACCACTCACACACATAAAAACTCACACACCCACTCAAACTCACCACACACACACATACACACTCACCACACATACTCACCACACACACACTCACCACACACAGTCTCTCTCTCTCTCTTCTCTCTCTCTCCCCATCTTCTCTCTCTCTCTCTCTCTCTCTCTCTCTCTCTCTCTCTCTCTCTCTCTCTCTCTCCACCTCCCCTCCACACATACACATATTTTTACAGCATTCCCCCACATCTACAGGGACTAGGATTCCTAGACCCCTCCCCAGTGATGCCTGAAACTGCTACAGTACTGAAGCCTATATATACTGTTTCTCATGTTCATAAATATCCACAATAAAGTTACATTGACAAATCAGGCACGGTAAGAGGGTAGCAATAGTAACATAGTAAAGTAGAGAGCTACATTGAAATTCAAGTTATTTATAATGGATGAGTTGTTTATTTCAGGAATTGTCCATTGAACGTTTTCATATATCAATTGACAGTGGATACCTGATGCTCTGGAGGGTAAACCTGTGGCTCGGGGCAGCTGCCTTACCCCTTATATAGCTCTTGGATGCCCACGAGGATGACTGTCACAGACCTAGTCCTCCTCGTACTGTTGCTGAGGTGGTGAGTCTCTAAGAGTCATTGAGCCTATGCCCTCAAAAGGAATTGTGAGACCTTAGTGGTTGGAAGGAGAAGGGCCCCAAAGGCATGTTTGGATGCTTGTTCTGCAGTTGGTAGAATGGTTTGGGGAGAATTGGGTGATATGGTCTTATTGGAGGAGACACTTGGATTGAGCTTTGAAGTTTCAAAGGCCCAAGCCATTCCCAGTTGTTGATCTCTCTCTCTCTCCCTCTCCCTCTCCCTCTCCCTCTCCCTCTCCCTCTCCCTCTCCCTCTCCCTCTCCCTCTCCCTCTCCCTCTCCCTCTCCCTCTCCCTCTCCCTCTCCCTCTCCCTCTCCCTCTCCCTCTCCCTCTCCCTCTCCCTCTCCCTCTCCCTCTCCCTCTCCCTCTCCCTCTCCCTCTCCCTTTCCCCCTCTGCTTTAGCTTTGGGGATCAGGCATGGATTCTCAGTCTCCACTCCACCACCTTGCCTGCCTGCCTGCTGCCATGTTCCTTACTGTGATGGTCATGGACTTTAACCCCTGGAACTGTGAGTCCTCAAATTAAATTATTTCTCTTATAATTTACCTTGGTCGTGGTGGCTCATCACAGCAAGAAAAAATTAACTGAAAGAGATGGGAGTGTCTCCCTGACTTCCAGTCCACAGCATGATGTTAGTTCTCACTTGCAGACATGCCCCCACTGCGGTCCACCGTGAGGAGATGTGGTTAAGAGGGAACCCTTGCCACAATCTCTCCGATGCCATTTGGAATGTCAACCCACAAATTCTGAGCCAACTAAATCTCTTTTCTTTAAAATAAAATAGAATTTTGTTTCGGAAATGAAAGACTGCCCTATGAAACCTCTCTGGCTGCTAACAGTCATCCGGGTTTTGCTTCTTCCCTTTGCTTTTCTCTTCTGTAATTTTATACTCTAAGTTTTATTTGGAAAACTTTTCAGCTCATGCTATCTTGAAGTAGGCCAGCAGGCTTACCCAATTCTGTGCTTTTAAAGTAGGGCTGTTTATCTCTCACTATAAGCTGTGCCTCCGACTTCGTACCACAAAATAGCAAAGGTGATTTTCTTCTCCATCTTTACTGTCCTGTTTCCTATTCAGGATGGTTGGTAGGGAAAAGCCCCCGGCCATGTATGCATCTTGCCTTGCCAGTTTCAGAAGCGTATCCAACTAATGGCCCACAGTGGAACTTTAAGTCCCAAAACCTGGATGACAGAGCCGAAGTGGCCTTGAAGTCGGCAAGTCTAATCCCTCTTGGTGCTGAAAAGCATCGCTGTGCTTGCTTCTAGTTTTGTGGGAGGTTATGAGGAGCAAATAAGAACATGTTTAGCAAATCCTATAAAGTTCATCCCAGCATACAAAGGAGAGGTGAGATTACCACCGTAGCTGTTATAAAGCACGTGGTTGGAGGGTTCCAGATGCCCAGCTGACCAAAATCCACCAAGCAGAGCACTGGGGGTCCTCAGGAGTTGTCCTATATGTGCTTCCCAGCCCCAGACTCAACACCCATCGCTCCCCCCCAGTGCCATCCACCACCACCGCCAAGGAGGCACGTAGGTGTCTGTGACAAAATATGGATATGGCTCCTTCCCTACATGGTAAGATGAGGTGTTTCTAGACTGTCATATGCTTCATGTCCTGTGGAATTTACATGCATTTTTGATGTCTCTCCTCTCTCCTGAGGTACCAGGCCAGGACAAAGGCAACCCTATACTATAGACACTGGGCTAGACACTTTAACTCCAAAGTCTTAGGCTGATTTCTAGACCAAGATGGTGGTACTTGCTTCCTGCTCCTTTAGGAGGTATTGTCTAGGGCTTCTGAGTCCCTGATTAGCTGATGGGACCAACTTGCAGGAGATGTCCAGACGTGTCCGAATTATAGTCCACCTTACCCTGAAAACAGTAATTGCCATGATCAGGTCTCAAGTCCTCATAAGACAAGCTACACAGGTGTTTAAGACAAAGAAGCCTCATGGTCTCAGATCTGTTTCTTTATCAGAAGAATAAATAAACCTTGGGCACCTTCCCTCCTACCCTGTCTCACTCTGATTCCAAGAAGAGGACATGCAGTGAGGAAGGTTTTCAAAATGTAATAGAAGGGACCAGCAAGAGGTAGCAGGTTTTCCCTCCACAGCTCAAGTAGACAATGACCCTTACTAGTTCCAAGACAATGGTAGGAACTTTGCTGGGGGGAGGGAGGGAGAGGGAGAGTCTGCGCATGCTTGTACCTCCCTTGGGGAAATGAACACTGTTCCATCACAGAGCGTTCCCAAGCATAAGTAGTTAGAATGTCCAGCGTTATGACCAGAAGACTGAAGAGCAAGGGAAAAGGCTGGTGCGTTTGCAACTGCTCCTCCAGAAACTTCTCCTAGACAGCAGCAGTAATCCCCATGTAGCTCGTGGTTGGCGTCTGTGGGACATCCTCTTCATGAAAGGCCCAACTGTCTGCTGGCTGGAACCAACTGGTTTTCTTCTCCCCGGGGAGGGCAGAAAGGAGGAAGACTGAGAAACAGGCACACAGAGCACAAAAGGGTCAAGTGCTGTGGCCCAGACAGCAGGAGCCTCCCTTCAAGCATTGTTAGTATTGAGGTCACGGCAGAGGGGCTATCAGGTTGGCATGGCTAATCCCTCATCAAGCCCATAGAGTACCCGGATACCTTAGCTTCATCCTGATGCTGGGCAGTATGTGCCAAGTGCCATGGGTACACACTCTTAAAAAGCAGTCCAATTCAATACTCCCGTATACTTTTTTTTATAATCTGACCATGAGGCCCCTCCCTCCAGTCAGCACTGCACACCTGTCCGTGGGGCTCTGGAGTGGCTTCTGCCAGGGCTTCCACTTGCCTGTACCTGTGTACTGTGCTGTGCCCTCTGCAAGGGCCTCTTGGTTCTAACCTTTCTAAAACAACTTGTTACATTACAGGGGGGATGAGAGCCCAGGATGCTGATCTTAGGGCTCTGTCTTCCTCGGTGCCCCATCCCCTCCTAAAATCCTGGTGAGTCTCCCAAAACATTATCAAGGAACTCGCTGGGGGAGTAAGCAAAAGATATCCCTCTCTCCTGCATCAATTTCCCCTCAGAAGCCTTTCCTTCTTTCTCTCCACTCCCAAGATGCTTAGCATAGTATCTGAGATGGGTCTACAGTGATGAGTCCAGGCTGGAAGCAGAGCACACAGAATCCTAGAGTATGCTTTATATAACCATACAGCATCTTAAGAATTTTAAATTAGTTGTCACATTGAGAAATGTTCTTTAAAATAAATATTTTTTTGTTTTTATTTTTTATTGTTTCTGATTTTGTTGTTATTGTTGCTTTTTCTGTGTGGTTTTTGTTGTTGTTTGTTTCTTCCTTTAGATAGAGTCTCTCTATGCAACCCTGGCTGTCCTGGAATTTGCAATGTAGACCAGGATGGCTCCAAACTCACAGACATCCACCTGCTTCTGCCTTGTGGGTGCTAAGATTAAAGAGATACACCATTATACATGGCTTAGATTCTTAAAACTCATAAAATATAGAAAATATAGAAAAGCAGTCTTTCAGATGGAACCTGAGTTATCCACTCATCCTGCAGTGTCTACTAGTAAACAGTTATGTGCCAACAATAATATATTAAAGGCTCTAAAGCTATAATACAGACAGACATGGTTCCCAACTTTTGTTAGGCCAGAGTGATTGACACACAGTCATGTTGGAGGCATGGACTCATGTAACTACATAGAAATTGATGATAAAGGAATAAAACAAGATCCTTTCATATAATGCTGAGATTTGAGAAGAAAATAGATCAGAGAATCCAGTCCTGAAGTAATGGATCAGGCTGGGCCTCAGAAGACAGGTGACCAACTAAAGACAGGGCCCACCCATGAAGAAGCACAGCCAACAGATCCTGTAGATGGACTAATATTAAATTCCTCTCCTTTAGGTTGTAATTTTCTTGAGGTCAGACGAGGTCCTCAGAAAAAAATTGTCACATGTATATGGCCCTGAAATAGCTGTTTGAGAGAAATCCAGACCATGGTTTCTCCGTGGAAATTCTAGAGAAATGATTAGAACAAGGCCAGAGGTGGCTGGCCAGCAAAACAACCAAACCTGACAGGAGAGGGCCTGAGGATGTGAGATGCAAAGTGTTCGTTCATTCATGGGGACTTTCAGAGATACCCAGGGAAGAGGCAGAATTCCTGAGCCATTAGGACAGCGAAACCAGATGGTTGGACAGCACAGACGGTGGCCACATGCGTGTGTCTAGAAGCCAAGAAGGAGCAGGAGAAGTAAATGCTTGGGTGGAATTCAGGCCATATTTGGAAGACTAGAAACAGGATCCCAAACAAAAGACAAAGACTCCCCTTAAGAACTTCCCTTTGCTCAGCTGTGACAAAGCTAAGACAACCATGTTCCTGAAACATCTGCCACCATGGCCACTTGTCAGCTCTCCTACTCCTTCTTGGCTGCTCTGGTCTGCCCGCAGCAGCACAGGAAGGAAGGTCGTCATGCAGCAGGGTCCCTTGGAGGACCTGGCAGGCCTTCCTGATGCAAGGCCAAGGGTGATGTTCCAGGCAGAGTGGAAGAGCTCAGCTCAATCAAAGGCCGACAAAGGCCTGTTGTTGAAACACAGGGCTGTGTCAAATGACTTTGGTCAATTCACTTATTCAATTCTTGGGCATTATATTCTACCAGGCAATGACAAAGCTAGTATAGAAAACACAGTGTAAGATGAAGATGGGGCATACTGGAAGAGGGCCAGTTGCACCTTCAATAGAACAGAATAGAGTAATATTTGGGTAAAAGAAAGTCACGAGGAAGACCATTTTTGCCAAAATCCCTGAAGGGAGCACATGATGGTGTATTCTGATGAGAGCAAAGAGGCCAGCTTGTCTGTGTCTGTGTCTGAGGCGCAGAGGAGCACTGGAAAAAGTAGCTGATACACTGAAGAAGTCATGGAACCAAGTCATGTGAACATCAAAAGCCACTGCAGAATGTGTGATCTACCAACAGTCAGAATAGAAATTGTGGTGAGCACCAACCCTGCAGGGTCTGCATACTTTCATCTCTGTGTTCACAATACCTAGCATACTACCTACACCCTATAAATGCTTGGTAGATGAGTCACTACAGGCGAAAGGCTCTCATTAGGATGCCGGGGGCACACAGTCATCACCTTCAGATGCCCCTTCCCCTCTCCTAAACTCCCGCAGGACCTCCCAGCCCTAGAGACACCGGGTGTGAAATATAAGACTTGGTACGGTCATCACGTAAAGCTCCCTCTTCTCCTAGCTTGCAGGGAGACACCACAAACCTCCAGAGTCCACTTCATATCAAATTCTTAGAGAAAAAGTTTGGGAATGCTGGCGTATATGATCAAATTAAGCTGGAAACGAGTCTAATTATCTATAGGCTCTACCTCCAGGACCCCTCCCTTTGTGGCTCTCTGCATTAGCCTTCTCTGTCTAGTCCCCCCATAGAGTCCCTTTAACAAGCACCAAAGGGTTCCTCAGGAAGGAATTTCTGTGCAGAGTCAAAGCACACATATGGTATACTTAGTCAGTGGCGGGGGAGGGGAGATGGAAAGGGGGAGGAAAGGGAGGGGCGGGAGGGGGAGGGATGGGGTGGGGGTGGGGCTTGCTCAACTGTACTCAGCCTATTCTTGGCTAGCCACCAAGTGAAAGGAAGGTACTAACCTAGTGCCATTTCCCTGCCCCACCCCTGCCTCACCCCGTCCCACCTCTGCCCAGTCACATTACTAGGCAAGACCGTGGTTCACATTCTCTGAAAATCAGAGCCTCACCTTCCTGTGAGAAGCAAGGGTTCAGCTCAGCTCAGCTCAGCTCAGCTCAGGATATTCTATATTATTAAAAAAAATTAAAATTTTAATTAATTAGCTTTCAAGATGAGAGACTCACAACATAGCCCAGGCTGGTCTCAAACTCATTGATGTTCCTGCCTGAGCCTCAAATTATTTTTTAAATTTTTCTTTATGCGAGACATACAAACAGATGTTATATGTATCGGGGAGTTGCCGTGAGTTATCTGGATGCACACACACCCTGTGTGTGCACGATGTTCAAAACAGCTTATGAATAGATACCTATCGCCAACACTCTCCTCAAGCTTTTTGAAACATGGAGTGCCTCGCTGCTATCGATACCCATCTGGTCCTCAACAGCACGCAAGGACTCTCCATTCCCACGTGACGATAACAGCACCCATTGCTCAGTCCTTTCTTCCATCTCTCACCCAACACCCCACCCCCCACCAGGACATCCTGAGATGGGCTCTTGTCTGCCAGATAAGAGCAGTGTTGTTATACCTGGGAACTACATGTGTCCAAGTCGGCGACTCATAATGAACTTTCATAAACACTTTTCAACTGATGAAAATTTTGATTTTACTCCATGTTACTCTTAGTGCGGCATTAATTCCTTCCTGGCCACCTTTATTTAAAGTGTGCTCTCCGAGCTCCCTTTCCTTGGACGGTCACTGTCTCAGGAGACTAGGGGAAGGTCTGCACTCTCCATCTCTGAAGGTCACAATGCCTTTGTGCCCAGAGTCAACAGAGAACAAACAATGGGGACAGAGTTAAAAAAAAAAAAAAAAAAAGCTCTAGAAAGGCAAATGCTTCAGAATGGAGTTGCTCGGGGGATCAGCAGAGGTCATTACACTCCTTGAAATATATTTCTGTTTGGCACAAACCCCCATTTTTATGACCTCAGGGGAAAAAATTCAAATGCCTGCCCTGAGATTTCTGAAAATTGCTGGGGAACCTGTATTCTGTTCTCACCCCTGGCTCCAATTTCCTGCCCTCGCTGAATTCTTCTTCCCTGCTCTCCATAATTTCGCACCTTCTTCACCCGGCCCTATCCTCTTCCCCTAAAAGCAATCATTTTTACAACTATGGCACGTTAGCAGAATTTTTATTGATGGTTTTTAGGTCACGGAGGATAGCTTCCATTCTCTCACCCACAGCAGACAACCTACCATCTGATCCCAGCTGCCCCATTTCTAACCATTCTCTGGGGATTTCTCACTGGCCGTGCCCGTGTGTGCAACAGCGAGGCTTCTCTGTCCCACTGTTCCCCAGGAATTCTCTGCACTCTTCCCTCACAGCATTTACCTTTCCCTCCTGCTTTGCCTACCTAGGTGTGCAGCGGGGCCAAAATCCTTTGGAGTGAGCTTTCAAAGACAGATGGGTTAAGTGGAAGTTCTTTGGGTTCTTCCCACCGCTGCTATTATATAGAGCCTTAGCTCTTACTCACCAGAAAACAGGGGAAGAAACTTTTGTTTATCTTTATAAGGTCACTTATTCATCTGATGCATGTTCTGTCTTGCAGTCCTTTGGGCTATACGCCTTCATTTATATCCCTAGTTTAACACACAAACCGTCACATCTGGACCTTTGCTGCAAAGCAGTGGTAGTAACACTCATCCTGTAGATAATTCAGACTGTGACTACACTATAACTGTTACAAAGGCCTCTGCCACTGAATGGTCTAACCCAGGTAGTTTTAGCCTAGGGTGGTAGGCATAAAGAAGCTTCACAGCGCTGCAAGCTATCTGTCAGTCTCGCCAAACTCCCCGCATCTTTGTGCGTTTTTCTGAAAAAGCCCATACCCGACTTTACAGGCACCTCTAACTTCCTCCCAACCCCTCTACTCCCACCCCTGAAAGTGTTTTCATCACTGTTGGGTAGCCAATGCTCAGGGCCATGCTGAGTTCTGGATCAACATCACTGCCCAACGTGGCAAGCTAGCCTTAAGCCAGATCAAGTAATCAGCAGCTTGGGAAACGGAAGAAATCACTGGGAAAAGACCTAAATGTTCAAAATTACCTGCTAGGAGAGTTGTGAAAAATCAACAGGAGTTTTAAGAGCACAGAAAATAAAGCTGTACAATCTTTTCTCTCCAGAGAGAGGGGAGATTTTCAAATGCGATTCAATAAGTTGATGCCTAGGAGATAATTCTCAGGCAGAGACAATGCCACTCTGAAACAGACCTTTATGCCTGGGCCTCACATTTCTGAAGAGCCTGGCCTTATACTTTTAAAATATTAACCACGAAAACAAAGATGAGTCAGATACCTAGATGTATTGAATCCACTGGAAAAGGATTTTGTTCATATAAAACAATTGCGACAAATGAACTCAGAGTTAAGTATGGGTAGAAGCCTGGAGCCAATTAAAACTAAATGGGAAAGAGATTTAAGTCTGAAAATTGAAGATAAGGGTTGGCAATTATCCTGCCATCTAACCAAACATAAAACTGCACAGCTCTGGGTGACTTGATGTATTTTTAATTATCATATCAAGCATTTGACTCTACTTAGAAAAATGAAATTGACCGTGAGGAAAAAAAAAAGGCTGCTTTCACCAATAATTCAGAGGGAAAAATCCCCTTCTGCCCACATGTTGTCTCTACACCAAGACCCAGTGGTGCACAGCCCTTCAAAGCATACCATAAATTGTACAGAAAGACATCTCAGGATTTCCTGAGCTGTGTTTACCTCCTATTAATTCTCAATTGATTGTGGAAATATTTAGTTTTGCCTCACTTACATTGTTAATGGTTTTTATAGCAGATTACAGGAAAATAAATGAGAAAGATCTTTTAAAATACGCTGAGTAACTCACGCAGTTGGAAACAACGCAGCCCTGAGGCTCCAGGCAAGAGGGACCTGCCCTGGACCGACCCGTTAGAAGGTCTCGTGTGTTTCACGAACACCACTTCTTTTTTTTTGAGGATGGTTGGAACACCTCTGCCACCCAGGACTGTGCTCTGCACTGATGACCCACTCCTGTTCCTAAGTCCCCTCCACAGTCCCTGGGGAAACACTTCACATCTTTTGCCCGCATCTTTGAAACAGAAGGCAGCTACATCTGAATGCCATGAAGGTTTGACGGTTCTGACCCGCTAACATTAAGCCATGGGAGAAGCTACTCAGTGGGAGCACTCCGCTGTCCAAAAGAGACAAATTAATTCATCAAATCCTTCCTTACTGTGTAAGTGTGAAAGCTTTTGCATGATAGATTACTGCTTCCCAGGAAGCGCCAGGTGTCTGTTTTCTTCTCTTTCTGTTCTTTCTCTTTCTGTTCAGAGTTCCAGAAATAGTCACAGTTATCCCAACATTTGCAACAGATCCAGGTAACAGTTGAAGAACATTTTGCAACATCAAATAGTTCTTATTACCTATACATTTGCATTTGTGAGTAAACTGAGATATCCATTTTCAGTACTGAGTACTGAAACCAAAGATCATTTTATTTTTGTCAAAATGCTTAAATATGTTAATTAAGTTTTCCAAAAAAAATTTTAGATGAAATTTAACTAGATACGAGAATTTTATGTTAAATACTTGCAGGTAAGGGCTAGGCTCTAGCTTAATGGTAGGGTACTTTACATCAATACTGCTCCTCCCGGGGTGCTGGAGATATAATTAGCCGTATCTACCCATTGAGTGCAATGTAAAGCCCTTGGGAATTATACATAAATAAATATGAAATACTAAAATATGAAATATGAAGAGAAGAAAGCAGAGTTGTTGGAGTTATAGAGTAGGAACAAAAATAATTCTATGGTTGCGGGTCACCACAAGAGGAAGCATGAAGAACTGTATTAAAGGATCACAGCATCAGGAAGGTTGAGAGCCGCTGCCCTGGGGGTTGATTATGCTTCACAGGTCTCACAATTGGAGCTGAAGACACCAGCAACCAGGAGAGTAACAGTCTCAGACCAAAGCACCCTGAACCAACCTTTCTCTCTCTATCGACAAACCTCAACAGTGGACGCTCTCAGCAAGTCGGGAACCTTACACGGTCATCACTCTGTTCCCACCAAACACTAGAAAAACAAAGCCGGTCTCACTTCCTTTCAGGGGCAGCAAAGGCCAAGTGCAAGCCGGGCTCTCCATACTGGAGGGATTGTAACAAGGTACCCAGCACATCCATGGAGGAGTAGCAGAGATGGTTAAACAGGGAGCCTGGATTTTCAACCTAGCTGGCCAGTAATAAGTTTCCTATGCCTTCTGATCATGGTGTTATAGATATTAATCTGAGACCCTAGATTTCCACCTCCATCTAGCAGAAACTGAAGGCCTCCTCTGTAGGCTCTGGGATAGTAACAGTAGAGGCCAGCAGAGGTCAGGACCTTGACCATCCCCTAGCTATAACAAGGCCACGCTTCCTGCAAAGTCAGTGGGAACCATACAAGGAACCTGAACTCCACTTCAACCTGTCAGTAACGAGGAGCCCTCTTAGATGTCCATTACCAGCAAAGCACAAGAGACGCACCTGGGCCTCACCTCTACCTTGCAGGAATGAAATGTCTCTCCATCACTGCTACCATACCGTGCCGGTCCCAAGAAAAGCAAACAAAATCTTCAAATGATGTAAACAAACAAACAACAAAAAAAAAAAGAACAAACCATGAAAGTGTTCAGGTTTCAGTCATCGTACAAACAAGAAGATCTCCTACTGAACGAAAAAATGGCAATCGATAGAAGCTCACACTGAGATGAAAGAGATATCACAACGGCCTGACGAGGATTTTAAAGCAGCTATGATCAAAGTGCCTCGGGGCAACTACAAGCGCGTGTGGAACAAATAAAAACGCCGAAAGTACCTGTAAAGAAATAAAAGGTTGAAAAAGAATAACCAAACAAATCACAGAACTCAAAATAGAAATGAACCAGATAGATGTCTTTGCTGAACCTGATGATAAAGGTTCAATTCCCAGAACCCTCGTGGTCAAAGGAGAGAGACCACTAACTCCTCAGGTTGTGCCCTGACTTCTACATTTATGCTGTAGCCTTGTGTACCCCTCCCTCTCACACAACATACATAAATAAATGTTTGGGGAAACCACAGTAACTCAAATTAAATGTTCAATAAATGAACAAATATTAAAGCAGGAAACAGAACAACAGAAATTACCCAAACTGTGCAACAGAAAAAAAAAATTAACTAGGGAGGGAAAGTAATTGTGTAGAAACCTGTGGGACCAAAATAAAAGATGTAATTTATTCTTAATTTTTCTTATTTGTTTCTTTGAGAAACAATTTGTAGCCTCGGGTGGTCTGGAAGTCACTATGTGAAGCAGGCTGGCCTTAAACTCACAGAAATCTGCCAGCCTCCAACTTGAAAGCATGCCGCTGTACCCAGCTAAGGTCTAATATTTTTATCAGTGGAATTGAGGAGAAGTATTATGAGCCTAAGGAAGTATGCAAACAAAATCTATACATACTGGCTGGCAGCATCCTAAGTTTGGAAAGAGACATAAACCTACAGATACAAGAAGCTGGGTAGCCTCAAGCAGGTTATGCCAAAGGACTGGATTGGAACTAAGCTCTGATAACTGATGACAAAGGACTGGGTTTCAAGTCATCCTAATTGAGCTCTGATAACTGGAGAGAGTAGTACTGTTGAAAGGTTTCAGGAAACATAGAAACAGAATAGGCTCTCTTCTAGTTGTTGAATGTCTAAATTATTTCTGTCGGTAGCAGTAAACACTATTATTGCAATATGACTCTAAATGTATGCAGGGAGGGGTTGTTAATGACCATTACAAGTGAGGAACAGTTGAGGCTGGAGAGATGACTCAGTGGTTAAGAGCACCAACTGCTCTTCCAGAGGTCCTGAGTTCTATTCCCAGCAACCATATGGTGGCTCACAACCATTTGTGATGGGCTCTGATGCCCTCTTCTGGTGTGTCTGAAGACAGCAACGGCGTGCTCATATACATAAAATAAATAACTAAATCCTTAAAAAAAAAAAAAGTGAGGACCAGCAAGGGGATCAGGAGAAGGTGACACATGTGCTTCACTCCAGCTGGTGAGTTAACTGACTGTGGTAAGCAGTATAAACTCTAGACCCATTCTGACCTGCTGGAGAAACATTCCAAGAAATGTCTGAGATCATTAATAGGATTAAGCCCTATTTACAATGTGTTTCTTTATACGTACATAACTCCTTTCATTTATGAGTTAGATAGGATAGCAGAGTAATAACAGTCATAATAAAATAGAACAATTATCCCAATATACTGGAAAACTATGTAAACGTGGTCTCTCCGTAAATATTTTATTTCACCATCTCATCCTGCTTGTGGTGTGAGATGATCCAACCCCTACATGATGAGTTAATGTTGGGAGAGGGTTGTCTGTGTGTGGTGCAATGTTAGGCTATGATGAGCTCCTGATAACGTGTCAAAGGGAGGTTTGTTATAGGTTAGGATCATTGTTAGTTGAAGGGATTCATTTGTTTTGCTCACTGGCTTACTTGTTCCTAAAACCCACTGGAAGAGCATAATAATGAAAAGCTATCTCTTGGTAACTCACCTCGGTACAGTTGCAGAGGATGTAATCCTTCAGAGACCAGACAGGTGACTTTAGTGCTTCCTGTCCTCTATCCAAGAACCCTGCTTCACTGTTTTCTTCTTTAATATCAGTGATGTTTACATCACTGGCTCTACTTCAGTTTCTTCTTCACCATCATTTCCTCTTTCTCTGCAGATAACTCTACAACTACTCCATTTCCCCACTCACTTCTTAAGACTTTTTGATCGCCTTCAATGTATTCTTCCTCTTTTGTCGGGCATGTTGGCAAATCCTTCCCTACCAACTTGTCTTGCTATATGAATGATTTTCCTTACTTTCCATCGATCCTTATGAGGCTTTGAAAGCATCCTAGACTCCACTTCATAGTTCCCTCCAAAGGTGTTTGCTGCTTCTGCTTCTAACTCACCCATTTGATGGATGTGATTGGCTGAGAAATGATGAATGGTTTTCAGAACTGTAATATATTCAGGGAAGAGGTCTATATCAAGTGTTCCCAAGTACCTGGCAGACATATGTAGCATTGACATACCAAATGATGTTCTGGTTAAGGGGATGGATCCATTAGGTTCTGCTTGGAGACACAAAATACATCCTTTACATTTTCATTTTCATAGCACAGATTCAGAATGGCCAAAAGCATTATCCATTATGAATATGAATTTAAATTCCAATTCCTCCTAGGACTTCTGGGTATTTTTTCACTTGAATGAAGCACTATTAGAATCACTATAAGCAAAATGTTTACTACCCACGTTATCTGACTAGGAAGCCGGAACACAGAAAGGTAATTTTAGCGGATTTTGGTGTGTGTGTGTGTGTGTGTGTGTGTGTGTGTGTGTGTGATCTCCTTTCTGTATTATAGCTGGTTTTGTTGTGTCCTGAAATGTTGCTACATACTACTGTCAGTCTCTCCCTCCAAGTTTAGTTCCCTGGAGTCTCTTTTACAGTTTAATGAATGTAGATCTATGGAGTATCTTCTTTTGAAGAAATTCAGTTTAATAATAATTAAAGACTAGTTTTGGATGATATTGTGTCCATAATTAATTTCAACATTGCTAGAAATGTGCAACAGCTTCTTCATTGGTAGTCACAGCTTTCCACTAATTTTCATTTTTCAGTCCAAGCTTATTTCTGACTCTATGTGACTATTCAATTTATGCATATATATGCATTAAGTGGCTTGGTATCCTTGATTTCAGGAACTCCATTTCTGAAAGTTTCGTAAGATGTGTTTGGGTGAAGCACGTTGCTAGCCATTGGGTTCTACTTCAATGGCTTCTATCTTATCTAAGCTCTACTGTGCTTCAGCCATAACTTCCACAGTTAGAGGCAAAACAGCAAAGCTAGCACAAGTTTCCTTTCCCTCTTTAATATTTCACAGAATATTTGTTCTTAGTGAAGATCTTAACCTCGACACCCTTTTTCTACCCTTATTAAGTCAATATTTCACTTAAAGGAGATACATTGCAACTGCCAGCATGATTAGTCTTGTGTTGGGGGCCAATGTTATGTAAGGTAAAAGTTACCTGAGCACAAGCATTAAAGAACAGCAACTGTCAATCTGATAGCCATTAAGTAACTAACAGGGAACACACACAACAGAAATACAATAGAGGAAGGAATCTGTATTCTGAGTATGACAAAGAAAGACACATGGGAATCTCGCCATGCTATCAAGAACAACATGCAAACTTATGAAGCACTTATTTCTGGAATTTTTCCATGCGATATTTTCAAATGTGGTTGATCACAGATAAACCAAAGCCTCAAAATATAAAAGTATGGATAAAAGGAATAGAGGAATAGTGTATATAATGTGATTCCTAACACAACTATATTTAAAGCTACTCAAATACATAATGAACAAGTAAAATAAAATGGAATTCTAAAATTGTTCAACTAACTCACAGGAAGGCAGGGAAAAGAAAACAGAAAAAAATTTTAAAGTAGAACAGAGAGAAAGGTAACATCATACTTTGGTGCTATCAATAATTATATTAACTATAAACAGCCAAAATGTATAGGCAAAAAGACAAATATTGGGAAAGGTAACTAAAAGTGTGACTCAAGTATGTGCTAAGTACAAAATCTCACTCCAAACTTCACAATACAGGCAGAAACATAAAAGATGGGGGAAAGACTGTGATGCAAATATTAACCAAAGGAAAATCAGGGTGGCTGTGTTGGTACCCAGTAAAGTAGAGTACAAAATAAAAAAGAATGGCAGACCCAAAGAGGGCCTGCATAATTATAAAAAAGAGTGATTTCTCTAAAAAGACAGAACAATCCTAAACATATATTCGCTAAACAGGAAAGCCGCAAGATGTATGAACCAAAAACTGATAGACCTAAGGAAAACCAGGCAAACCTGTAATTATAACTGTGAAGTCATACTTCCATCTCAGCATCAAGCATATCTAGCTTATCTAGACCATCAGACAACAGAAAATGAGTAACACTATTTAAGCACATCACCCAACAATGGCAGAGTACGAACTCTTTCTGAGTGTACACAGAATACACAGCAACACAGATCAGGTCATGAGCCATAAAAACAAATCCCAGCACATTTCAAAGAATTAAAATCACACTGAATTTTTTAGCACAGTGGTCTCTAAGTGAACTTTAATGACAGAAAAAGTAATGGGAACTTTTTTCTGAACACTCGGAAATTAAACCAGATACTTTTCAATAACTGGTGAAATTTAAAGAAAAAAATTTGATACATTTACATGACTAACAGTGTCCAGATGGTATAGAATATTGTTACAGACCTAGTAGACATTAAAAATCATAAGTAAACACCATAAATAATTCTATATGCTTAAATTTAAGAAATAAATCAACTCTTCAAAACACAACCTGCCATACATAACCCACCCCACATGAAGCAAGGTCACTTCCTATCTGTGGACTTCTATAACACGTTGAATTCTATAATTTTAAAATTTCCAAAAGAGAACTTTCCAAGCCCATATCATTTCGCAGGAGAATTGTGCCAGCTGTTTGATAACGGATCAATACCAATTCTACACAGAAAATAGAAGAGAAGCAAGCCTTTCCCAGCTCATTCCCTGAAGTCACTGCAGCCTGATTCCAACACCAGATAAAGAGAGCACAAAAACTGAGAAAAGAGAAACTGAAAACCACCTTCCCTTGTGGATAAAAACACAGAACCCTTGAAAAAATAGAACTCATGAATAGATAACAGCCCATTATACACTGTAGCCAAGTAGAGTTTATTCTAGGGATGCAAGCCTTCGTCCACATTTAAAAAGTAATACAACTGCCATTTTATTTAGCCGTCATAATTCCTAAGTACTTTCTAAACACTTATCTTCATACCTACAGATAAGTGTAGTGCCCAACCCCCACCAAAGAAGCTTCCTTTTACAACTGGGACTACTACAAAAAACTACATCTGGTCAAAATGGGGAGAAAAACTGACAGTGGGATGTGCGACCCCAGGGGATACGCCTACAACACAACTCCTGTACCTAAGGACTAGATGAGACTGTGAAAGATAAAGCAGAGAGATTGTAAGAACCAAAGCACCAGGATATCTGTTGTGATTTTATGTTGCCTGGAAATGACACAGAAGCTACACCCATGATATTTCAACAATATGGCTGCCTAAGCAAGACATGGACAAGGACAGTACCACTATACATGCTATCATGGAAGGGGGAAATCTCACTGGGCCCCGCTCAAAAAACCAGGAACTACAGTAACTGAAGAATCCTGGGAGCATGAGAAGTGATCTTCCTCCAGGACGGAGTCCTCTAAATTGGTTATCCAAAAGCAAGTAGCCGGCCCTGATCATGTGCCTGCAAGTAACAACTCAGCAAGCTGTGTCTATACATTAATTGTATTATATTGTATAATTACACTTATAGGTATGTGGCATGTGTGTGCACACATGTGTGTGTGTGTGTGTGTGTATGTGTGTGTGTGTGTGTGTGTGTGTGTGTGTGTGACAATAACAAAGAAGAGGGCAGGAATGACTTGGGTGTGGGAAGGACTTGAAGGAAGAAAATCATATAGTATGATAAAGATACTCAGGAAAATGGGAAGAGAGAGTCACTACCCCAGCTTGGTAAGACTTACCAACACCCTACAGTGAACACAATACTCAGTGTGAAAATCCAGCTGCTCTCCCCTTAAGATCTCAGGCCTGACTGGTATGTCTACCCATGATGCTTATTCATCATGCTCTTGAAAGTAAGAAGACAAAGGAAATAAAAGGCACACAGAGGGAAAAAAATGATGAAATGTGAAATAAAACTGTCTCCATTTGTTAATTAAATCCTTGCCTACACAGTCTATTCCATGGAAACTATAAAAACCAATAACCAAAAGCATCCCAGAACTAACATGTGTTTACAAATGCCACAGGACTCATGATCAACTTCATTACATTTCCTAGCAATGAATGCATGGATATCTTGATTAAAAATAGCACACCATTTACACCAGTCCCCAAATCACTTAGCTCTAATCATATGTCAATGAAACAAAACATGTATAGGATTTGTGTCCTAAAGCTTAAATACTGATTAAAGTAATCGAAAAAAATTTTAAATAAATAGATATACCACATACGTGGTTTAGAACACTCAGAAAAAAAGAAACTGCCGATTTCTCCCAAACATATATAGATTTTGCATAACTCCTGTCAAAATCTCAGCAACAAATGATTGGGGAATAGTTGGGGGGGAGAGGAAGTATGGGAACTATGGTGGGTGGGAACTGGGAAAGGGGAAAGCCTTTGGAATGTAAACATAGAATATAGAAAATAAAAATTAAAAAAAAAATCTCAGCAACAATTTAAATGCTAACTAAATTATCCTAAAACTAAAGGAGAAAGGCAGAGGAGATTCAATGACTAAAACTGCTTTTGAAATAAAATAATAAAGCAGGAAGCATCAATCCAATTCATTCTAATATCATACAACTACCAAGTTAGTGAGAACTGATGGAGAGAGAGACAGAGACAGAGACAGACAGAGAGAGACAGGGAGGGGGAGGGACATGACAAGGAACCTAGAGACAGGCATACACTAACTTGCCAACTCCTACCTGATAAAGTTGCAAAAGTAATTGAGAAAAGGGTGAACCTGACCAATACAGATGTGGATGCTCTCAGCCAACCACTGGATTGAGCACGGAGACCCCAATGGAGGAGTTAGGGGAAGGACTAAAGGAGCTGAAAGGGTTTACAGCCCCTAGGGAGAATAACAATATCAACCAATCAGAACCCCCAGAGTTCCCAGGAACTAAACCACCAACCAAAGAGTACACATGGAGGGACCCATGGCTCCAGCTGCATATGTGGCAGAGGATGGACTTATCTGGCATCAGTGGGAGGGGAGGTCCTTGGTCCTGTGGAGGCTCAATGAGCCAGTGTAGCGGGAAGCTAGGGTAGTGAGGTGGTAGTGGGTGAGTGGGTAGGTGGGGAAGCACCCTCATAGAAGCAGGGGGAGGGGCGGGGTGAGGGTTTGTGGAGGGGAAAACTGGAAGAGGGATAACATTTGAAATGGAAATAAATAAAATAGCCAATAAAAAGAAAGAAAAAGAAAAGAAAAGGAACATGTGCAAATGGTCCAGGAGCAACTTGACATACATAAGCAAACAAGTAAAACCTCACCCCACTCATCACTCCTAGTTCAAAAATCAACTCATAATGTACTCCAGATTTAAATAAAAACATAAAACTATAAATATTTTGGACAAAATAGGAATAGAAAATGTGGTCTAGGACTAAGCAAAGAAAATAATTAAACAGGAGGGATGGTTAGAAAAAAAGAGGAACAAAGAAACCAATAGACAAGACATCTTAGGCTGGAGTTCTCGTCCCATAGCCCTGCACTTAGACTGGACACCAAAAAGTACCACTCAAAACAGAGTCGGATTTTTCACAATTAAGGCATGACATGAAGGCTGACATAAAGACTCCTATACTGATGACATTCTTATCTTGGCTGTAGTAATGTCTCTGTCCTGATCAGTTATGTAAGATATTACTGACAGAAGAAAACAGGTCAAGGATTTGTGAGTTCTTTCTGTGTCTCTTATACCTGCGTAATTATCCAACACATCAAACCGTAAATTATATTCATTTATTTATCATCTGTATTTCTTTTCAAATATGTGATTACAAATATTTTAGGAACACTTCTTAATAACATACATAAAAAACAATGTTAAAATTTCAATTGTTAGCCTTTACTTCTATTTATGTCTTCCATGAAAATATATTCAAATGTTATTCCTGTTCCACAGCCTCGCACACAAGCCTAACTCACCCTCCACTGCTACCTACACACACATCTCCCTCTCCATTCCTGGGCCCTCGAACTTCAGTGTTTACTGCTGGGTTGTGCTTCTCTGCTGGCTGACTCTGCCTCACAAACACCTGAAATGCAGCTTGTCACCTCTCTCAACCCATGTCCTCTGGGAATGCTCAATCTGTCCCTCCCCAAAGCTCCAACACAAAGAGCCTTCGCCTTGCCTCTGTGGCTGTGGTGGTAAATTTTGGTCTTGGTGCCCACCCCTTGATTGCTTCTGGGTCTTCCCCCGTCTTCAGACCCATGAGCGCTTTGAGGTGTGTGACTTTGTTCCCCATCTTTGCACTTCCACACTTCAAATGACACACATGATGTGATCAGCAAATACTGCTGACATGACTGAACTCCAGCCTAAGATGTCTCAGTCCATTGGTTTCTTCGCTCCTTTTCTTTCTCACCATTCCTCCCATCTAATTAACTTTTTACTTTCCTAAAGTCTCTTGGATCCCTTTGCAGGAAATATGTAGAATACATATCTCATTTCAGTCAGCTGTGGGCATGCATGCCTAATAGGCCACAGGGCTGGGCAGTGTGCATTTTCACACATCCTTCAGACATATGGAAGAACTCAGAACTGATTGATGAATGAATGAACAAATAAATGGATGACCACCACATGCCCCAGATATTACATTAAAGTCAGTGTTTGCTTTTCTCTAGGACCTTGAGAAATAATGACAGATGCTGAGACAGAGAGGCAAAGAGTCACACCAAACTCATAAGACAAAGGACAACACCACAAAGCAAGGGCACAAAGAATTAGCATGTGGCCAAAATCATGAAGGTCTCTGCATAGCCTTTGAGTCTGGAGTCAGTCCTGAAAATTGTTCCTTGTGACTAATGGAACGAGGGAGAGCGTGAAACCATCACATCATTTCCAGTTACCTAGGAAGTGTCTCAGTGTGAGTCCTAGTCTTCACGAATACAGAAAACTAGAGACACAGAGACATGTCAGAGCCATCAAATAGATCATTTAAGTTTTACAAAATCTCAGCCTTGAGAAATTGATAACAAATCTTCAATTTAATTCATCCAGATGTTTGCTTTTAATAGCATTTGATTAGTTTAAAATAAAGAGATGATAATACATAGTGAAGAGTGTAAGCTTTAGCTGTACAGGCCTGAGTTCAAGCCCTGGCCTGACCCTCGGAGGCCATAGGATACTGTAAGCTTTGAATCTCTTCCCTTGAGTATAAGGTGTAAGATCAGGGACAGGAGAGACAGCCCGACAGTTAAGAGCACATACTGTTCTTGGCCCTAGCTCAAGTTGCAGCATCCATGTTAGGGCTCGCAACCAGTTTAACTCCAATTTCAGGGGAGCTGGTGCCTCTGGTCTCCACAAACCCTGCACACACATGCACACACCCACACACAAATCTAAAGATACAAAAGCTTTAGAAGCAATAGAAAAATTAATCTTTAAAGTGTGTTATAAGAGCATGCACCTGCAGGATGTGTAAGAAGCAAATGAGATCGAATCCTGTCAATTTCAGGGTGTAATGCCCAGCATGCAGTAGGCATAAAAATTATAGCTGGCCCTTTCCTCATCAAAGTCACCAATCTCTGGGTTATAAACTTCAAAACACTTTCATGTGAAATAATTCTTCTTTCTGAAACTACATTAGAAGCAGAGTTATAACACCAGGAGAATACTTACAGAAAGTATGATATGCATGAAAGATGTTATGTTAGACACCCTGCAGGGCTCTCAATAAATACTTGTGGACTGACAAATGTGTTGTCAGTGCATAAAATCATATAGATAGAAAGGGATAACTGCATAAAAAGGTAATTTGGAATCCACACAGGATAATGATTACACTTCAATAAGTATTTTACTTTTTTGAAGCAGTATTAAAGGCAACTGGAAGTCATTTTTTTAAAAATCAAGTTTTCTTTTGCAACTGCAAGTTGATATGAATGCCTATAGGCACAAATGCTTAGTGTCCAAAGTGCTGATATCTTGCTAACAAAATTTCTAGGTTAGAAGAAAAGGTGCTATAGGTATCAAGATGTGTGTGTGTGTGTGTGTGTGTGTGTTCACATGCATGTGGTGTGTGTGTGTGTGCAATATGCTTGTTGTGTCTGCAACTACCTCCTTCCAAATGACAGAGAGAAAGAGTCTGACCCTCCTAGGATCCCATAACTGAAGACCCTGATGGCAGATCTTCTAAAGCATCTGCATCCTGAAGACAGAGTTCACCTTATGAGTATCTGCTCAAGTTCTAGGCCCTGCAGAAAGTTCTGGGACAGTCAGCCAGATGCAACGTGATCCTGTCCTCATGTAACAAGATGTAAACAAGGAGTATCTAGCCATATTAGAGTTATTGGCCCAGACACACAATGGTAAAGAGAATAATTGGGTTACCTAAAGCTCTAAGGAAATACTTCCAGAAATAGGAAACAGTTGAGCTGGACCCTAAGAAACTAGTGACGTGGTGCATGGCCTGCCAGGAGAGAGAGATCTCCCAGCAGTGCTTTCACTTTTGAGCTCAGAGGAGTAAGGACACAGGTTTACAGGCCCACAGAAAGAATAAATTCCAGCCAGAGACAAGAATACCAACTAGCACCAGAGATAACCAGATGGTGAAAGGCAAGCACAAGAGCCCAACCAACAGAAACGAAGGCCACATGGCAACATCAGAACCCAGTTCTCCCATCACAGCAAGTCCCGAATATTCCAACACACCGGAAAAGCAAGAGTTGGATTTAAAATCATATCTCATGATGCTGATAGAGGGCGTCAAGAAAGACTTAAATAACTTCCTTAAAGAAATACAGGAGAACATCGGTCAACAGGAAAAGCCCTTAAAGAGGAAATACAAAAATCCCTTAAAGAAATACAGGAAAACACAAACAATCAAGTGAAGGAGCTGAACAAAACCATCCAGGATCTAAAAGTGGAAGTAGAAACAATAAGGAAATCACAGAGTGAGACATCTCTGAAGATAGAAAGTCTTGGAAAGAATTCAGGAGTCATAGATGCAAGCATCAACAACAGAATACAAGAGATAGAAGAAAGAACCTCAGGTGCTGAAGATACCATAGAAAACATTGACTCAACAGTCAAAGAAAATGCAAAATGCATAAAGCTGGTAACTCAAAACATCCAGGAACTCCAGGACACAATGAGAAGACCAAACCTAAGGATTATAAGTATAGATGAGAGCGAGGATTTACATCTTAAAGGCCCAGTAAATCTCTTCAAAAAAATTGTAGAAGAAAACTTCCCAAACCTAGAGAAAGAGATGCTCATGAATATACAAGAAGCCTTCAGAACTCCAAACAGACTGGACCAGAACAGAAACTCCTCCCGGCATATAATAGTCAAAACACCAAATTCACTAAACAAAGAAAGAATATTAAAAGCAGTAAGGGAAAAGGAGCAAGTAACTTATAAAGACAGACCTATCAGAATCACACCAGACTTCTCTCCAGAGACAATGAAAGCTAGAAAGAAGATCCTGGGTAGACCTCATACAGACCCTAAGAGAACACAAATGCCAGCCCAGGCTACTATACCCAGCAAAACTCTCAATCATCATAGATGGAGAAACCAAGATATTCCACGATAAAACCAAATTTGCAGAATATCTGTCCACAAATCCAGCCCTACAAAGGATAATTGATGGAAAACGTCAACAAAAGGAGGGAACCTACACCCTAGAAAAAGTAAGAAAGTAATCTTGTTCCAACAAACTGAAAAGAAGATACCCACACAAACATAAAAATAATATCAAAAGTAACAGGAGGCAACAATCACTATTCCTTAACAACAATGGACTCAACTCCCCAATAAAAAAACATAGACTAATGAAATATTTCTCATGCAAATCTTCAATTTTATCAGAAAATGTTTGTAATTCCCCTTTTAATTAATTTAGTAATTTTGTCTACCATTTTATCTGCATTATTTTTCATGATAATCTTTAATTTTAATATGTCTTTCTATATACTTTTATTTTATCAGAAATGTTTTCAATGTACATCTTTGATTTTATCACAAATGTTTCTAATTCTACCTTCAATTAATTTAGAAAGAGTTTTTATATCTACCATTTTTTATGTAAAATTTTCCACGAAATAGTCAATTTTAACATGTTTGTCTATTTATTTCTTGAATTTACTAGAAATATTTTCCATGTAAATCTTCAGTGTTATCTGAAAATGTTTATAATTCTACCTTCAATCAACTGAGAATTATCTTTATGCCTATAATTTTACCTGTATAATTTCCATGATAATCTCTAATTTTAACATGTTTTTCTGTATATTTCTTCAATTTTTTCAGAAATATTTTTCATGTAAATCTTCAAATTTATCAGAACATGTTTATAATTCCACTTTCAATCAACTTAGGAATACTTCTATACGTACCATTATTATATCTATATAAAATTTGCCATGATAATCTTCAATTCTAACATGTTTTTCTACATTTTTCTGCATTTTATCAGAAATATTTTCTACATAAACCTTCAATTCTATCATAAAATGTTTCTATCCCATATTTCAATTAATTTAGCAATGTTTTGCATGTCTACCATTTACTCTTTAATTTTCCATGAAAATTGTCAATTTTAATGTGTTTATCTGAAATATTTTCCATGTAAATCTTTAATTTTATCATAAAGTGATTTTACTTTCCTTTACTTCCCTTTTCAATAAATAAAAAAAAAAAGAAAAAAGAAACTAGTGAATACAACAAGCAGTAACAAAAATTTGTGCAGGAACACAGCTATGCCACAGGCCCATATAACAGCATGGAATCAGAATAATACATAAGTGTTGGATTGTTTTCAAGGGAGATATAGTGATAACATTGGGTAGCATGAATATACCATACACTCCCTGTAAAAATGATGGAAAACAATTACTACAATGAAGTTGATACATGACCCCAAAGTCCTATAACCTCCAGTTTCTATTCCATAAGTTCATTAGATACACCTAATATTTTTTTGATCAAATATCCAAGGATGATATTGGCTATAGGTCACAAAATAGGCCTTTCTCATCAATTCCTCACTGGTCATAGGTTCTTCATATGAAACAAGACATCCAGATTATGCAGATCTTGGAGATGAATGGAATAGATGAGGGTCAGAGAGAACAAGTTCAACTGTCCATCATAAGCATCTTGATGTGCTAGGAAAATAAGCACCATCGTGGAAGAGGAAAGTCTTCAACTCTGTCAGAAAACCTAGGACCTTCAGATGGTGCATGAACCAGCTCTGCATGTTATGAAGCTTAAGAAATAGTTTCCCTTTCCCACAGTATGAGAAAGGAAATTTTCTCATAAAGCAAAAAGGCAGTATTGCCAACTCAGGCAGAGATCTACACACCATAGATTATCTTATGCCATGGAAAAATAGTCATCATTACACATACAGGCTTCCACAGAAGGTATTACTAGGGGACCACAATTTTCCCCGGAAACCCGGGATAAAATAAGCAAAACAAAAGAGTGAAACTATTCATTGTCCTCTTAAAAAGAATGCTCTCTCTCTCTCTCTCTCTCTCTCTCTCTCTCTCTCTCTCTCTCTCTCTTTCCAGAGACACTTATACAGCCATATTTACTGAAACAATGTTCACAATAACCAGGTTATCAAATCAGCCTTACATACCCATCAACAGATGAATAGATAAAGAAATGGCTGGATACCTGCACAGGGGAGTACTGTTCAGCAGTAAAGAAAAATTAACTCTTGTTGCTTGCAAGAAAATGGTCAGAATTGGAGTTCATTGTGTCCGGTGAAATAAGCCAGACTCAGAGCAGAGCAGGTTTCCTACTCTGTGAAACCTTTGTTTTAAAAGGAGACAAGCATAGATGTAGGAGAATTTGGGGGGAAGGAAGCCGTCAGGATGGGAAAGGGGAGAATTGAGGGATGAATATAATCAAAATATGTTATACACATATCACAGTTAGGGTTTCTAGTGCTGAAAGGATTTACTCAGCTTACAACTCTCAGGTTACACTCCATTGCCGAGAAAAGTCAGGACAGAAACTCAAACAGGGCAGGAACCTGGAGGCAGGAGCTGATGCAGAGCCCATGGAGGGGTGCTGCTTACTGGCTTGCTCCCCATGGCTTGCTCAGCCTTCCAGGACCACTGATTTAGAGATGGTCCAACCCAAGACGAGCTGTCCCAGTCCCCACATCCATCATCACTCAAGAAAATGTACACCAGCCTCTTCCCACCTGCCAATTTGGTGACCATGTCTTCTCAACTGAAGGTACCTCATTCCCGATGACTCTAAACTGGGTCAGGTTAACATAAAAACTAGCCAGTACAGTACAGTACAGTACATGAAGTGTCATAATGAAGGTCACTGTTCTGTACAATTAATATACAACAACAATAAAACAAGCATGTGTTTGAGGCATTGTGGAAATTTCCGGTAGCTGAGTTAAAACTACCACTTCACAGTGATTTCATCTCAGTTTCATGTCTTATGCTTGCCACAAAGGGGTCACATGTCCTTTCACAAGGTCTCATAGTTTCTCTGGGCTTTTAACTTTTCTTCTATAAAATGAAGAAATAACCATATGAACTCCAAAGTCAGTTCTCATTCAGTTTATAATTACGTCTTGATATTTTTTGAAGTCAAATATCTAGCAATCTCAAGCCCCTGTTCTAATAATCAATTGTCTTGGGCTTCAGAAATCTAACTCCCGGTCTCCCAGAGCACAGGAGTGGTTGCAGATCTAAACCGCTTAGTGCTAGATGGGCCCCTGGTCAGTGTCTCTACCCTAAGTTGCTAATTTCATTAGATGCACTGCAGTCAAGACAATGGCCGCCCCACAAAAGAAGTAACTCGAAAATCAACATCTCTTTTGCTCTCTGTGGTTTTGCTTCCTTCCGGAAATAACCCTCAGGGCTGCAGATGGGGCCCGGGACAGCAAACACACTGAATTCAATACAGTTTCCTTTGCTGTAGATATCAGTATGCACCACAGAGCGGCTGCTTTTGTGTGTGTGTGGCATCAGGCAGAAAGCAGAGCTGGAATGTTCTCCACTGTAGAGCCCTAGCTCTTGTTGCAATCAAGATTGTGAGGAGCACCCTAGAGCTGTGGCTTGGGTAGGACCCCAGAAGTGGTTTAAGCCCCGGTGGAACCCATGGGTTGGGGAGTGAGCCAGTTGGCCACAGGTGTAAGAACACAGTTGCACTGAGCCAAGCAGCAGCACTTAGGCACCACCTCCGGCCAGCAGGGACCCCATCACAGGGCAGAGTTTAAAAGATTGTGTCAGAGAGCAAGGACCAGGAAGTGAGCCTTGCCGTTGGCCCCTCTTTTGCCTTGAGCTCTCCAAGCCTCGGCATCATCATCCATAAAAAAATCACACTAACAATAGGCTTGAATGACAAGGGTTGACAAGAGGTCTGCTAGAGATTACAGAACACTAAGGTAAATGCCTGGCGCGCCTCCAGCACCGAGCCTCGCTGGAGCTCGAAACGAAAGAGAAAACCTGCAATAATGATCCAGTCTCTTCTTATATGGTTGTTTGTTCTCTGTGCATTTTGTGCACCAGTTCTGATCTTTTAAACGTTGTGTCTATTTTTATATGTGAGGATGTTTTGCCTGCAGGCGTATCTGTGCATCACATGCATGCAATGCCCGAAGAGTCCAGAAGAGGGTGTTGGCACCCCTTGGGACTGCCGGGTTGTGCTGGGGTCTCTGAGAACTGAATTTGAGTCCTCTGAAAGAAAGAGCAACTAATCCTCTCTGAGCTGTCTCTCCAGCCCCATTAATTCTGATTTTTAAATATATTGTACAAAGCTTGGGGATATAGCTCAATCTTAGAAAAAAAAAATATGTGTGTGTGTGTGTGTGTGTGTATGTGTGTATACACATACACACACACACATATATATATGTATGTATATATATACATATATATATATATATATATATATATATATATATATATATATATCACCTAGTATGAGCAAGGTCCCAGAGTTTGATCTCTCCCACTAGAAGGTAAATGAATGAATGAATGAATGAATGAATATAAAAATAAAGAAAAACCAACAACAAAGTTAATTATATTAGGTGCTAAATGGTTGGTTGGTTGGTTGGTTGGTTGTTGTGGAAAAGAATCTCAAACAACCTATTCTGATCTTGAGTGACTGATTCTCCTGCTCTCTACCTCCAGAGTGCTGGAATTGTAGCCATGCCCTTACCATGCCCGGAAGCTGCTAACATGTCCGCCACACCCACAGAAAGCCTATCGCAGTCTGGTCCTTAATTATCTAGTGCCTTATACTAGTCATTGTTCCAATTCTCTATGCCCTGTTTTATTTTTCAACTAATTTGTACAATCATTAATGAAAGAATTTATGGCATATGTCTTTATCCTTGAAACTGGCAAGTCTGGAGAGGTCCACGTAGGCCCTTGCCTGCAGACTGCCCACAGCCCACAGCAGACGATTCACCACTCCGCCATCCCCTGTTGCTTCATGGGTTTGAAAGTTTCATTTCATGGTCCTAGAGGGTAGAGATACCATCTGGCATTTATTCTGTGCCATCTCTGACATGAAGCTTTGGGCCGGGAATCAAAGAACTGGCAGAAGTCTTTGAGTTCAGCTAATCCCACCTGCTCACTTTCCAAATAAGTCATTTGATGCCCAAAGAGGTCACGCAGTGGTGGCCAAATCAGTGAGATGGATCTGGAATGTTCTTCCAGGTCTCAGGAGTTTTTTCCATTCCTGCACTCGGGTTTTCTTCTTTACTCACCTCCTTCTGTATCAAGCACAGACTTTTACATGTAAAAAAAAAAAAATCAATAAATAGTACAGATGATTGGTTTCTGAAACTAAAGGAATATTTGCTTAAAGGGGCACAGTGAGTTCTTGCCCTGGAATGTAAATGTGTATTTATTAACCACCTGTACATTCTGTCTCCGTCTCCGTAACCAAAAGAATACTGCTGGATTTGAAGACAGACGCCTTCGAGTTTGACTCCTGGACTCACTGTTTCCTAATCGTGTTACTGTGAATGAAATTGAGTTTTAAATGTAATTTGCTTCACGGAAATTATGACTGTAAATTATGAGGCATTACATTAAAAAAACCAACAACTCTGTGCTGTGAATGTTCGGGAAGGTTACACAGGATCCCTGGACTTGCCTGTGCAGCTGTTCTGTACGTCTAAGATTATTCCCAAGATTTTTTTTTTTTAAGCAAAAATAATATGTCACAGTTCTTGTGGGTTTTTCTGTTGGTGAAGAGGGTTTTATTTGACAGGTGAGGATAACTGTTATTTTTCTCTCCCCAGAAAAGAACATGGGAAAAAATAACTATTTCTAGCCTTCCAAGAGAGGTCAAGCAAAAGGTGGTGGCCAGCTTCTCTCCTGTCACATTACATGCTGAGAAAGTGAGACCTGGGAATTGTTCTCTCTAGTCTACAAGATGAGAATTAAGATGCCTCTCTTGAGCATTCCTGTGGGGAAAAAGAGACAGTGAGGTAAAGAGTGGGCCTCCTCAGGGGCCTGGTGCATCATGGTAGTTTCCTTCTTAGGAAATTCCACAGGCGGCTTAGTCAGTCCCATTGAGAAGGTGCCAGTGGGACCTCTACAGAGGACTGCATGTGTCCCACTGACTTCTTCAGACAGCCTGTGGTTCCAACTTTTGAGGAGCTGTTGGGTGACTGAGCCCCTCCTCCTGCCCCTGACAGTGAGCGTTGGCCTCTCCACTCTACTTTTACAAAGTAGCCTTTACTCTGCCCAGCCCCCTGCAGGCAGCTTGGTCCAGGCACTCCATTCTTTTTTTTTTTTTTCTGTATTCTTTGTTTACATTCCAAAGGCTTTCCCCTTTCCCAGTTCCCCCCTCACCATACGTCCCTTAAGTCCTCTTCCCCCCACCCCCGCCTATTCCCCAATCACACACACACCCTCTCTCTCTCTCTCTCTCTTTCTCTCTCTCTCTCTCTCACACACACACACACACACACACACACACACACACACACACACACGCACACACACACTCTGTTCTGGTACTCTCCTACAAAACTGGATCCAGTCTTTTCAGGCCCAGGGTCCTCTCCTTCCTTCTTCTTGGGAATCTTTTGACTTGCTAATTGTGCCTTGAATATTCAGAGCTTCTGGGCTCATTAACATCCACTTATCAGTGATTGCATTTCACGTGTTTTCTTTTGTGATTGGGTTAACTCACTTAGGATGATATTTTCCAGATCCAACCATTTGCCTACAAATTGCATGAATTCATTATTTTTAATTGCTGAGTAGTATTCCATTGTATAAATATACCACATTTTCTGTATCCATTCCTCCTTTGAGGAACAGCTGGGCTCCTTCCAACTTCTGGCTAATATAAATAAGGCTGCTATCTATGAACATGAGCATGTGTCTTTATTGTATGCAGGGGAATCCTCTGGGTATATGCCTAGAAGTGGTATGACAGGGTCCTCTGGAAGTGTCATGCCCAATTTTCTGAGGAACTGCCACACTGATCTCCAGAGCGGTTTTACCATTTTGCAATCCCACCAATAGTGGAGGAGTGTTCCTCTTTCTCCACATCCTCGCCAGCACCTGTTGTCCCTTGAGTTTTTAATCTTAGCCATTCTGACTGGTGTGAGGTGGAATCCCAGGGTTGTTTTGATTTGCATTTCCCTGATGACTATTGATGTTGAACATCTCTTAAGCTTATGCTCTAAGATCAAGAATTGACAAATGGGACCTCATAAAATTACAAAGTTTCTGCAAGGCAAAGGACACTGTCAGAAGGACAAAACAGCAACCAACAAATTGGGAAAAGATCTTCACCAACTCCACATCCGACAGAGAGCTAATATCCAATATATACAAAGAACTCAAGAAATTAGACCCCAAAGAACCAAATAACCCTATCCAAAAATGGGGTACAGAGCTAAACAAAGAATTTTCACCTGAAGAAATTCAGATGGCTGAGAAGCACCGGCACTCCATTCTAAAGAACTGCTCCTCCTCCACAGTGGGAGAGAAGCTGGTTGCTTTGCTTTTCAGTTTGAAGGGCAAGAGAACCTGAAGTCACCAGCTGAGTATAGAGACCCAGCCCAGATCCACACAAGCCCCATGGGGCAGAGCTGCTCATGTCTACAGCCAGCCTCGCTCCCTTTGGCTGACCAAAACTGTCGACATGAATATTAACTTGACATTCTTTGCTTCAAAAAAACAGTTGTAGTAATTAGACCTTGTCAGTTTGTGACAGTGTAGGCTTTGCCTGGTGTTCTGAATAGAGATGTGGAAGATAAAAAAGAAATCAAGTTTCAGTGTCCTGTTCCCACAGGTTGCAAGTTTTCTTAATTTAGCTTCTTCTTTTTTTTTTTTTTTTTCCTCCCTAAGTATTCTCAGTGTTCTTAAAAAATCATCCAAATGTTCTGGAAATTGAAAATATTTCCACACATACAGAAGGTGGGTTCTCTCAAATGTCTGTGTCTACCTAAAGGGATACATACTCTTCAAAAGTAGCCAAAGGACCCCCTCAGATAATGGGATTCATCAGGGATAGTTCTCATACACCTAGGATACTTAGCAGCTGGGTCTCTTTCATAGGGACTCCCTTCCTGGTGAGGCAGAACAGATTTCCATCCATGTAGGCTAGCAACAATAGAAGCATGTTTGGCCAGCACTCCCCTGCCTCCTGCAGCTGGCAGCCTGGCTATGAACCAGGCTTCAGCAATCAAAAGCCCACAACCCATAAGTTTAGATTGGAAACTAGTGGTTCAAAAAACCACGAGATGCACAGAACTCATTCTGGCATTGGGAGCAACTGTGTGAAATCTACTAAATGTGCCTGTGGAGATGGCTTCAGGGGAGGTGTCCGGCATTTGCTGTCAGCACGCCACAGGGGCAAGATGAAGCATCTGTGCCCGGCAAGGGAAGCATAGGCACTCACCAGGACAGTTCTTCATCACAATCTGAATATTGTACAGTCACTGAACCAGGCCCTTTGACCTACTGGAAATTCCATGAAGCAGGACCAGCTTCCCAGTATGCTCTCTGCTGGGCTCTGTGGTTGTTTTAATGTTCTGCTGTTGCCCGAGACTCTTTGAACAAGAGACCTTGCACTTTCTCTTTGTTTGACCTCTAAGAATTATGTAGCCAATTCCATTGTAACCTAGTTAATATCCTTCAGGTCAAGGATACACATAAGCTCTTTGGTGAACGAGTAACAACTGGAATGAGATTTTTATTGTATAAAATAAAATATACAGGAAACAAATTATATGGAAATATAACTGTTTAAAAAAAAGAATATATGGTAGCATGACCTTTGCAGCCCCCCTCCCCGAATTAAGTAAACCTAGTGTCTTAGTTAGGGTTTCAATGCTGTGAACAGACACCATGACCAATACAAGGTTTATAAAAGACAACATTTAATTGGGGCTGGCTTACAGGCTCAGAGGTTCAGTCCATTGTCATCAAGGCAGAAACATGGCAGCATACAGGCAGATATGGTGCAGGAGGAACTGAGAGTTCTACATCTTCATCTGAAGGCTGCTGGTAGAAGACTGACTTCCAGGCAGCCAGGGTGAGGGTTTTAAGCCCACACCCACAGTGACACACCTACTCCAACAAGGCCACACCTCCTAATAGGGTAACTCCCTGGGCCAATCATATACAAACCATCACACCTAGTGGCAAGATTCATTTGTTCTGTTGTTCAGAAGTTATGATAAGGACAAGTGATATTCAGAATGTAGGCGACAACCGAAATATGATGCAATGTGCTACCAATCAGACTGTGGCTTTTTGCTCATAATGCGAAAGAGAAATCAGCACCAACCAAGCAAGATTTTACTGGAACATGTGTTTGGCTTTCAGATTGGCACTCTGAGGCATCAGACACAGCGTTTAATAGTCTGGGTGCCATGCCTGCACAAGCTCAGTAGAGCTTGCCACAGATGAGGATTCTTACACACAATTCATCTGATCTTTGTTCTCAGCACCAAGTCTCTCATTGTATTCACCCTGTTTATATTTGGGTCACAGATAAATGACAGAAGACTCATTACCTATACCCTTGGGAAGTCATTTAGTGGTTGAATCAGGTCCTGTGTGAATATGAATCTTGTGAAAAAGTCTCTTGGCAAGCACTGGAAGAAGCTACCAGCTCCTGGGCCTGAGGACACATGCGATAAAAATAGTTTATACCAGGGAAGTGAACTTTGTCATGCATTCAAGACCTGAATTGTGTCTGATTGCCCCATATGATATTTTATGCTTGTTAATTTCAAGGGATTATGGGTAAGAGTCTGTTTTTGTTGTTGTTGTTGTTGTTGTTGTTGTTTTTAACTATTAGGGACATTAACATGATTTCTTGGAGACATTTGAAAAAAGAAAAACTCATTGACTTTTCCAGGGACTTATACAAACACACTTTCTCCAGGATACAGGTTGGAAGCATTGTGGAACCATTCATTTAGCTTGGAATGACTATAGCCTAGAAGACACAGACATTACCAAAATGTTGATCTGAAACAACAAAACATTATCAACAGTATAATTATGAATGAAACCAAGAAAGTAAGGAATCGAGGTAAAGAGGGTAGGGAAAATCTGACTGTGTCCCATGCAGATGTCTATAGGGTTGTCTTGTCCAAAAGTATATAGCCATTTGCTGCTTCCATCTGTCCCATATGGTTTCCCTAAGTGTGGTAGACCATATTAATAAGAACAAAGGGTCTTCCTGTGAAAATAAAGTTGAAAGGTAGAGGGTTATCAAGCACAAACCAAGAGCATCTCAATCAAGAGTAACTCAAAGAGATCAGTGAGGGTTTCTCCAGCCATCTGGGCCACAGAGCTAGCTAGGGACTAAGATTTTTTTTTCAGAGTGGCTTAATAGTAAATGAAACAACTCTCTAAGTTCAGCAAACGTACCTGACTCCTGCTAGAATTAACCCAATTACCTTCCTCATTTTTGTCACAGGACAAATGATATCTATTCCCTTGGGTCCTAGAATATTAATAATGCTTTTATCCTAAAATTGTGTCATTTATGTAGTGGGAAGCTCACACCTACTAAGGAGTTAAAAACACAAAACAGGAATTCTCCTAATAGAGTAATAAGATTAATGAAAGCCTGTACTGGCTGGTTTTGTGTGTCAACTTTACACAAGTTGGAGTTATCACAGAGAAAGGAGCCTCCCTTGAGAAAATGCCTCTATGAGATCCAGCTGTAAAGCATTTTCTCAATTAGTGATCAAGGAAGAAGGGCCCCTTGTGGGTGGTACCATCCCTGGGCTGGTAGTCTTAGGTTCTCTAAGAAAGCAAGCTGAGCAAGGCAGGGGAAGCAAGCCAGTAAGTAACATCCCTCCATGGCCTCTGCATCAGCTCCTGCTTCCTGACCTGCTTGACTTCCAGTCCTGACTTCCTGTGGTGATTAACAGCAATGTGGAAGTGTAAGCTGAATAAATCCTTTCCCAGCTTGCTTCTTGGTCATGTGTTTGTGCAGGAATAGAAACCCTAAGACAGTGACCACAAAGATATGGACATCCCAAGAGTACACATGCCAGTGGATAGTTGAATAACTGAACATTTTAATTAGAAACTTTACCCAAACCAAAGGCTAGGCAGACAGTGCAGATGGGAGGTCTTCCTCTTAGCCATGAATATTTAGATGCCATGATCACCCTGGATCTGCAGGGCATAGGAAACAGTAGAGCCTCCACTTAATTATCTCTTCCGTCATCCACAGGGAACACTAGTCTGAGCTGCTAGGTTTTGACCCAGTAAGTAGGAAGGAGGCTGAAAGCAAGTAGGGCTATTGGGTTGATACTCTTAGATGAATTTAAAATCTAAGGGCAGATCTGGGGAGGCATTTTCATGCACAAAGTCCCAGGACCTGACTTCTAGGCATTTAGGAAGAAGATGGTGACAGGTACCTTCTAGGAGTAGCTCACCCCCACCTTCCTATATTGTTTTTTGTACTTGGTTCCGACTAATTATGCATCTTCGGACCCAGTTGGCTTCATCTATTAAGAGGTCATAAGTGACAAATGACCTGCCGTAGGTTATCTCAGAGGGTGTTCATCTTAATCCCACTTCAGGTGCTATGGTAATGTGGAAGTCTGAGAAACATCTGAACTAAGAAAAATTGAGTCTCCTGACAGTTTAGTCAAACATCTTTGATATTCTGGATTGTCCTTTGGACTTTTCCTCAAGACTCTGGGTGCCAAAAAAAATCTTCTTGTTCCTCTTTTTAAAATTAATTTTAGTAAGCATACAAATAATGGTTTTATGATATTTTCATACATATATATCATTGAACTCCAACCATCTTCGTTCACACATTGTAAATGCATCTACACTCACCAAAGGAGAGCTGACAAATGCATCTCTCTTGGTTTGGCTTTACGAAGATCTATGCATATTCTCCTTTGAAGAGAATGGCAGGACCTAGTTTGCTCAGAAACATCTCTTCCTAGCATAGCATAGGTCATTTTGCAACACACAGAAAGGAATGAGTAGTGGTGGTGGGCTCAATCTCAAAACTGAGGGGATGGGTAAATTTTGAACATTAGGTTGCCCATCTACACCTGTGCAGTCAGCATTAAAGAAAGGGCCAACGAGTCTGATCAGGTGACAAAAGGCATCTCCAGTACCCAGAAAAAAAAATTGTGCTTCCCTGTTGCCATTCCAAGGGTCCCTGAGGCTCTACTATGTGACATCAATATTTCCTCAGTGCTGATCTTTCTTTCTCTCTCCAAGAACCATGCTTGTGTTGGGCTCAGAACTGGTTGTTGCTCCATTGGTATTTGCTAGAACCAGAGAAAGTTCCTATCATTATGCCCTTCCCTTGGGCAGTATTCACACTGGACCCAGAGAAGACATTGTTGTTCTCACTGAGTAATCTTTGGGGGATATTGGGTTCCCCTATTGTGATAGTCAAATCAGCACCTCCAAGAGCTACATCTCTTTTTCTAGTCTACACATTTTTAGTTTCCCCCCACCCTTCACCTTCAGTTGCTCTACTTATCAAAGGCTTCCTCTTCCAAGCTGAGAGCAGTGTTTTTGTTTCTGTTACTTTCCTCAGATGTCTGTGGCTACCTGTACCATAAAATGCATAGCCAGTAAAGGCTCTTTCCTCCCTCTATTCTGATTAGAATTGGAATGTCTTTAGAAAGCATCTGGTAAGCAGTTACATGCCACATAATTTTCTTCCTTTTCTTGGGTTACCTCCTTTACTTTATCATGAGATAAGTTTGATTAGATAGCTTCCCATTCCTTCAGAAACACAGTTATAAGATAATCCACTCTAGCCTAAGGAAGAATATTTGTGGATCCAGAAAATATCTGTTAGTGACCACATCTTCTTTGGATCATGAATACTACCACCTTGGGCACTAGCTTCTAGCCCATGAGCAGCTTTTATAGATTCTTTTAACATATCTTTCTTTACATCTTCAGTCATCCAACAATGAGCTAGTAGCACAATAATATCCTCCCAAGTCAACTCAAGAATCTCATTGTTTGATACATAAAACAATCTATGAGACGTTGCCAAGTCTTTCCTTACCCTTGGCTGTGCCCATTACTAAGAAAAGAACACATGATCTAATGACTTTTTTTGCCTTCAGCTAATACTTCCTACAGCTACATGGTTCCCTTTGATTAAGACAGAGAACCAGTTTGTTCCATAACCTCAGCCCCATTAAAAACAGGATTAGTGGGTAAGTAGTCCAATGTTCATGGAAGAGCAGGGTTCTGCTTCAGACACAGCAGAAAAGGAGCCAAGACAGGGAAAGCTGTTGGTTGGTATAAGATTCATAGAAGGTGCCGCTGAAGATAATTCACTGGAGTTTTGTGCCAGAAATGGAGAAAGTCCAAGATTCTGAAGCTTAAGCTACTAGTGAGGTGTGAGTTAAAGGTAGAAATCAATTAGGATGTTAGGGTCAATAGGGCTAGAGGCCTTAGCAACCGTAGACACACCAACCCAGCCTAAGCCCAGCAGCCCAGGAGTTCCTGATAGAACTTCATGGAAATGAAGGATTTCTTCTCATTTCTTCTAACACATCAGGTTGGGTTGGAAGAGTCACAGAGTTTAGGACCAATGCCCTTTGTCTTCCAGCTTATATTTATGCAAAGCAATATTGTAAAAGGACAATCAGTGTTTTTCTCCTTGAGAGCACCAAGCTTAAATTGGTCCCAAAGTAATCAGATACCCTACTGGATGGGTCTTTTGGTCTACCAGGAGTAATCCTCATGTCTAGAGAGGTGGTAACTGCCAATTTGAGATCTGGGTAATAGGTCAAAAGCTCATGAGAAGACTCTTACTGGGGTATATAACCTTTCATGGTCCCATAAGGCCCATGAGTGGAGATGTTCATGAACTTGATTGATCAAGATTAGAGAAAGGAAGGAGGAGATATCAGGATATTGTGCTATCTTCAAACATTTTAGAAACCTTTAATAATCTCAATTTTATACAAAATTCATGTTCTACTAAATTCAACTTAGCTAAAAAGCATAGAAAAGGTGCTTTATAAGGCAAGTAAAATAGAAAAGGTAGAAACCCTAAGGTTATAAATAGATGCTTCCCAGAGTGTGTGGATACATTCTATACAGAGACAAAAGTAAGGGGTCTGGAAGAGGCTGTGACTGGGCAGGAAGCACATAAAAAAAGACAAGAGAAAGAACTGAAGAAAAATAATTCCAGAGGAGGGATATACCAAAATATAAAATTTCCAAAACCAACACAGAGACTGTCAGAGACCCTGCACCCTGATTGGCAGTCCAGAACATACCGCTCTTCAAGCCAGGCCTGCAGAGCCTCGATTTCTCCCTGCTACAGGTGTCTGAGGTGCAACAGAAATTGCCTTCAGAGTTGAAATGGTGAACCAGAGGCTAGAAAAAATAGCTCAGCAGTTTAAAACGCTTGTTGTGTTTGCAGAGGATCCAGGCTCAGTTCTCAGCACTGACATGGTGGCTCACAACCCTCTGTCACTGCAGTTCCAGGGGAATCCCATCTTCCTCTTCTGACATCCCCATGAACCAGGACGGTACACGGCACACATGTACACACATGCAGACAAAGCACTCAAGCACTTGGAATAAAATAAATAAATAATGTTTAAATGGTAAGCAATGTTTATTAAACATGAAAGGAGTTAAAACTAACTCCAGGATAAAACGTAGGGGAAAGAGAAGAAAGCATTGCAGGACATGCTGCACAGCAGGAAGTGGCCGGAGCAGAGCCTCACAGTTGTGGTGACCCTGAAGCAGAGGGTTAAACAGCCACTTTGTGATAACAAGGTAAGTCTGTGCCAATCACCCGCTGTTGTCCACCCTTCGAGACCTTCTAAGTGGAGGGTATCATCTGGGTCACCAAAATGTTGTCAATCATCCCAGGATTAATTTTGCTTAATTTAAGGCAGAATTCGTAAAGAGGCGAGTAATACCAATCAAAGCAAAATTTTGTTGGACTTAAATTTGAACACAGGAAGACAATGCTCGGGGAAGGGTTCTCTGACAGGGTGTCAGATATAACCTTTGTGATCTTGGACTGTGCCAGTCCAGGAGTTTTGAATATCTCGCATCTGATCCCCTCTCTGCTAGTGGCCTGTCTTTGGGGCAGTGATTTGCATATGCTTACTGAGTCTGTTTGGGCTTGTCACGTAGAGAAGTGACAGCGGTCTCATTGCCAGCAGGAAGGTCATGTAATAGTCAGAGTAAGCCAGGCTTTTCTGTCCATATGACAGTTGCAAGAAAGTCTCTGAACTCTTTGTAGGAATCTTGTGCTTTCAAAACCTGGTTGCCTGTGGACAAGTCCTGTAGAAACAGTGCATGGCAGAGAAGGAAGCTTTGGTGGTAGAGTCAGAACCCTTTTTGTTTTGTCTCAGAAGTATCTATAACTTTTTAGTACGATGAAGTCACAGATACCTAGTTTATTGTGTATATTTATAACTTGAGAAAGTACCAAAAGAAAATAGGACAATTAGGCTTGGGAAAGGATCTATCTAAACATAATTTTGTTTTGTTTTGTTTTGTTTGTTTTGTTTTGTTGAGGGTTTCGCTGCATAACCGTGGTTGTCCTAGAACTCATTCTGTAGACCAGGCTGCCCTCAAACTCATAGAGATCCACCTGCCTCTGCTCCTTGAGTGTTGGGACTTAAGGTGTACATCATGATGCCTGCCTCCCAGATCACATAAATTTTAAATAAGGAAACAAGTTAAGAGCCCTCATTTAAATATTTCTCCATGCTTACATTAGCCAAAGCTATTATTTTGTAATTTATGAACAAAACCTTATCAATACTGGTATCTAATGTGAGTCATTTGCCAGAATGTATGACAGTTCTCCACAAAAAAAAAAAAAAATTAAAAAGAGCAAAAAATAGGTACGATGTTTTGAAATAAGACAAAGATATAGCCTACATGGCCCCATCCTCAGCTAGGGTCTTAGAGAAGGAAGAATCGCTGACAACCAACCATCCAGAACACTCTCCAGAAAGCACGTGTCAACACTATGTGTGCGCTATGAACTCAGTGCTCTAGATGACTGAGCAAGTGGAAATCTCTTCCAGTTGGAACGATCAGTTATGATCAATGGCTCTTTCCTCTGAGAAGAGTGGTAAGCACACACCATAGCCCTTCCTCTAGAGTCCACGTCAAACTAACAGAAAGGCAAGCACTGTCCTTTTTCATGCTCCCAAATCCTAATCTAGGACTCTACATTCACTTGGACCATGTGTCCTGGCTAGTTTTTGTGTCAACTTGACACAAGCTGGAGTCATTCGAGAGGAGGGGGCCTTAGTCAAGAAAATGACCTCATAAGATCAGGCTGTAGGCAAGCCTGTAGGACATTTTCTTAATTAGTTATTGTTGTGGGAGGGCCTAGCCCATTACAGGTAGTGTGTCCCCATCCCTGGGCTGGTGATTCTGGATTCTATAAGGAAGCAGGCTAAGCAAGTTAGGAGGACTAAACCAGTAAGCAGCAGTCCTCCATGGCCTCTGCGTCAGCTCCTGCCTCCTGCTTCCCACCCAGTTTAAGTTCCTACTTGGATTATTCCCTCAGTGAACTGCGATTCAGAATATGTAAACCAAATAAGCCCTTTACTTCTCAAGTTGTTTGTTCGTTTGTTTGTTTGGTTGGTTGGTTGGTTAGTTATAGTGTTTCATTACAGCAATAGTAACCCTAAACTACCATCTTTCATGTACTTTGATACAAACTTGTGTTTTGCACATTTTGATTCAAATGTGATCAGAAGACACCATCCTGGGCAGACTCCATTTGTCAACTCTTTGTGAAAGGATACTCAGGAGCCCTAGAAAGAAAAGTAAATCTCTACCTCCTAAACATGTTCAGGAAAGTTGAACTTAAAATTCATCTGCAGGCACATTGACTTGCTAGGAATTGTCTCGTGCTCACTAATTTCAACTGAGCCTTGGGCATCTACCATCTCCTCATCTATGCGTAGACAGTGAAACCAAGGTTCGGATAAGCTGTGGTTTGTTCAGGGGGCCACTTGTTATGAGAAAAGTAACAGAACCCCAAGAAAAACAAGCACCTCACCTCTTAATTCAGGGCCCTTTCCTCTAGCCCCACCTCTGCTCTAGGCAGGTCACTGTAGCTGAGCCCCAAAGAGCAGTGTGTTCAGGCAGATGGCTCCCAAACCGAGGCTCTCCCCAGGTTCTCCAGAACCAATGCCTACTAGCCAAGAAGCTCAAAATTAAATAGATTACTTGTGCTTTGGTTTGTATAAAGCTAGATTTCTCACACACACACACACACACACACACACACACACACACACGGGGGGAAGGGAGGGCTAGAAGCTGGCAGGTGACCAGCTCTGTCAGTCCATCCTCTTCCTCTTCCTGCCTGGGAGTCCCACTCATAACAACAGCAGCAGCAGCAGCAGCAGCAGCAGCAGCAGCAGCAGCAGCAGCAGCAGCAGCAGCAGGAGGAGGAGGAGGAAGGTTTTTATGAACATAAAAGTAAACAAACTTTCTATTTTTATCAGGGCCACAGCTGTGGGAGCGTCATTCTTTGCTTTTAGCTGTAGCATTCCAAGGGAGCAGAGGCAAGCTTGTGGTGTGTGTGTGTGTGTGTGTGTGTGTGTGTGTGTGTGTGTGTGCGCGCGCGTGCACGCGCAGTGGGAGTGTTATGAAGAAAATAGAGGCAGTCAAGCTGAGAGCCACGTTTTCCATTGCTGAATCTCATTAGATGCACACCACAGAAACCAATGTCCAGCCTGGAAGTCTCTGGAGTCTGAAGGTCTGGAAAAACTGGAGCATGTCCACCAGGAAGCTCGCCCTGTGACTGGACTATTCTCTGGCCATATATAGAAGTAATCTTTCACCCACATGTTTTTTTAGGAGCTGCTGGAAACTGGGTTACTTAGTGATTCCATTAAAGAAGTGGACGATATGCTGATAGATGTTTTCTCTCCTTGCTCAGACTCTAAGTGGAACCTGAGTGAGTCTCACAGGCACCCCGAACCAACATCTTCCCTGTGGACAGTAGATGCAGACATTTACGACCCAGCCAGCTGACATCTGGCAACATCAGGAATCTGAGAAACACTAAATGGAGGTGGAGACTAACCGGAGATGCAGCCCTGGAGGAGAATGGAGGAGAAGAGTGTTCTGCTACAGAGGAAAGGCAGGGAAGGCCTTCCTCATTAACGGTACCTCAGTGTGAGGGACAGTGGGCACCATGTCTGGTTTCAGAAGAGACTTTTTAATATTGTTCCTGCCTCCCTAGCCCTAAGTCTATTTCCCCTCTCCACTTATATCCTTTCCATTGTCAGTCCCGTTTATACTTTCACTGTTTCCTAATGACACAGAAACATAGACCCCAAAGTAATACTGTGGAAGAAAAGAAACACATGCTTTGGGGATGTATTTGTAAGTGCATGAATAAGGTTAACACACTTGTCCCTGTGCAGAGAAGGATTCTAAAGCTTCCTAGATTCAGCCTTGTGGGCAAGGACCTTCATTCATAGACATTTACCAAGCAACTTACCATTTGCTAGACACTGTCCTGCCTACAGTCTTACAGTCCAACGCAGGGGGCATACATATGGTCAATTTCATTACTGTGGGGTAGCTATATGGTGGATCAGCACAGAGCACATGGGAGTACACAAGACCTGCTTCTACTTCAGTCTTGGGGGACCAAAGAGATCGAGTTAGAAGAGACCATAGCTGAGCTAGGCGTTAGGATAACAGAGACTCTGTAGAGGCCAGCATTTTCCCTGAAATGTTCCCCATGGAAAGGTAGGTCTCCAATGTTAAAATAGTAGTGTTGATATTTATGAATTTTGCAAGCTGAGTGATGGTGAGTTGTGTCTGTAATCCCAACACTTAAGGATAGACACAAGTTCAAGGTCAGCCTGAGCTACAGAGTGAAACACTGTCTCAAAAACAAAAGAAAGAAAGGAAGGGAGAGGGAAAGGTAGAAGAGAGAAGAAATGGAGAGACTTATTCTTGGTCTTTCAAAGTTAGTTGACATCTATTTCCCAGTAACATTTACCACGCTGCTCAATCACACATATGAAATAAGCCAATTGCTATGAAATCTTAAGAGAATAGGGTGTCATAATTTATATAAATGTGAATTTCCACAACTAATAACATAAATCCTAGAATTTGGGGGTTGGAAGAAGTCACACTGAAATATAGCAGTTCCTCTACATCATCCCCTCCCCCCCCTGGCCCCCAGGACTCATTCAGCTTCTGCATGAAGTGCTTCAGGTGTGAGAATTCCTCACTGATCTTACTAGTATTCATTACTTAGCCTTAAAGGCAGAAATTAGCACTGGCAACATAATTTAGCTGGCATCCTCAGGACTACACACTGAGAGAACTGACTGTCACAAGATGTCTTTGGCTTCCACACTCAGACTGTGGCATACCATGCCATATATAAACACACACACACACACACACACACACACACACACACAATGAGTAAATAAATAAATAAGTTATAGATAAATAAAGGCAGAAGCTAGAATATATGATGTCCTTTTCACCCACTGAAGTTTCTGAATCCAGTCTCTCTTCATTCAAATAAATGCTACAAAATATCACTAGATTTACCCCTCATTGTTATCAAAAGTCTGGAGTGATATCAACTACCTACGTAGAAATTCTAACTCCAATCTCCTTCTAAGGGGGCTAGAATAACCCATACCAAAATGCTACAGTAGTTATTTTGGGGTAGCAAAATTATGGACACTGCTCTCCCTTCATAATTTTGAATCTTGCAGTGAGGGTGGGGGAGCCCGGCATGTTTGAACCACCTTAGCATCACCTTTGCTCATGCTCTTCCCAGCCAGAGGCCTCGCACTCACTGCATTTTCAGATTCTTTTGTACCTCTATATTTTGATCAACCCACCTTTATTAAGAAAATTTCTATGAGTGTTCCAGCCTTGTAGCCCTTAAATCCAAATTACAGAGTGTAACCTTTCATTATAAACAGTTTTCTACTGACGCACAGTACAGACCTTGGCACAAAGAAAGCAATACGTCACCAGCAGTTAAAACTCACTCCTACAACCTGGTAAACCAGGGCTCTCTCTCCTCATTTCTTTCTTTTCTTTTCTTTTTTCTTCTAAGCCCTTCCTTTTACCTGTTATGAAAGAGCCAGCCCGGGGACAGGAAGTTTGTTTGTGGCAACATTGATGTTCTGAGTCACTAAAGTAGTCAAGGAAGCAAATTTCAAAGCCATGGTTATTTCATGGGCCCTCGGGGCAAGAGGCTTGAACAGCATCTGTCTCAGGAAACCTTCGCTACAATGAATGAGCTGGGCAGAGTCAGCTGGGGTTTCCCAGGGATCTCTCCACTAAAGTGACAAGAAATGTTCTCCGTGCTCTATGTAGGTTTGGGGACTGCATCCTGTGGGGCTCACTCAATAAATCAATAATTAAACCCATTCCCACAGGTGACAAAGGAAATCAGGAAAATGGACAACGTGAAAACTCTGTGGGCTCTCCTGCTCTGATATGCCCGACACAACCAGAGAATGGAGTCCAGAAGCCCCGCTGTTTACATTAACAACGACAGCTCTGAATCCCGCAAAGGGCTCCAGGCAGCAGGGCAGCCGGCTGGCCATCTCGCTGTGAAACTGCTTTGAAAACAGAAAACTATGAACCAGACACTGGGGATGAAAACTGAGCCCCTTAGTGCCCAGAAATACAAAAATCACCCCTCGGAGTCACCCTTATTCTCCAGGGGGTGGGCAGAGTGTAATTTCCTACAACATATAGGAACAATAAAGAAGGCATAAAGTACACGGAGCACAGAGGTAGGGAGCCGTGGGGGGAACATAGAGTGGGGGTGGGGGGACAATGGATTAATTAGATGAGAGTACCACGAGTTTACTTAAGGACCCCCTCCACCACTAATGCCACAATTTGGCACAGTGGCGGTGAAGCAACATTTTTTTTCCCAGAATCCTCCATGTAGCAGTGAGGGCAACTGCATGACACGCTAGGAGCTATTCCCAAGAAAAGTATATTCTTAGTGTGTTTTCTTCGGAGGAGCTTTCAAAATTCCAGTCATTTGTATCCAAATTCGATAATTTAGAAGGAAAGTCTGATAGAAAAATAATTGCCTGACATATATATAGTAAAGAGTCTGGAGGCATATTCAAAAATCTTTTCAGAAGCTGATAGTCAAAATGAAAGAACAAGGTGTTTTAAATGAATAAGACACAGGTAAAAGAACAGTCTCCTTGCCTATAGGAAGCAGAGGTGACAGAGACTGTAAGACAGGGAGGGAGTATTGGGGCCACCCACTGGCTTAAATCTAAGCACTTAGGAGGCCAGGACTCCTCTGGTCCCAAAGACCATACTGTGGGTCCGCGGGGAACTGCCGAGCACTTGTGATACCTCTCCCTTCCCTCATCCCTCTCTTACAGCTCCGTCATCCACACGTCTGTCCAAAGCTTTCTGCAATTCACTTACATTGCCAGCTTGGGCCACCTCTGGGCGATAATTCATTCCACAAATTCATTACCCACTGCGTGAAGTAGTGTTTCCACCAACTTGTCCTGAACTTGCCTTTCCCAGAGGCTGCGGCATTTCAGGATCTGAGGAACAAGTCCGTGCTCATCTTACCGTCTCACCATTCCCACTGACAGCCTTTGTCTGGCCGGCAGCCCTTCCGCCTTCTTCCGCCAGGCCTGCTTTCGTCTCTCCTAAGGAACTGCCCCAGGACCATATGTGGCCAAGGGTAGCTCTACCCGCAGAGCAGCACAAAATCATAAACTGCTTAAAACACTGAGAGGTGTGGGTGTTTTTATTTCAGTCTTTTGGTGAATGTTACAGACGGTGTTTATAGAGGCTGGACATGCCCGAGCCTCACAGAGCGTTGCAGGCAGGAATGCACCCGTTTTAGGTGATAATAATGTAATATTCTCCATTAAATATTCTCCTCGATGATCGAGGCACCCCCCTTTTGTCGTTGCTGCATGGCACTGTTCTGAGTTCTGTGCTCAGAGTGTGTGGCCTGGTGGGAGACTGTCCCCCCGCAGATGGCTTGCACAGATGAATCCGTGCTGGCCAACACTGCCATTGGCCTGTCAGAAATAGGACATTACCAAGAGAGAGCAAGTGTAGCTAGTCTTCACCTTCAACGCCAGCTGAAGCTCGAGGTTTAACAGCCTGTCCGTTCCCACAGCACCAGGGAGGGAACCCACAGGTTTTGTCTGGAAACACTCTAATATGGAACCAGAGCTCATCAGGTGCTATAGCTAGAGAGCGGGGGAGTCACCCACAAAAGGGCTTTTAAATGTCCAGTCTTGGTTCACAAACCTGCTATTTGGGGCCTTTCTGTTTCTTAATTAGAGGTGTCAATGCTCCGTTTCACTCCACTAAGAGTCCACTCACCTCTTGACTACCTTCAAAGATCCTTACCCCAAACAAGAAAACTAATGAGGATTTTAAAGACTGCAACAGCACCGCGGTTGGTTGCCTGGGGCCGTGTGTGAGCTCATAGCAGTTGAGATTTCACTGCCAAAGGGGAGAAACAGTAGGTGGGTGCTCTAACTTGCCTTTTCACAGGGAATGTGTCATCCACCCAGAAGGAAAGCCTGCTGGCCCGTTGCACACTCCTTTGATCGTGCCTTAGACGATTCCTTCCTCATTGTGTCAGAACCCCAGGAGACCCTGTCGCCTTGGCAATTCCATGGCGGCAAACCTACCATCTTGTCATCCAGTAGGTCCCCGATTGGACTGCCACAGAGCCACTGGCGCTCGATGGGTCCTAGACTTTAACTGGATCTGTCTTGCTGTGAACTAAGACAGCGCTGAGATGCTGTCCTACGGATAAGCATCCGGGGTTTCTCCCATAAGTAACAAGTCCCTCTCGAAGCGCTGAGCTCATGAATAGCTGCCTTGGGCTCTTCATTTCTCTATGTTATTGTTGTTAGTGGTGGTGATGGTGGTGGTGGTGGTGGTGGTTGTGGTGGTGGTGGTGGTGGTGGTGGTGGTGGTGGTGGGTGGTGGTGGTGGTGGTGGTGGTGGTGGTGGTGGGTGGTGGTGGGTGGTGGTGGTGGTGGTGGTGGTGGTGGTGGTGGTGGTGGGTGGTGGTGGTAGTGGTGGTTGTTGGTGGTGGTTGGTGGTGGTTGTTATTGGTAGTGATGGTGGTTGGTGGTGGTGGTAGTTGGTGGTAGTGGTGGTGGTTGTTGGTGGTGGTGGTTGGTGTTGTTGGTAGTAGTGATGGTTGTTGTTGGTGGTGGTGGTTGTTGTTGTTGGTGGTGGTGGTGGTGTTTCTGAAAAGCAGTTCGACCTTCGCCTCAGAGAAACTATTTTCCACTGTCTTCTCCCTGCTTGGCGGGTGTTCACACAGACTTCCACATCAGGCCAGCTCAAGAACAAAAGTTGTCCACAGAAGCCATTCCCTCTCCTGATGAAATGGTGATGAGGGATATAGGCTGGACTAGAACTGCTCAGACTCAGATCTCAGCTCCACTATACATTAGCCAAGACCTTGCCGAAGAAAATTACTTACCACCCTCAAGGGGGTGGGGCAAATTACCTCACCCAGGTCAGGTGTCAGTCTCCAATCACCGGGTTTGCACTTCCGATTTCCCCGTCATTCCCCAAGCCTGTCTTCCTCCAGCTCCCTGCTCCATCAGACCCTAGACCCCTGCTTCAGATTTGACACACCAGGGAAGCCTTCCACCCACCCATGGTGGAATCCATGTATACCTGACTCTTGCTAAAACTGTCTTCTTTCAGAGCCTGACCTTCCCCCACCCACCCAGCCACTTAACATACTAACTGCCCCTGACAGCAGATCTTTGGGACCACTCTTCTTATTATCATTCAAATCTAGATCTCTGCAGGGCATGATGAAACGTCTCTAATCCCAGCAGTCTAGAGGCATAGACCAGCAGATTTCTGTGAGGCCAACCTGTTTCTACATAGTAAGTTCCAGGCCTTCCAGGGCTCTATTGTGAGACTTGGTTTCAAAGGAAGAACAACAGATCTAGATCAAGTTCTCTCTGTGGGATTTCTGGGGAAAAACTCTAATTGATCTGCTTTTGAAAGAAGACCACAGGACCACCTAACCATTCTTGGCATTTCTGGAGGAGTGCTGGCTTTTCTCTTTGGCCTTTCAACCCAGAGCCAGCTGGCTTCTTTGAATAAACGGGAACACTCTTGTTTCTAGGTTGTGGCAGTTGGTTTCACCAATCATTTTAATTCAGGCCCAAAGGCCATAGGACCCTGTGGCTTACGCCCATCACTGGAAAGCAAGCTCCAGGTCCCCACCTGACACCTACATCCAATGGGTAGAATCTCAGCTCCTTATCGTGGCAAGATCTCCCAAGGTGATTCTGGGGAAGCCGCAAGATACTCCACAGCCGCTTCTGCTCTCAGGACTTCCCAACTTCCCTCCAGAAGCCTTGGAAGCCAGCAAGCTCTCTACCATCCCACCTTTACTTTGGGGGCGGAATTAGACAAACGAGATCTGACTATAAGCACACAAGGATAAATAAAAGGAAAAGGGCGAACCCGTTTTGAGACTGTTTTGAAGTTAGTTGTCCCCATCTCCTGTGCTCCCAATATCTCCAGGTAACTCCCATGGTGCGTACACACAAAGATACCTTGTCAGAATGAGGCACCGCGGCTTGCTCTGCTGGAGGCTTACTCACCCTTAAGACACACACCCCAACCCCTTTTCCTGGAAGGTGGCTTTTTTTTCCACAGCACGGGGCTGTTGTTTTTTCCTTAGGCCAGGGTTGGGAGTTCACACCCCACGTCTCTGGGAACACTGGTACATCTGTGAGCAAAGCTGGCTCTGGCGTCCTGAGGGAGGCGTGCTCGGGGCGGAGGGGCAAAAGAACGTCACAGCGGGGGCGGAGTGGGGACACTGGCCCGGAGACCCGGAGGAAGGACACCCGCGCTGCTGTGTGCGCCCTAGTTTAAGGTATGAGTCGGGCTGAGGAGCAGCGGAGCCAACCAGTCAGATTCAGGAAGTCGAGTTCCTGACCCCAGGAGCAGAGCCGGGTGCCCTGAAGCCTCAGCCAGGGACGCAGGGGGCGCTTTCCTCCACCCCGCACCGGTGGCACCCACTGACCCGCAGCGCCGCCTCTCTCTCTCCCGGGACCTGGCAGTGGGAGGGAGGGGAGGGGCTGGAGGAGGGACCCAGACCTCACCCCGGTGCCCAAGTCACTTCAGACAGCACCGGAACAGATCCAGCGATCCCGCCAGCAGGAAGCCTTCCAGCAGACCCAAAGGTGAGTTTCAAAACTTTTCTGTATCGCTTTGTGCTGTTGTTTTCAAAAAATACGTTTGGGAGCTGCCCCTGCTGTGGAAGGGGACTTTCCGCAGAAGAGAGAAATCCGCCCCAGAGAGAGAAGTGAGATAAAGGGGTTATTTCTAAGAAGCCTCTTGCACAGTTGCTTTCGTTCTTTCGTTCTTTCGTTACTTTCCTCCTAGAGGGCTCTCAACTTGTCTCCGCTCCCGGCCTGCCACATGGGCTCCTCTGGAGTTTGGGGTGGAGTTTTCAGCTCCAGTTGACACCAGCTGCAGGTAGGAGCCACTTGAAAAGGAGCAGATGGAAACTGTCTCAACGGGCAAAGTCAGTATTTTGAGATGCTCCTAAAATCATACCGGCTGGGATTTAAAAGAAAAAAAAAATCATTCTAAAGGAAACTCTAATTTCAATGGGGCTGAAAAAAAAAAAAAAACAAAAACCTGACCAAACTGAAACTGTGGCCCGGAGCCAGGGGGTGGAGTGAGATCTGTATGCCATTCTGAGTCTCCAGAGAGTTTGTGTGACACATTTTTTTTTTCTGAATTTTTCTAACGCTCTAAATGGTCCTCGATCTTCTTCCCACCCATAAAGGTGGATTGGAACACACAGCGGGTCCTGTTTCCCTACGTTTTGAAGGGCTTTGTAGGAATGATTTGTGCAATAGTAATTAAGTACATGATAGCCCGATAGCTGTTGTTTTGAACACCGGTCCTGCCTATCTGAAAGGGAACCCAAAGCAGAGTCCAGCACTACCCTAACGTAACAGAGTCCAGCAGCCAGCCAGCCAGGAGGACCGGCAGACCCGCTCTGCCCAGTCCGCGCAGTGCGGCCGGCTAGGAGCGCAGCACCCAAGCCACTCCAAGCTCTTGCCAGCCGAAGCCGTTGTGCCTCGTCCACTATTGGGAAGAGACTAAGAACCTGTAGCTAATTTTAGGGAATCTTCTTTCTGAAGTACTGTTGGGGACCAAGAACAAGTCTTAAATGTACACGGGTGCATCTTGTTCTTAACCCTTTTACAACGTTTACCAACAGCACCTAAAGGACCCTGCGACGAAACGTACTGCCACATTAAATGCAGCTGCGTCTTGCCTTGTTTTTACGTAATTTTTTTCTAATTAAACGTTCATATTTTATGGTTATGGGGGGGTAAGTTTTGCAAGGGTCTCTCCTTTGAGCTAAAATTCAGTTCTACCAACCACTTAATCTGATGTGTCTTCCCTTGGCCCAGTGCCTCCCGTCTTCTGAAGTTCTGCCTCCCCTTCTTTACCCGTGACACAGTTCTAGGAAAGAGGCCCGTTGTGAATGTTCTGGGCCCTGTTGACATTCTGCCTATAGAATCAAAAGAGGCGAAAGCCGCAGGATCAAACCCAAGAAGATAATAAACAGTCAGCATGCTACTGAAGCAGTTTTAACATAGACAGGGCACATGCATTAGCTAAACATTACCGAACCTACTGTGTGCTGAGCCATGTGCCAGGGCTGTGGACTCTAAGGCGATGATGTAGTTCCTGCTGTCCAGGAGCCCCCAGACTGGCAAACAGATGCTAAGAAACAAACCACAGTTCAGAACAATGTACATCATAGAACAGTAAGAATGAAACCATACAAAGGATGGAGCAAGTGTGGTCTGGGAAGACAGCGCTTCAGAAGTGGGCATGATCAGGATCTTGAACATGGCTAGCATTTCCCATGCAAGAGGTACTGTGGGCAAAGGAAAAGGCTTTCCCAGAGTCAACGCAGGTTGAGGAACAGCGTGGAATGGGGGGTCTATCCTCGCCTGCCAAGAGCGGGGTGTCTTTTTCCAGCCGTACTAAGCCATTCTTAGGTAGTGGGAAGGTCCTCTCAGATTTGTGCTTGGAGAAAGAATTGCTGGTCAGATGAGGGAAGAAGAGAAGCAAAGGAGCTATGTGGAGGCCTGGGTAAGGGAGACTGAGGAACGTGGGCTAGGGAGAGAGCGTAGGGTAAGGCTTTCCTGGGATGCCTGACAGAGGGAGCCCTAAAGTTGTGACGACTTCTGGGTTAATGCACAAGTACGACCTATCCATTTAACTAGGTGAGTGGATCTCTAGGAATCACCCCTCACTTAAAACGGAGGAGGGGGGAATGTTTAGTTCAGCTGTAAGATCTGCTGACACCTCTCCAGCATGTTCGTTACCAGACCTGTGTGAGAGGCTGCAAACCCTCGCAGAGTTACTTCCAGAGCTGGATGCCAGGGCCTAGGTCCAGAGCGTATGTACTCGGCATAGGTGGGAAAACAAAACAAAAACAAAAACAACAAAACAAAAAACAAAACAAACACAGACAAATAAAACAAAACCACAAAAACAGCTTGATGGAACTACACGTGGGGTGTGTGTGTGTGTGTGTGTGTGTGTGTGTGTGTGTGTGTTTGCTCCAGTACCTGACTTGACCATTTATCAACTGCCCTTGAACACGTCTTTGACTCACTCAGCTTCGTTTCCTTGGTATTTAAAACAGATAATCATTATGCACCAGGGCAGTGGTTAGAATCAGAATCCAATTGAAGAAGTAAGTACATTCAGTATGCTACATAAAATTTAAGGCTCTATAAAATGTGAGGGTTTATTATTATGACCTCTTGAAGCTACCTAATAGCACATGGGGTGTGTACTCAGGACATAACGGCATCATGGGTAGATGGTGCTTTTTTAATAAACCATTGTAAGGCAGTACTGATAAGCGTCTCTTTGTCTTATCAGTGCTATGCACAGTCTAGCCTCACCTCATCCGTCTTCTTTCCTACTGCTCAGCCTAAAGGGCCAGAGCCTAAAGAAGCAAAGTTGTAGTAATGCGTGTGTGCATGCACACATGTAATTGGTCACTACATGGGAACTTCTGAGGCTCATGGGGCTAAAAGTAGCCAGAATTCTATCTGATAGGCCACCGATGTACCAGACCTGCAGCTGAGTCAAGCCACAGGGGACTATTCTAATCTTACGGAGGTGAGTTTAATAGGTGGCGGCTCTAAATCTGGACCTCAGTTAGAGCTCGGGTATATCTGTGGTTTTTCTCTCATCCTGACCAGCGAAGCCTGTATCCTGAAGAGATTCAGGTGTGTCTCATATTCCAACTCAGTGGAGTTTGAATAGTATGTCAGCCTCAAAACTTTTATGCGAAGAGAGGCTGTTGATGAAGAGGAAGTCAGAGATTTCAAATGGAAAAAGCAAAAGCAAAACAAAACAAAACAAAACAAAACAACAACAACAAAAAAACCTCTAGAGATGAACCAACCCTGCCCTTTCACCTCAGAGATGAGCAGCTTGGGGTTTAGGGAGGGGCAGTGGGTGCCCCAGTCATACAGCTGGATAGTGGAGGGACCAGACCCCAAGTACCACTTGAATACCCAGTACAATCTGAGGTCGGTGTCACCTGGACTTTTATATGCAAAGACAAGCACAGCACTCAAATGATGGCAAAGATAAAATGACAAGATCACAGTTTAAGGCTGAATCTTCTTGGAGTGGCTTCTGGGACAAACTCCAGATCTTGAAGAGACTCAGCTGAGCCTTCTCTTTTATGACAATGTCCAATATCCCCCTCTTCTCTGAATCTACAACCTCAATCTTTTAACTTTCCTTGGGAGTTCCCAAACACTGCTTGTGCAGGGAGACTACATACTTGTGGTACCTTAAGTAACTAAAACCCCTCAGGGTTTGCTCAAATAATCATGAAAACTGGTCTCAGCGATTAGTGTATGTTCAGAGACCAGGAAGAAGTTTTCCTTCCTTATCAGACACCAACATATAATTCGTTTGTTTGATGGGAAAGGTTTCAGGTGAATAACCATAGCACACAACACTGGTGGCGGTTACAACGAGAGAGATAAGGACGGTGACTAGAGAGACCGTTTCCCTCTCTAAGCAACAAAGGGACAATCTACAGCAGACTCTGCAGGACAATCCCTAGGGCTACAAGCCAGCTCAGGTGTCTTTCCCCAACCTTGTCCAGTGCTGTCTGAACAGAACACCATCTGGGGTGGTGGAGTTCAGTGGAGACTAGAAAGGGAAGCTGAGTTCTAAAAGGAACTGCACACAAACATGGGCTTTCTTTGTCATGGGAAGGTCTCAGGGGACCACGGCAGTGTCGAGGCCCAGTCCTCATGCCTGAGTGGGCACTTGCTTCCATTATTGTATGCATGCTACCCCTGGAGTCTGTCTCTGAGTAAAGAAAGAAGCCATAACCCACCTCTACATTTCTTGGCTTAAACTTGAAGAGATGAGTGTGCTTATAACCCACTCCAGGCCCGGCCTCACTCTTCACTGGGGAGCTTCTCTATCCAGTCTTCTCTAGCTGAGTTTATTACTCTCTCAAGACTCTCGTTTCAAGATGGCTTAAAGAAAGCCCATAAGCAACTATTATTTTTAGGGTGTTTCTGTTTTTGCTATTAATAAAAGAAAGTTGGCAGAAGCCAGAAAAATACTTGGATAACTATGAGAGGACAGTTGTGTATAAGGGAACTTTTCCCACTTCAGATTATTCAAACCGGGAAAAGGTCAGGGGTCATCGATATAGAGATGGGAGAGAGGCGAGGCCTAAAGGCAGGGAGTGAAGCAGTGGGAACTGGGAAGTTCCCTCAACATCAGCAAAATGGAGCAAAATGGCACAAGGCGCATGCTTGTATGAACCTAAACAGCACGTGACAGTGGAAGCTGTGAATAAGAGGACGCAGCAGTCTGAGTCAGAAGTGTCCGTGTTTTCTCCCCAACCCAAGTAAGACATCAAATCTGTGTCCCTCTTCCTCTGGTTCCTCATCTTAGGCTCATGCGTAGATCCATGAGCTGGGGAAAGTACAGGCTTTCAATATCCTTTCTGCCTGTGGTCCTCAGACACCCACAGCCTAGGCCATGGCTTGCAAGCTCCAGCCAGCCACTCATACACACTAACCTTAAGCCACATGGGCACTAGATGTAGTTGAAGTGACCTTCCTTCCCATGGAAACGGGAGTAAACCCAATCTCTCGGGGCTCCACAGAGCTTCTGTGTGCATACCAACCTCTCAATAGTTTCTTCAGGGGATCCTGATAAGAGTTGGAGGGGCTCGAAGATAGCAGCCACCACTGTGTCCTGCCCTCCAGGTGACCTCATGACACCTCACAGTATATTTCCGTTCTCCAGCTTCACACCAGGGAAGAATTCTGAAATGAACTGTCACTCTGAAAGCTGGTCCCACAGGCTCCCCTCTTGGCTTCCACCCTCCCTTCACTCTGAGCACTTCTCACTGCTAACCTAAAACAGTACCTGCTGCCTGAGGCCCGCAGCCTGCCGAGCAGCAGTTGCCAGCTTAGCGCAGAGCGGTCTACATGAAAGCCACCAGGCTGGTCACCTGGGTGACCCCCACCATCCAGAAATGAAGCCTTCACCGGGCAAGGAGGCGTGTTAACCTGCCACCCCACCTGGACACAGACTGTTCGGAGATATCCTGGCTTCCAAATTGGAAAGTCAGACTCTGCCCTGTGGGATATTTGGACCAAAGCCTTCTCTGGGTCAGGAAGAAAGCAATGCCCTGCCGGCTGGTGCAACAGACAAGCCGACGTCCCATGACTGCATTTTCTCAACAGGAGGATTATTTCCCTGGCCTCTCTGAGGAAAGAGCCGGAGTTGTTAATTTATAGTGGACTCACGGCGCCACTTTCCCAGGGAAAGAATACCTCTCTTTCAGACTGCCTGGGCCAAGGGAGGAGACAGTTGCGGGACATGTGCCATACAGGGAAGGTCAGATGGTCCTGACTGACATTTTCCAGGAACAAGAGTTTAGTGTTTTGAAAATATTATTCCTTCAAGACAGGTTCAAGAGCAACAGGAAAACGTTGCTAATATGTCCAGCATCTGATAGTGGAGTGGGTGGATACACTGGGGGGTCGCTAACACTTTACACTTTCAAATGATCAAGAATAAGAGCTGCACGGCCACTTGCCTTCCAGAAATTGTGTATCGTCCCCTGTTATCTTTTATTGGAGTTAAATGAGTAGTATATAAAATTAGCTGGTATAAAGCGAGCATCTCAGAGGCACTTAGTACCATACACCCAACTGCTCCTAACACGTCCAAAGTGTCTCTAGTGCCCCCAGAGGAAAACCACTAAGCAGCTTCTTGCTGTTGCTTGATGTACCCAGTCTCCGAAAACCACCAACCTGTGTCCCACCTCTGTGGACTTACCCGTTCCAGGAATTTCATATGTGTAGCATGTGACGATTAATGATTGGCATTTTCCCCTTGGCATGCTCTTAAAAATCCAGCTGTGCTGTGGCCTCTGCTGGCACCCCATCCTTTTGATATCCCAATCTTATTCTGTTACACATACACGCTACCATTTGTTTAATCTGTCCTCCGGTTTGTAGACATTTGAGTTTTGGTTATTGTGGACAAGACTGCTGGGAATATGTACATACAAGAATTTCCTTGAACGCCTGCTTGCAGCTCTTTGTGGGTGTATGCTGAGAAGTAGGCTTGCTGAATCATATGATAATTCTGTGTTTAACTTTTTCAAGACAATTCAAGACAAACTACTTTCCTTGTCTCCGTGATTTTGGCTACATCCTTACAAATTTACTGTGTGCCAAAGTATACCATCGTTTATGCCTTAAGTTTCCATGCCTGATCCCTTATTTGAAGCCTTTGAGATTAAATTTCAGCAAGAGCTTTTTAAATTGTTCTAGAAACTTCGGAGTTGTTTGGACTCCTAGTTTATGACTACATGGGCATATGCACCTCATCCAGCAGGTAGGGGAGGCACTAGCTTTATGGGAGGCCAAGAGAATCTCCTATAAGTGTCACTAGGTATGGTGGCACACAACTTTAATCCTACTGTTTAGGAATCAGAAGTAGGTAGATTCCTCTCTGAGTTTGAGGCGAGCCCAATCTACCTATTGAGTTCCACGCCTGACAGAGCTACATAGCGAGAGCCTGTCTTCCCCACCCATCCCCTGGACGGTGGAGGGGCATGATGTGTGAGACTGGGTCCCTCTACGCAGCCCTGACTCTCCTGGAACGTACTGTGTAGACCAGGCTGGACTCAAACTCACCTAAATCTACCAGCTTCTGCCTCTGAAGGGATGACCATAAAGCCATGTGCCACCATACATAGTGAGCCTGTCAGAGAGAGAGAGAGAGAGAGAGAGAGAGAGAGAGAGAGAGAGAGAGAGGGAGGGGGAGGGGAGGGGGAGGGGGAGGGAGGGAGGAGGAAGAGGAGGAGGAGAGGAGAGGAGAGGAGAGGAGAGGAGAGGAGAGGAGAGGAGAGGAGAGGAGAGGAGAGGAGAGGAGAGGAGAGGAGAGGAGAGGAGAGGAGAGGAGAGGAGAGGAGAGAGGAAAGAAGGAAAGGAAGGAAGGAAGGAAGGAAGGAAGGAAGGAAGGAAGGAAGGAAGGAAGGAAGGACGGAAGGAAGGAAGCTCCTCTAGAGCCGGGAGAGCACCTTCCCTAGGAGTCTGCCTCTGCCCCTGTTGCCTTGTTTCCATGTTTCCACGCGTCCAGGGGCCTTTCTGAAACTTCTGTCACCAGCTTCTTTATTCCCACCAGACCAGCTCCCCAGACAGCTAACCACTTTCCTTGGCGCATAGCTGCTGCCTTGGGCTGCAACAGAAAGATTCACTTACTCCAAGGCTCGCCTGCTCCTCTTGGACCCTCGTCCTATCTGTTCTCTCTCACCCCATGCGTGCAGAAGCCTGCAGAGGTGTACACGGATAGGGCGCTTAGTGTCCAGTGTGAGCGTCCTAGCTCCAGTGACAGCAACAAAAATCCTCATCTCCCCAAACTGTAAAGGGTTAGTCAATCCAGTTATCAACAACAACGCATTGATGAGCATCTTACACATGCTAGTACCAAACTGGGCCTTAGACATTGCTGAGCAGGGGAAAGGTGAGAGCAACACCTGTGCTTCCGGGATAGCCTCCATCATCCCGGCATTGTTAGAGAGGTGACATGGTGGCAAGGAGGGTCTCGACAGCATGATCCCTGTGTCGTACAAGATTTCAAAAGCAAAATGAAGCCACCAAATCTTCCTTATCTTCCCCTGCCCTGCTGGGAGCTTTGCTACATTCCCCCCTGGATCTGAGATGTGAAAGCCATCTTTCCTGACACACCCAGGAGTCACCTCTGTGGTCTCATCTGTACACTCTGACTCCCCGCCCCAGGACCACAGGACCACAGCACAGCTCACAGAACGAATCCTACTGGGAAGCAGAGGGGCAAAGCTAACAGTCACTGAACATTTGTCCCTTGCCAGCACCATTTTAACTGGAGTGTATGGACTTAATTTATCTCCTCTCACAACAATACTAAAACACAGCAGCTATCTTTAGCCTCCTTTTATAGCTGAAAAGCATGGCCAGCAGCCGGGGGTGTGGGGGGCGTCAATGGGTAGTTCATGTTCATATAACTAGAGTTGGGGCTGACAGGGCCAACCTGGGCTGTTCTCACTAAGAGAGACACTCAGCCATGCAGGATAGCAAACAGGGCAGTGTACTCACTGGAGAGCTGGAAGTGAGAGTCACAGAAACCCCCTTTGCTGGGCACACCCATCTTACACACTTCCTGTCTCTCAGCTCACACCCACAGACCAGTCCAGGTATTCCCCAAAACCTCATTTGGTTTCCACAACTTATGCTAAATACTGGCAATGTTGCTATACAGTGTCTCTCTCTCTCTCTCTCTCTCTCTCTCTCTCTCTCTCTCTCTCCCTTTCTTTCTCTTTCTCTTTCTTTTTCTCTCTCCCTCTCTCCTCTCTTTCTTTCTTTTTCTCTATCCCTCTCCCTCTCTCCTTCTCTCTCTCTCTCTCTCTCTCCCCCCCTTGTCCCTCTACTCTTTCCCTCCCTCTCTCTGTCTCCCTCTGTCTCTCTCTTTCTCTCTCCCATACCCCCTGTGGTGTGTGTGTGTGTGTGTGTGTGTGTGTGTGTGTGTGTGTGTTCGGGTAGGGGGTATATGTGTGTTTAAGGAGGTAGGGGTAGGGAGGGTGTGTCTGAGAGGGTGTGGGGGAGGGTATGTGTGTGGGGAGGTATGGGTGTAGGTATGTGTCTCTGTGTGTATGGAGGGAGAGGATGAGAACCCCTTTGAACCAAACCAGCGTTAGTTGCCCACGGCCCTTGTGGCTGATCTAAAAGCAGGATCACATCAAACTTAAAGATGTACAAAGAGATAAAGCATGGTTGGGTGGGGTGGGGGGGAGGACATAGAAACCAACCACTACTGTTCACTCAAGCTTTTATACAGCAGTCTACTTCCTTGATCAAACACGAAAAATACTTGAAGGTTTCCAGGCTCCGTGTGTCAGAGGAGATCCCTCATCCCAGGGCGGGAAAGAAAGTTTCCCAGCAGTCTCCTTCATAGGCCATAGCTCGGAGGAATTTCTGCCTCGGGCCGGGCTACTTCCCCCGGAATGCCCTGGGCATTTAAAGCAGCTGGAGAAAGGGCCAGGAAGAGGGAGAGTGGAAGGAGGAAGCGTTTGAGTATTGTCATGGTAACAGGGAGGTTGGAGGCCTCCAGATCTGAGCTGGAGCCTGAGCGCCCCTAATTGGATTCTTCCTCAGGTCACGACTCCCCTTAAGCGGCCTGTCTTAGTTTTCCTTTCCCATTCTTGCTGCCTCGTTGTCTTACAGGTGCCCACTCAAAGCTCCCGCCTGGATCCTTCCATACTTCTTCACAGAGATTACCTCATCCTGCCTTGCTGTGCCCATAAGCGTTTGTCTAAATCCCGCTTCGGGACACATAGCTAATCCTGTCTTAGGGTGCTCCCCCTGTGCTCCCCCAGTTCACCCATAAGAAACAAATGTTTAAAACATTGTCTATCTTCAGTTCAGTTTTGAATCTTTTACCCAGAGAGCTGGCAGGAGGTCTATTTGTTATCATGGAGCATTTCCTGGGAAGTCTTAGAAAAGAGAGATGTACTTCATGTTTACAGCGGGTGGCAAGATGAAACCGAGACAAAACGCTGTACCACGGGGAGCAGAAACGGCAGCTCTTGGCTCCCTCAGTCCCAGTGGTGTCACCAGCACGGACTCAGTGATGGAGGACAGAAGGCAGCAGAGAGGGTCACTCTGGGAAGAGTGGGAGCTGACACTTGTAGTAGTAGCAACGGGGTAGTGAGATGGCACACAAACACATACATGTGCGTGCGCACGCGCACACACACACACACACATACTCTCACATGTATGCACACATGAGCGCGTAGACACACACGCATCCCGGACTTAGTTTGTGTGTCAGCTGGAGTCACTATGTGAAATGTCGTCAGTTCAAGAAAACAGATATGTCAAGGACATGAGCAGGCAGGGCTGTCCAACAACACGGGAGCAGTCCCCTTCAAGTGATGTCATTTTAACATGCCACATGGGTCCCATGAGAAGGCAGATGCCCATTGAGGCCAATCATCTTTTGTCTACTCTGAGAATCCCAGGGGCATCTTGGGTCTGAGCAATGGCCAGGCTGAGTCCCCCCAAATGCAGAATATTGACATAGTCATTTTTAAGGGTTTTTTTTCTAAATATTTTCTTTTCTTTGGCCACAGTTTTATATGTGAACCCAGACATCAGTGTGGCTGAGCAAGGGTTCCGGGTATATTAATAGGTAGGAATTTTGTCATGGCATCTTTGATAGCTGTGAGATCTTGGACAAGACGTTTAATTTTAATGAGCCTCAGAGTTTGCCCATCTAGAAAAGATGTCCGTTCATTGAGTTGGTAACAAAATAGGTTTCAGAGGCTGGGGATCCCATGACGGGAGTGGATTCCATGTGGGGAGGAGGAAAGATGATTGGATAAGAAACTACCCCAATGTTGACATGGGCAAGCATACACGGACAGTAGAGAGCACAGAGCGGGGAGTCTAACCTTTCATGTGGCCCAGAAAGTTTTCTTAAGAGGAACAAGGTTTTATCTGAGGCTTAGAAGATGAGTGGATAAGAAAGTTGGTGGGTTTTGGGAAGAGTGGTGACATATCAGATACAGATGCTTGTAAGAGCCTGCAAGGCGTGAGGGGAAGCCAGGTCTCAGCGTTTGAGAAAGGGAAGGCTTTGTAAACTTCCAAAGTGATCGGTGGCTGATGCCTGTCCCCCTTATTGCTGCTTCTCAGGAGTGTAGCGAGGAGAGCATCTCACAGGGACACGCAAACTATAACCTGTCTTCCTGTGTTGACAAAAACAGCTTTATAGTTCTTCTTTATACACCTGGGGACCAGGAAGAGCAAGTCCTTTCTTTTCTACTTCACTGTGCACCAAAGGAAAAATGTTTACAAGATCCATTAAGGCATCCCTGAGCTGGGTGAGATAGCATCGGAGCACAATTTTACCACTAGGGAGGTTGAGGTAGGAGGAGCTCCAGGTTGAGGCCAGTCCGAGCTAGGTGATGAGAACATTCCCCCACCACCCAAAATCCCAAATGTTGTAAGTATAAGGTCTTAATAGAACTTAATTTAATAATAAATAAAACCCAGCTCGTTTGGGGGTCAGTTCAAAGATGAGATGCAAGCTTGCTGGTGTTCTTAGCTCCACCCCCCACCCCTTTATCCAAGTATCCAGGAGAGGAATCACAGCATCTTTCTTACTTCTTTTGTGATATTTCATTTCAGATCATAATCATATTTTTGTCTTAGGGAGAAAGTATGCAATTAATAAAAGGGTTTTTATTCATTGTATTACATGTTTCATTGTAATATATGTGATTACTCTGCCTACCTGGTGATTAGGTCAGACTGCCGTTGGCTCTCAGAGGTGATTCCTTAATGCTGGTAATCCTGAATTCTGGCAAGGTGTCCTTTCATGTATGAGGGACCCTAGGTATGACAACAAAAACATTTGCATTATCAGGACTCCTCTGCCCACAACTTCTGGAACCTTTGCGAGGCTGACTGCACTGAGCCTGCATCGGGCACTCAAGGCCTTTTCAATGTTGTTTCCCACACTTTCAGGTTTCCACACACCCCCCCCCCCCGCCAGCTCAGACTCAGACTCTTCGCACACTGCCCGTCTGTCTGCCGCAGCGGTCCCGTGTAACCTTAATTCACCCCAGAGTCCCTCCCCCATCGGCGATCTCAACCCTCGTGCAAAGACTACGTTCAAACATGGGCAGCACAGCCTCACCTCCTCTTGCCATCCACTTTAGAAAGCAAGTCCACATTCGTCTCTCTGATCTGACAGAACTCACACTAAGGCATTCAGACACTCCTTGTTGGGGAACCGAGGACGTAGCCCCGAGAGAAGCATGCCTGCCTAGCATCCATCCACAAAGTTAATAAGTTGGATTCCCCCGAGCTGGCATGATGCCACACACGTGTAATCCCAGTGCTCAGGAAGGGTAATAATGGGGATCCCATGATGGGAGGCCAGATGGTGGAATAAGAAGTCACCCCGATGCTGACACGGACTGTAGCAGGAATATCAGGATGATAAAGGGCATAGAGCCGGGACTCTGACCTTTAACACAGCCTGGGAAGTTTCCCGAGAGGAACAAGGTTTTCACTGAGGCTTAGAAGATGAATAGACTAAAACACTCACTGGGTTTGGGAAGGGTGGTGGTGTAGAGTCGAGGCAGCAAGGTCAGAAGCTCAAGGTCATGACCTCTGTGCCAAGTTCGAGGTCAGCCTGGGATACAGAAGAACTCTGGCTCCAAGCAGCCAAACCTACTCTGCAGGACATTCTCCAGTCACACAGAACTCACACACGTACATGGCTGTCTGGGCTCGGGGATTAATACTGGACAATGAGTGAAGCCAATGTTGTGATTATCTTCCTTGATAGTGATAAGAAACATGAGGCTTATGAGGCAGTGGAACCTGACCTATCCCTGTGGCGAAGCACAACAAGAATTTGCAGGGTTCTAAGGTTTATGAAGATAAACCTGATGATAAAAAAAAAAACACGCCACAGCTCTTTAGCATGTGCCGATCACATACCAGATACTTAACTAACCCCGCTTGACACGCGATCCATATGCACTGACGAGGAAATAATTCAAATGGCATACTGCATTGACCCGAGTCGGTATGGCACTATCAGCTTCTTCAAGCATAAAGAATCGGACTTGTAGTGTTATTCTTAGTCTAGGGACTCAGTGAACTGCCTAAGGTAGAGTCGGAAGTGGTCACTAACCCACAGACATCAGAGAGCAGCCCGAGGGCAGCCGCCAGTGCAGTCCAGTCTGCTCACGTGAGCAGCCCCACTGCCTCTCAGTAATGGAAGGAATGTGCCCGTCAGAACTTGTTCGACAGGGTGGACATGCTCCGTTAGTCCTCAAAAACACAAGAGTCATTGTGCACCCAGGGACCCAAATTCTCATCACCTAGACATCAAGAAGGCCTCAGCTCCACCACCCAGGCGGGAAGAGCTTCCCTGGAATGAAGCAGACTGATGCCTACCCTTGCATTCTGAGAAGAATGAGGGGAGATCCCCGACCTGAGCATCAGTTTCCCAGGAACTCTAGGCTGCTCTGGCCCTGGGCAGAAGCAAGGAGTGACTGTTGTTGTTGCTGCTGCTGCTGCTGCTGCTGCTGCTGCTGCTGCTGCTGCTGCTGTCACTGTTGTTGCTGCTGCCGTTGTTGCTGTTGCTGTTGTCCTCATACCTGCCACTGTTGTTTGTCATGTGCCTTTATCCACCCAAGTGATGCCAATTCTGACTCAATATTTAGAAGCTGAGGTGTCCATCATATGCCTTACCTGCATCCCCTGAAGGACCCTGTGAGAAGGTCCTCATATCCAGCTTATAGTGTCTGTACAAGTGTCAGCTAGTGTTGTTAGACCTGCTCCAAAGGATTGAGAGGAAAGTCAGCCTGTGTCCCCAGTCATCTCCTAAAGAGGCGATGCCTACTCTGGCCTCCGAGTGTGTTCTAGATTATCCCCTTGACGGAGATAAGGAAACCAAGGCCCAGAGCAACTGAGCGATCGCCTCACGACACATAAGTAGTAAGTCAAACCGCCTCTTCACACATCAGTCTGTGAGTTTGTGGCTCTTAAGCCGTCCATTAGCTTGACTTTGATTTTTTGACTCATAAAAATTCACAGGAATATGAGTTAATAAAACCTGGAGAAAATTAAAATCCAAGCTGGAGGCCTGGACCCCACAGACGTCCATCCCGCCACGAGCTTACTGCTCGCCTTGTCAAGGACGACAAAACATTTCCCTCCCTGGCTGCTCTAAACCAAGCCTCCTCCCTCCCCAGGAGCCATTCCTGCCTTCTAACAGGAGGACCAGATCCGCAGTGTATGCCATTCTCCTCTATTAAATGTTCCCATGTTCCTCTATTCCTTCAAGACCCAACGGCACGACAGCTGATCTAATAAGCCATGCTTCTGAGTGCCAAAGAGATAAAATCTAACGGCTGATGTGCAGCCTACAGAAAGGCCACCCTTGTAGCCACACCACAGAATGCCCAGGGCTAATAGGATCTGAGGTCCCCAGCCTCCCCCACCACCTGAAACATCTGTAATAAGTGGTAGGTGAGGAGACGGTGAGGATAAGTGTGTGCCTGTTTTTAATCTATCTTCTGTCTATCCATCTATACCTGCCATCAATTTTAGTTTATAAATTACTCGTGGTAAAACATTGACAGTAAAATAATAGAGTAATCATAATATACAAAAAATAATTTAATATGTTATAGTAAAATTGCAAGCTTCAGTAGCTTTGTTACATGAGTCCATTATTAAGTGAACGTTATTTGAACATAACATCACCATACCTGGGCAGTCAATCTTGTAACCCAGGAAGCTACTAAGGGAGTAACAGATAGGCAGTATATGCAGTGTTCATATCCTGAGCAGCACAAACTGGCCAGTGCAAGCTGTTGTGACAATCCTCAGGATGGTGGACAGCTTAAATTGTAAATTGCGTATTTCTGGAACTTTCTTACTTATGTTTTAATTTTATTTTTTATTTTTATTTTTTATGGCATGGTATTAGAGCTGAAGAGAGTGGGCCTTGGACTCCTGTAACTGTGTTCGCCTTTGGAAAAGGCACTTTGGACATGAGCAGCGCGTGTTTGGTATACGGAGTAGATCAGGGAAGGGGTTGAGCTGGTAGAGGTAACCAGGGGGCAGCTACATTTGAGACTGAAGAAGTGTCACACCTTTGGGAGAAAGGGTACCAGAAAGGTAGGGCAAAAGACGCTTGTTGGCATTTGGTGGTATTCAACATCTTAACCTAATAATATGTCACTTGCGTTTATCGACGATTACTTACTAAGATGATCAAAAGGAAAACGTCTCCATGTGCTGTTAGAAACGATTTACACCCATGCCGAGGACAGGTGAGGACTCATCCTCAGAGGCTGTGACCCAAAGCCTGGTGACTCAGAAATGTCACCTCCTGCTACGCATTCCTCGGCGATGAGCTGTTATTGAGATGACAATACTTCTGCTCCTTCCCCCTGATTTGGCATGGGCATCTTAAGCCTTAACACTGTAATAAGGTAGCATTTGACTTTTAATTGCCTTGAACTTCTGTTAACATTAAATGAAGGGAGGAAATGGGAAGGAAAATAGAACCCTCTCTGTACTGCTTTCAAGTCACATAATTGTACATTTTTGCCACACCATTAGTTTCCAGCCTGTAAGCCCTCCCCCCCCCCACATCACCTCGGAGAAAAAGAAATCAGTTAATGCAGCAGTTTGCAGAACTCCAAATACTCTGGTATTAAGAAGAATTATGTAACTTTTTAATTTAAGGTCGATCTCTTGATTGCCACCTGTGTAGGAGCCCTGAACCGTGCAAATGTTTGGCAATCCTCTTGGTTTTTCCGAAAAGCACTCTTCCCTCCTAAAGGACATGATGCCGGAAGACTTAAGCAGCGGTGGCCGGAGCCACCCAGGAGCTGAGCTCTCCCTTTATTTGTGGAGTGGAAAATAGCACCGTCCCACCCTAGCCACGCCTAGCTCACACATGACCTCAGAGGCTTGAGCCTTCCAAAAATAAAACCTCACCTAGCTACTTGACCACACCCACAAAAACTGGCTCCAAACGTTCACCAAACACTTGTGAATCATCAAAATGAGAGCTGAGTGACTGAGGTCTTTTTCACTGTAACCATGACTACAGATTTTTGGAGGACTCAAACAAGGATGTAATCAGATTGGATGCACAGAAGCGTGAGTGGTACCCATGTGCACGCATGGACCCTCGACCTTGGAAGCACAGCTCCTGATGACTGAGATTCTTAGAGACCTGGGAGGGGGTGCTGGGGGCAGGGGGAGAAGTCCTTGCCCTGCTCAGGGTTCTAATTCTACGTTTAACTCCATCTTATAAATGCAGTTCCTTAAAATTCCATTTCGTGGCATTTAGATTATGGGGTGCCCCTCCCCCCCTTCTTGGTCTTCTCTTCCATGTCTGTCTGCTCTTCACAAGAGTCTTGAGGAATATCCAGGGCAGGTAATAATCTAATTTCCCAGACAAGGGAAAGGCGGGGATTGGATTGGAACCTCACTTTGTCCTTGGTAGCTCCAGAAAGCTTGGCCGATGTTGTCCATGGTCAAAGACGTGGAGGGCAACGGAACTGGAAGCAGACCTGGTCCCTCTGGCTCCTAACTTAGTATTCTCTGTACTTTGCCCTGCTACCAGCGTTTCGCACTGAGCCTGAGGATATCTCCATATGTGCTAAGTCTTCTGCAAGCTTTCCTCAGCTTTATCATTCGTCTGATTAGACCAAGCTCAGTCAGTGAGAGGTGCCAGCTGCTGAGACGGGCTGGCCTTTTGTCCCCATCTGTATTTCCCTGCTGCTTCGTGGCTCTCTCTACGGAGATAATAGCACAGAGGATATGTAGTGTGATTCCTACTCCAGGAATTTTATAATTCAGGTTGCAAGCTTTAAATGCCTCCAGGGACCAGGTAGTGAACAGGAATAGATGAAACAGGTATCAGAGAAAACTCTGGCCTTTTTAAAGCGCCACAGACTGAAAAATTAGTACAGCTCAAAATTAAGCCTAGCTAAAAATTGAGGATTTTATATAAAAGAAAAGGAAAAGAGTGATTAGTCATCTTCATAATGAAGCATGGGCGTGCTGGGTACAGCTCCTGGAATGCAAGCGGCTATTTCGTGTATCACAGAGTCTCATGCCTTGGAAAAGTATTGTCTTCTGACATATATGGTGGTGGGTGACGCTTCCCTCATGCCATGTGTGGTCTTGTTAAGAATCAAGCCCCTCAGGAGGTATAGATCAGGCATAGAGCATTAGAAAGGCTCTGGCTCAAATCCAGGTTCCCCCTACTGATGTCTACTTTAGGGCTAAAGAGATGGTGCAGAGGTAAAGAGTGTTCGCTTCTCTTGAGGAGACCAAACCTAACTTCAGTTCTTAGCACCTACCTCAGGTGGCTTACAACCACCCGTGAATCCTATTCCAATGGATCTGATGCCCCCTTCTGGCTTCTGTGGGCACTGCAAGTGCAGGGCACACATAAGTAGGCAAATGCACAAATATGTAAATAAAAATATTGAAAGTGTGAACTCTTTAAAATCATTACATGCATATCATCAGGAGTTTTCACCGGATGCGGCACATGTGGGAGTTCTCACGGGTCCCAGGGAATTACCGGGTGAGAACCCATCATCCTAACAAAACAGGTCCAGAAACATGTCCTTAGTCTCCTGAGAACGATGGTCACATGACAGAGGGGCTACAGCAGAACCTTTGCCTTCTGCTGGGGTTAGACTGAAACCTCATTTTGCCTTTGGTAGCTCCAAGGCTTTGGAGATATTCCTTAATCTCTGATGGCCTCAGTTCCCTTGATAGAGATAAAAAAGGATTACCTTGAGTTGTGGAATTAAACCTTAATATAAAGGCTTGCTAACACATACACACAGAGATAGGGAGGAGAGAGCTGTGCACTTAGCAGGAACTCAACAAATGATGGCATCTGATGCCACAAGACCACCTGTCCTCCTGAGGTACTAAGACATTTGCCAGGGCTCTGTTTGGAGACTCTGTCCTTCTGACGTATCCAAGTCAGAAGCTGGATAACAAGTTCAAGGGAAAACAAGTGGGTGTTCTGGCTGAAACGAAGAAAAGAAAGGCTGATAGTGATTACCAAACCAACGCCCGAGAAAAGTGATCCTGGAGTGAGGAGAGCTGGGGGGCGGCGGGGAAAAGAGACAGGGATGGATAGAAATAAAGGCAGCAACTGTGCCTGCCCTGAGTTCCCGGGAGCTGCTTAATGCACCCTTTAAACAGAGCGAAAAACAGATCAAACAGGCATCTGAACAGAATGATTTCCTAATAAAAGGGCGCCATAAATACCATGTTGCTTTGTGTTCCTCAAGGTAATTTTAAGGCACCTGCTGCGTGAGGTTTAGTACGTGCTTCACACACCGTCCGACTCCTCTCACCTAGAATGTGTTCTCTGGTAAGTCACTCAGAAGATTCTGGCAGTCCACATTCCACCAGGCACTGTGCCAGACTCTGGGGCCAAATACTGCAGCACAACGGATAAACGCCCCACCCTCTAAGGCCCCACCCTCTAAGGCAGGTGCCAGAGGGGTGATCTAAACCTAAAGCACAGGTATGAAGGCTCCCAGACCCTCTACCGTGTTGGCAGCAGAGACAAAGTCCTTGCCTATGCATTTTCTGGCTTATGAGAAGAATGGTTAGGAACATCTTCCTTGTAACTCGCTCTGGGCTGGAGATGCTGTGTTCTCCACATGAGCACAGCTGGACGTTTCAAGGAATCAGAGAAACGTGCTTTATAGGAAGCGTGCCTGAGAGCAGACCAAGAAGGATGAGCTCTTTTCCAGGTCCAAGGCACAAACCCTTTGGAGATAATACAATTAGGATGAGCAGAGAAGGGGAGGTGGGGTCAAGACAATGAGAAATAAAGAAAACTCAAGGAATTGGAGACTTCAGACCTTCGGGTTTTGCATAACAGAAAAATCAAAGAAAGCCCAAATAAAACCCATTTTAAACTCTTTCCTTTGTTCCTAAATCATTCACTAATTATTTCTCTGGTATCATCTTCAAGAAGAGGCTATCTCCGAGTTTCCCTGTAAGTCCTAGCATAGCTTAATTAATACCTGATTGATTGAGAGATTGACTCCTTTGAACCTGAAGTGAAATGGAGCTTTTTAATTTTCTTTTCTGCTGAACCTGAAATAGAGCATATAGTAATTAGGAAAGGGTCCCTTGTTATCTGGAAGTCCCAGCTACAATGGGCTCTTTGTAACTGAGCACATGGAAGGTAGGTGATTATTTAGGAGCTGATAAAACATACGCCACTCCCTACCGCTTTCCTGATAATGGGATTTTCATGGTCATTATTTCCCTCTCAAATGAATTTTGTGGCTGGAGGATCCGACTGGACAGTGCTAAATGGGTGGTCAGTAATCATCAAGGCTCGGCTCCGGCTGTGAGCAGCGCTCACCGTCCACTCTCTCCATCAGGTACTTCCTCCCCAGTGACCCGAATGACTGGCTCCTGTCCAGTCAGGTTCTCACAGGCTTCTTCAGAACCCCTGGGTTAACTTCATTCATTCACATAGCTACCTGCCCAAATCTGGGCATTCACAGAGAACAGCCAGGCAAAAGGCCCTGTTCTCATGTGTATTTGTGAGGAGGAAGTCGGGCTTTGAACATGTACATCCCCACCAACAGGGATCCATGTAGCTAGGGATGAGAAGAGAAAAGGAAGGAAAGAATGAGAGAGGAGGAAGGACAGGGAAGAAGAGGACAAAAGAAGAGGGAGAGGAGAAGGAAAAAGAAGACCATGAGGAAGAGGAGAAGAGGAAGAAAGAGAAGAAGAGGAAGGGAGGGAAGGAAGAAGGAGGATCAAAGTTAACAACAAATTTCAAAGTGAGACATATCACAAAGGCCACGAAATAAGACGGCAGGAGGAGGCCCTTGTTGAAGTATCATTGCAGGAAAGTCGAAATTCATTTGTGCTAAGACCTGAATATTATAACATATTTGCATGAAGCTCTGAGATTACATGGGCCAAACAAAGAGATAAACGAGGTTTTGAGTCAGTAGAGAGTCCCAGGAGAGGACACAATGAATAAAATAGAAAGGAAGGCAATTCAACGTCAGAAACAGTAACAGGAATGGATGGTGGAGACAGGGACCAGATGATGCGGTCATGGTAGATGTGACAAAGGCAGGGACCAGATGATGCAGCCAGGGTAGATATGATGAAGGCAGGACCAGATGATGGAGAAAGGCAGATGATGGGGATAATCTGTGGAATGTGATATAGCATTTATCTTTCATACTTCATGTGATGGGCTGACATGGAGCATAAGCTAGGGCTGGGAGCACAGTGGCCTATTCATGTCAGTACACGACCAAGAGCAAGAGAAACATGGAACCAGAAAGACTGGAAAGGAGGCTTCGGCAGTAACCCAACCAGCAGGGAGCAGTGGCCTCCTAGCCTTGGGAGTGAAGAAACATGGACGGGTTTGAAAGGTATTTTGGAGTTAGAATCCAGATGATGGGGTCATTGTTTTGCTCAGCTTAAATGTTAACAGAACCCCTTTACACGTCAAATATTCATTATCACCTATTATATGATAAACACAAAGCTAGATCTTCAGGTCACACAGAGGAGTAAGGATCGCTGCTTTGAGGGGCCTGACATAAGTACAGAAAACAAGTCATCAAACACAATAGTGGTTGAGACTTGCATAACCCTTTCCGTTTTTCTCGATTCTTGTAATTTCTTAAAGCAAACAAGATTATCATGCACTGAGATCTGAGCTCTCGGACGGGATTGCCTCCATGAAAACTCAGAAGGAAAAGCAATCAGTTCGTGGGGGACAGGAGATCTGGAGTCGCACCTCAAGGGGAGGCCTGACTAGCCAGGAGCGGGTGGAGGGAAGAGCTGTGAAGACACGGGGCAGGTGAAGCACTGCCAAGCATGGCAAGGGGAAAAGCAGGAACTGATCCTGGGAACGTAGTAACAGACAGAGGATAGCAGTAAGGTAGATGGGGCTGGGGTGATAAGAGGAGCAGGTCATAGGAGACTGGCCGTCCGTGCTAAGGAGTTGAGATTTCCACATTACCATGGGTTAAGCATTGGGTACAAGTCACAGTGAGAGTCTAGAAAAGTTAAAGGAAGAAAAAAAAAACCTGGAGAACCAAGGCTGGTTTGAGCACTTGGACAAGTACAACAGCAATGGATTTGAACAGGGCACCTCTTCCTTTCAGGACATTCCCCTCCCATCCCTCTCCCCACCCACAGGGCCTGAGCCCACTCTCTAAGACCTGCTTCGACTTAGAGTCTCACCTTTGGCACGTGTGCGCCCTCCTGCATTCCTGGACACCCCTGTTCTCTCCGCCACGCTCTGCGATTGCTGCGTCTGCCTTCTGAGGGTCCTGGTCCATGCCTCTGTGCATACGCACATCCTTGTCATCCTTTGAGTCACCTCTGCAGAGACCACCGTAATCACTTCATTTACAGAAGTGAGGACACATTTGGGTTTCATCTCTGCTGACTTGTCTACTGTCCCCTCCCGTAGAGAGTAAGTTGCTTGGCCACACCTTTCTTGTTCAGCAGTGCAAATCTGCGTGTACACGCAGCTGGTTAAGTATTCTGGGAGAAGAAAAAAGGGGACAGGAAGAGGAGATGAAGGGTAGTGTGACATGGAGGTGACAAAGCAGACTTGGGTACCACTCCACACAGTCAGCCGAGTCTATGGAGAGAGGATGAAGTGATATATTTCTGCCTGGAAATGATGTCCATTCCCATTTCTGGACTCATTGGTCAGAAAAGCAATAGTGAGTGAGATATTTAGAGAGAGTCTCCATGCTCCAGGAAAACTAGAGAGAGGAAGGGTGTCTCTTTTAGAGGCATATCAATATTATGATATCAGAAAACTTTAAAAAGGCAAACCAAATCATCATTAGCTGAGGAGCTGGGGGCCGTTTATTTTAGCCAGCAAGCCTTTTTGTCCATGGGCAAATCATCATATTTATTGCCTAGCTAGACTCTGAGACTGTACCAACACTCTCTTACTGTCAGCTCTATTTTACAAGTGAGAATATTGAGCCAAAGAGAGAGAGAGAGAGAGAGAGAGAGAGAGAGAGAGAGAGAGAGAGGGAGAAAGAGAGGCCTGACATGTGCTACACTTGTGGAAGAGCCAGAATTCAGACCATGATGTCTGGTCTCAGAACCACCTCTCTAAGGCACTGAGGTGACCTGTTCTTGAGTCAAAGTCGCCATCAAGGAGCACTGTAGAACTCTTCACACCATGTGTTGTTAGAGGTATCAATGTCAGCTTGGTCATCAGCTCTCTCGGTTATGACAAGCTAACTGTTGTTGGGGGGGTCTGGGGGGGTAGAAAACTGAACTCGGTACCTTCCCACAACAAAGGTGTATTCATTTGAGTTCGCCCCATACTGATCTGGAGACATCTTCATCTCTGTGGTCGCCGGTCTACTGCATTCCTTCCCTGGTCATATGAGTAAGCAGAACACAGAGGACCTTGCATTTTCACACAATGTACCACCTACGTGTCACATTTTAAGGTCTTCTTTGGAGAAATCCTGCTAAGAAGGTGAGCTGAGAGCAAGTACTGGGTGTGGTCCTGACTGTGCCAGTTTGTAGGGGTTGACCTCCAGCAAAATAGACTCTAGGCCTCTCACTAACAAACTAAAGGAGTCATACCAGCGGCCCATCTCAAGGGTCTTCTATTCCAAGAAGTGTATTATAATAAAGCAAACTTTGGTTATTGTCTTAGTTGGGGTTTTACTACTGTGAACAGACACCATGGCCAGGGCCACTCTCATAAGGACAACATTTAATTGGGGCTGGCTTACAGGTTCAGAGGTTCTGCCCATTGTTATCAAGGCGGGAGCATGGCAGCATCCAGGCAGGCATGGTGCAGGAGGAGCTGAGAGTTCTACATCTTCCTCTGAAGGCCACTACGGGAAGACTGGCTTCCAGAAAGCTAGGACAAGGGTCCTAAAGCCCACACCCACAGTGACACACTTTCTCCAACAAGGCCATTCCTCCTGATAGTGCCACTCCCTTGGCCAAGCATATTCAAACCACCACAGTTATTTTTAAAAACTCTAGGTACCTTAATCATTTCAATATTGATGATCAATTTGTATTTTTGTTCAAATTTGTAAACATAATTGCAGCATTGATTCTGGAGAAAAATACCATCTATTTTCTTTCAACAATCAAATTCTAGTCATATATCATATATGTATGTGTGCTTTAGGGTAAGAATGAGCCTCCACCCTTTATTATAACTAGCTATATGAAGCAATTAATTAAATTGGGGAAATATGCTTACTCTTATAATGTCCAGAGCTGGGTTTCAGAAGCAAATATAATGCTCTGCAAGCAGATTATTTGCCACGATCCAGCAGGCTTTGTACAATGCAGTTCCTAACAAGAGGGTACCTGTATGTTGCAGATTAGCAGGGTAAGAGCTCTAACTAAAATACGACACGGATCAGCAGAGTCAACAACCGCTGGCTAAGACTCTGCACTGAGCGCTCTCAGTCAGAGAAGCTTGTTTTGTAAACTCTGTGATAGCATAACCTCAGGGATTTTGCAAGGTGGGTGGTTTGAGAGCTGAGGCAAGGTCTGGGCAGCCAGAGTGGGGCCAGGTACTAGAGATGGTGGGCGTCAGGAACTGCTCAATGGGGTTCTTTGCAGATAAAAGAAGATGTATATTTATATACTATACTATACACACACACACACACACACACACACACACACAAAGCATGTGCTCCTGCATTCATTCAGACTCCTCATGGGAGACCAGAGCTAGACGAAAGAAAGTAGAGCCCAGAAACACTTCCTCATGTCTTGCAAGTTCTACTGCTCACATCTGAAGAACATCCTAGCTGGACTAGGCCTTGAGTCCCACCCTCTCCACCACTATTACCCTCTTTACTGATGCCATTCTTTCTAAACAACTGGAAGGACTGGACCGTCCTCCTCTCCTCTGCCTCTCCAGGCTGTTTTCTCACAGCTATCTGGGTGACAGCTTCCTTGCGGAGGTGGAGTACACATTGCTTATAGTCTCTCCATGCCTAAAACCCCAAGGCTCTCAGGACATGCACCAGGCCTGAGCACAGCCATGAGAGCTTTTGGGTCTCAGAGATTTGATTCTCCCTCTCTGCAGAATGAATCACGCCTGCGCACTGACTCCCACGGGTCTCAAAGCCTTAGAGTACCAGTCATTCTTCTGAAGCCTCACCTATGAGCTCAATAGTCCTCTAAACATGTTCTTCAGGTGACCTATTTCTCTCTTGTCTCTGGACGCCAAGAGTCTAGAATTAAAGCCATAGACCTGCAGGCTAGCTGCAAGCAGAAAGTCTGCTCTCGAAAGCCCCCTTTAACTTGATAGTGTTGAGGGGATCTTTTTGTAAATGTTTTTTACATCCTTGAGATTATAATTACATCATTTGTGTATTTATAAATATCCGCCTCTTTGCTTTCTTTCAAATTCATGGCCTCTCTTTTCATTCATTGTTTTTGTACATATATGCATAATGTATATACATAAATATTCCTAAATACATAAGTACAGCATGTTCATCTCTATAATTTTGTTTGTACGGATGTGTTCATGGATGAGTGTTTGGCATTGGATAACCAACTGGTGTGCTCTTCCCTGGGGAAGACTGTCTCTCCTGCTCTTAGCATTCCTTGGTTGTCTGCAGCTCTTTGTGTACAGTGGAGATCTCGTGGGCTTTCCCCATCCACTTTAGGATGTCTGCTCTTGTCGCCCTTGCTCGGCTCATGTTTACAAAGTCAGGTTGGTGAGACTTTGTGTGTGCAGCTTCTGACATTCCTAAAGGCACAATCTCACAGCAAACTGTCTGATCCTCTGTCACTTACAACCTTTCTACCACCTCTTCCACAAGAATCCCTGAGCCCTAGATGTAGGAGTTGTACTGTAGATGTATTCATTGAACTGGGCTCCACAACTCTACATTTTGATTGGTTGTGGTCTTCTCTAATGGTCGCCACCTGTTGCAAAGAGCAGGGTTTGTTTGTTGTTTGTTTGTTTGTTTGTTTTTATTGAGGGTGAGGACTACACTTTTTGTGGGGATAAGGACAAATGTTTCTAATACAGTTAGTGTTGAACAGGGATTGATTGAGATGATGTGGAAATAAAAGAAAGAATAAAACCTCTCCAGAAACAGGTTGTTCTTCTGCCAGAGTGATTGGGAGTAGAGGCCCAGTGCATACAGTGCAGGGGGTTGGGATTTACAAATGGGGACTTTGAAAATGGAAGAGTCCATCTTCAAGTCAGTTCCCCTGTAGTCTCAAAGTGATAATTACCAAAGAAAGCTGGTGTGTTGGCTTTATCAAGGTGGGATGCTTTCTGGACAAAGGCAAAGTCCTTAGATTAGAAGGCTACACTATCCTTTGGACTCCCTTATCAGAGTCTTCCCAGATCTAGACCATCTATAGGTGTTATTTGTCAACTTTCCTATTTAGTGTTTCTTGACCCTTTTAAGGCTATTAAGTCATTGACTTTTCTGTTAAGAATTATTGATAAGGTAGCATTTGTAAGTTCCTCTCCAGAATCGATGAGTTCACTAATCCTGGATGGTTAGCTAGGTTTCCAATGCCAGGCATGGTTTCCCTCCTGTTGAATGGGCCTTAAGTCCAATTTAGCAAACTGCTGGTTACCAGCAAGGTATGTATGCCACTACTGCACCCTTAGGGTTAACACACTGGTCATGCATGTTAGCATGCATGATGCTGCTCATTGTGTGGTTCATGGGTATCATAGCTGTTGGCTGGATTGCCTATCTCCTTTGGAAGATTCTTTTCAAACTGTCATGCATATGGAAAACTACTCAGCTCTAAGGAAAAGTTAAATCATGAACTTTACAGGTAATGAATAAAACTGGACAAGATCGTATCCAGTGAGGTAACCCAGGCATAGGAAGACAAATGTCACATGTTCTCTCTCATTTGAGGTTCCTAGCTCCACATCTTCAGATGTGAGTACATCACCTAGAGTGACTGCAGAAACCTTAAACTTAAAATGGTACCATTTCTGGGGTGGGAGCAGTAAAGAGGAGAACAGCAGGGTACTAATAAACGATCTGATGGTGGAAAGAGAAAAATGGAGGGAGTGCTAATTAGGAATGGAGAGGAAGATCAATACAGAAGGAGGGTAAAATAACAATAACGATGTCTGAAAAAGTCACAGGTGATCATACTAGTAACAATCTACAAAGAAAGCCATAATACACAAACCTGTATACAAGTATGCATTTATAATTTAAATGAAAATTTTCCATCAGGATTGACAATGCTCCCTCTAAGAGCCAAAGACCACCTAACAAAAACCCCAATACCAGGCATTGAAAGCCCTCTTTTGAGCTGTTGGTCAAATCTGTCCAAGAGATTCCTAAGACATATAGCATATTGCCCTTGTCCTCTCAGAGATGTAAGGTTAGTTCCTATTGCTGAAGACACCATGTACTTCAGACACAGAATCCAGAAGCTCCTGGCTGGAGCTGAACTGAAAGATTCCTCCCTGAGGAATGTACGGTAGGTTTTTTTTGTTAGGTTAGTTAGTTTTGTTTTTTGTTGGGTTTGTTTGTTTGTTTGTTTGTTTTTAAGACAAGATTTTTCCATGTAGCCTTGGCTGCCTTAGAACTTTCTCTGTAGATTAGGCTGGACTTGAACTCAAAGAGATCCACCTGCCTCTGCCTCCTGAGTACTGAAATTAAAGTCCCCACCCCACCTGGCTGGGGTGGTGGTTCTTTAACAGTGAGGACTGGGCTGAGACGTAAGGGATAAGAAGCAAAAGCTGAAAGCTAGAATTAACCTGTTGTTACTGGAGATAACCTGTTGTTGTTGTTGTTGTTGTTGCTGCTGCTGCTGCTGCTATTGTTGTCATTGTTGTTTTTAAAAGATTTATTTATTTTATGTATATGGGTTCACTGTTGCTTTCTTCAGACACACTAGAAGAGGGCATCGGATTCCATTACAGATGGTTGTGAGCCACCATGTGGTTGGTGGGAATTGAACTCAGGACCTTTAGAAAAGCAGTCAGTGCTCTTAACTGCTGAGCCACCTCTCCAGCCAACCTGTTGTTTTATAGATCATATTTGTATATTTTATCGTTTAGAGAGTGCACAAAATAAACTGGGCTGTTTTGGTCCTTACAACATCATAGAGACGCTGGTCAGCTTCATTCTGTAGTTAAGGTTCAGGATCATGCCAGGGTCAGGCAGGTTCTTCCGAGGCCCAAACCCTTGTCTTCTGGTCCTTGTACCACTGTTCCGCTCTACCACCTCATGCCCAGGCAGAGAGAAGCTTGTGGAGAAACAACAGTGAATGAACGACTTTTTTTCCAACTACATACTACCGAGGATTGTAGAGATCAATAATATTTTGTTTCTAGGGAACGGAAGGTAACTTTCCCCATTCTCTCTTTCAAACCTACAGCCTCAAGCACAGCCACAAAGAATGATCAGCACCTATTGTTTATGAGACTAGATGAATGACATTTCTGTGTCAGTGACACTTGAAAGCCACAAAAGGATAGGGTCTTCCCAGAGTACATTCAGCCCACCCCAGGTGACTGCTTTTGCACATTATCCCATGGAAGCCCTAACTTTTCATTCATACCACTAAGGAGATATTTGATTGTTTCCTGAAAATGCTAACAACACAAAGCTCATAAATACTAATGAAACGTTATAGATTAGCAGAGCTCAGCGAGTAACCTAGGCAGCCTAGACAACAATTCGTAGATTAAAAAATATATAAAGAATACTTTTTAATCGAATTTCCCCCAGACTGGGTTCCCAAATGTTAATGAGTACTCTTTCTGGCTGTGTGGAGAGCTGACTCTAATAAGTACCTTTAAGAATGCAGAAGTGAATTATTGACTTAGTTTTAGTTGAAAAGAAATCTATTTATTCAAAGGCTATTTTAGGTGCCTCGGGATGGACGTGTTTAAGACAAAGGTGGGAGGGGAGGGGAGCCTGGACCGTTGTGATAAACACATAATTCAAATGCATGCTTCTGTTTCAGCTAACTAAGCAATCTAAGTTGGAATGTGCTTATTATATTTGTCTTTTATGACACAACCTTCAATAATAATAATTGCCCTGGACTCTAAAAGCTGGTGTCAGAAATTATAACTTTATCATTCATTGCTGAATCCCCTATGCTCAGCACAGACTCTGGCACAAATCAAATGTCCAATAAATGTTTGTTAAGTGGATAAAGGGCTTTCTTACAATATTTTCCAGAGCTTTTGAGATCTGCGATCTTTTCCTAAAGGTCAGCTCAGGTCACAGTGACTGTTACAAAGCTCCCCCGTAAGACCCACATCCACCCCAGCCACCAGCCACCCTTCTCATTCGTCTTCCAGACGCCTCCTCTCCCACCCTGAGCTTCAAGTTCACTGGAAGGCACATGCTGTCCCATTCCTGTCCTAGGCATGGCTCTGCATGAGATGTTTAAATATCATTTTTGCCCGAAGTTCTCGATCCCAGGGGCTCAGTCTCCTTCCTCTCCCTGATTCCCTTCTCCGGCCTGCAGAGCCCACCTAATGTGGAACAGTGTGCTGTTGGTATCACTGAATGTGAATCCCAAGGACTGTGCTAAGAGCCCTTTGTCCCAATATGGTTATGTGGGTGATCAAGTGAGAGGACACCCCTTGAATCTTCCCACAACAGAACGGGAAACTCGCTCCAAGTGAACCAAAAATACTGTTACGTAAGACTGAGGCAAAGCGAGGGGTCATGGCAAAAAAGTTGGGAAATTCGAAGAAGGAAAAGACCTTATGTGGGGGATGGGTCCTACAGAGTTCTGGCTGCACCGATGGTTTCTTGTCTCTTCAGAGAGCCTGGAGTCGTGGATTTGGAATGGCGTGCAGGTAGATCCATGTTATGCGGGTGTCTCCAGCCCTCCTAGGGGCCTAGGCCATGCCTCCAGTCAGAGGGCATAACCCCCAGAGTGCACTCTTCTTGGTTGCCCTGTTGAATTTTAGTTTGGGCTTAGCTTTTCTGTAAACCTGCGCTGAGGAAAGAGTTGGGTTTTGTTCTGTTTCTTTTGGGAAGTGTCTCATAATGAGACATCAATCTCTTTGCAGACTGCTCTAAGGTAGACTGGGATAAACGTTTGAGTCAGTCTGTGGAATAGCCAACGAGTGTAAGATTCTGCAGATCCTGGGCTGCTTGCCAAAAATGGGTTAATTCTGTACAAAGGACTAGGAGGGCCGGAGCAATGCCTGTGATCAGTTCACGCTTTGGAGATCTGGAACCTAACTCCCCAGAGTGAGTAAGTCCAGCCCTGCTACTCACGTGTCTTGTGACCTATACTTCCACCTCTAGCTGGAGGATGGAGAATAATAGTACCCGCTGCTGAATATGGCAAGAATGAGTCAGTGGGTCTGAAGTGACTTAATAAGTAGAAAAGTGCCTAGATCAGTGCCTGGCGTATAATAGGTGCTTTAAAAAAACATAGGTTAAACCCTATGTTTTACAGCATTGCTTTAGTTCCTGTGGACCAAGGGGTACAGTGCTAGGTGCCAATCCATGCAGCTGCAAGGACTGTGCAAATAATACCGTTAGGATTGGGGCCACACATCAACAGACCAGGCCAGGTGGAGCTGGGATGGACCTATGTCCCCTGAGTGTTCAGGACAATGTAATTCAAGGAACTAACTTCCTCTAGAACAACCTCCAGGGCACCATGTAACCTACCACTGTGTCCGGAGCACAGCTTTAACCTCTAGGCGATAGAATCGAATGGGAACTGATCTGGAATTCTGAGCCCAGGCTACACACAGGCCTCTCGGTACCAAGTTCCCAGCACCATCCTACTGCTCACTTAAAAGACAAAATACCCCAACCACTCAGGAGCCTGTAGCTGGGTGATTTTATGTTCAAGCCTAACTTGGTTCAACTATGGAGACCCTGTTGGTCAGAAAGTACCAAGTACTGCAATATAATTCATATCATTCTCACTATCTGGCTATCGGCATCCTTAGGAGAACGTTGGGTTCATTATCCAAAACTATGGGCGCTCGCTGCAACTCCATGCAGCCTCAGTAATCCCTCTTCCCCATGGGAGACCTCGTATGTGTCACTTTTAGGTAAAACAGCTGGCCAGAAGTCTCCAGCCAGAAAATAGGTTACTCTCTCTATTTGAGTCCGGGGTAGGTAATGTGTTACACAGCGAGAGATTTCTTAAACTTCTCTGAATCACATTTGTTCCCAAAGTTGTCTTTGGACACAAGGATTGCAGGATTCACAGGACCCGCTGAGACTTGACGCCTGAGAGCTGATCCCCAAGATATAGGTGGAGAGGTGGAGCAGTGACAGAAGAGAAGCTACTTGTACAAGAATCCGAGGATGCCCACTGTCCACTGAGCTCAAAATATCCCAAACATCAGTTCCCAAGAGGATGTTAGCTTTCTTTCCCCTGAGAAAACGAAACAAAACAGTTAGAAAAGGACCAGGAAGTTTTTGCTTGGAAGCAGCCAATGAGGTGACGAAGAGGGAGAAGGTAGAAAGCAGAGAGGACTTTACAAGAGTGAAGCGTAAGGAGGAGGGGAGAGGGAGTGTTGGGAAGAGAGCAAGCACCCAGTGGGGTAGCAGGCATGTGGCGAGATGAGGACTGATGACCTCTGAGCCATGAAAAGCCCATCTCATCTTGTGCTGAAGCTTTAGTAAATATCAAACTGATAAGCTGTGTTATCACACAGGGCCTCAGACAAGGGGTTACCATATCGAAATACATGTTCATCGCCTGTCTGGTGAGCTAGGGTACAGGAGGGAAATTAACCAGAATTACATGATATACACACTGAATCATTTATTCAACAACTGCTGATCACCTAGTGTGTACCAGGTCTGACCTCATAGTAACTCTTTGATCCTAAGCCCAATATCACATGTGTACATGATGAGAACGGGCTAAAGGTTATTGACTCATTGCATGCACTTTATTGAGTGTTAATACAGTTTCAGAAAATGCAAGCCATTGATTCCTTCTCTTTTCTAAGCATAAAGCCACTGACACCAAGTTGAAAATGATGGACCATCATTGCTACTGCATGTCTCTTGAATTGTCCCTTTTACTTCCTTCAGGTGCTCCCGGTGGCATGCCCAAATGTGAAGCTGAAAGGAAAAATAAATTCCCAGTGGCTCGCACTGTGTCCTGTGAAGCCCAGGGCCTGTGAGATAATTGGGATCCTCTGGCCCCACACTAGCCCAGCATCATGGATAGAAACAGTTCCTTCTTCAACTCTATCTGGGAAACCATCCAGACCAGACATGAAAGAGGTGTCTTCAACACCGTCTGCCTGGCTGTGGTCCTGGGGCTGCCCCTGGTGGTAGTTCTCACCCTCTTCTTCGTCTGTTGCCACTGCTGCTGTAGCCGGCCGCCTAAGGGCAACCAACAGCCAGACCAGAACAAGAAGAAAAAGAAAAAGAAGAAGAAGAAAAAGAAAGACGAAGACCTCTGGATCTCTGCTCAGCCTAAGCTCCTCCAGATGGAGAAGAGGCCATCACTGCCCGTCTAGTGAGCAAGGAGACAGGGTGTCCTCCCCTTGGAGCCGAGCCTCCTTCCAGTCACAGAGACACAGAAGAGCCTTTAAAGTGAGGCATTCATCCTGCAGATTACTCAACCAAGCCACAGATTTCAGACTAAGCATCCCAATGGATGGGAGCACGTAGACAGTTCTTACACTGTCTCGGCAGCTGTGTGTCCAATATCAGTGCTCCCTGTTGTGCCCCCAAGTATGGACTGCCGTTTCCGGCATACTCTACCACAAAAGCACAGAGAGCATGTATATACGTGCATCTTAGATGGCATTCAACTTTGTATGTATCGTATGTATGCATATTTGGACAACAGGTACATGGGACGGGATATTCATTTATCACATGGCCATGTAATATGTATTTTGCTCAAATATACATACTTGCAGAGGTGTCTTATGGGAAGACATGTCCAGATTTAGGCACATATATATGCACAATTAAGTAGCCATGAGGCAAGGCCCTATGCACTGTCTGTATGTCATTCAGGTTGGAGATGGGTGCTTCCTATTCCTAGACCTATATAGTATTTTACTGGAAATACATTTGGACATTCTAAGAACCCGGTACAGTCCCCACCTCAGTATATATTGATACAGACATGGTTTCTATATGCTTCTGACCTTTTGCCTATACCTAAAATTCTGAAGTATGGCTCCAGATACACTCAAAGCTCTTTGCTTGTAATTCACGACAAGGTCCCGATTACCTCTGACAGATTTTTAATGTGGTCTGAGACCTCTCGGGGCCATTACCCCATAACTACTCAGCAAGGTGCCCTTTTCTAAGCAGTGATGAGAAGCTTTTGGCAGTGACTACGAGAAAGCTATGGAAATCCACACACTCACTTCATTGGACTGCAGGTATGTACCCACGCGATGTATATAGAGGCAGAAAGGGTAAAGAGATACCCCATATGAGCTAGCTGTAATCTGTGTGGGCAAGCGTTTTCAGAATGAAAACAAGTAAGATCATCCCAAGTCCAGTCTCACAAGCAACGCGCGCGCGCGCGCGCACATACACACACACACACACACACACACACACACACACACACCAATCTCCCATGCTTGTACCAGTATATGATGCGTTGCAGATGGGAGGTAGAAGCCATAGTTTAAATGAAAGGTAAAACTATAAAGACATTTGTGGCTATTTATGTTGATGCTCAGGCAAATATCTTGTACACAGTAGGTACTTCTAACTGTGGGTGGATATACAATGATGCTAAGGATAAACTTGTAATACCTCATGATTCCCCTGAGTGACCTACCCTTTTAAGAGACCCCATTAACTGCTCCAGAAGGCGAGACAAAGCATTGAGACCAGGGTTGATTGACATATGTGCCCTGTGGTACCTAACATCATGCCATAGTCTCAGTGGAGGAGAGCCTTTCCTCCCCAGACAAAGGCTAGGGAAACAAATTGCTTGGCGTTTTGATTGTATTGTGGCCATGTTACAAAGGCAGAGAATTCCCAGTTTGAGAGTGATTATACCCTAACAGCTCATTTGCACATCTACCGGGGAGCTCTATAAATATTGTCCCCACGGAGACCATTATAGACATAGAGAAAAATCACTGTCTAATTAGTGACACGGCCAAATTATGACATTACGGGAGCAAGAAAAAAATCCTGAAATTGATGAGACTGTAGGAATGGAGAGTTGTACTCTGCTTGGTCCGTTGGGCTACCTGGCACTTGTGGCTCTGCTCCGATGTGTTCCAGGCCCTTGGAGGGTAGCCAACTAGTAGTGGGTACCTGGGTCTTCTAACAGACAGAGCAGTCACATTCACTTGCTCATCCTACATAACTTCAATGTCACTAGACACTCAGGCCTTCCACCCATAGACCTCTCAGACCAAAGCAAGACTTCCTGTTTCTCTGCCCCCTTGTCACACTGGGAGCTGGCTGGCTGTGGATTACCTGGCTGTCCTCCACAGAACGATCAGTCTTCTCCCCCCTCTCTGCCAAGGTACCCACCAGATGCCCTTCCCACTTCTCTTAGTCACCCTAAGACAGAAGACTTGGGGGTGTAGGTGGAGACCCAGCAGAGATGGGATGTCAGACATGGTCTGCAAGGATGGATCGCCAGGATCGGGGACCATACAAATTACCTGGTTTCCGTGACAACGGGCTGCCAGTTTGAATTAAGACAGCAGTCAGTTGTCACTGATTGCATAACAACGTCTCTGTCTCTGGGCCAACTCTTTTCTGATCAAATAGACTCGAGCCAGTTCCTGTCAAGAAACCTCCCGAAAGGCAATTCCCAGTTGCTTCTGTATCCTGGAATCCAGGAATCCCAACCCTGGCTGGAACACTGCTTCCTGTCACAGACACTCTGACAGCCTTTACAGAGGAATTAGCATGGTGCAGGGCCCATGATAGGATAGGCCCTCCCATAGACGCCAGGGAGCAGAAGCCCAAAGTCGTGCTTGGTGCCCTGCGTCCCCGCCTGACTCCTCCAATTCTCCCTGTATTGCTTCTTCCACTTGCATCATGCCAATCCATTCCTTTATGACTCAACACTTTCCCCTTGGTCTATCCCAGAGTTGCCATGGATACAGTCCTAGGGTGAGGTGCTTGGGACCTGTGCCTACCTGATTCATCTGGGGACGGTAAGCTAATAGGGAACATAAGAGGCCCCCAGGAGCTGGAGGAAAGGCTCGGCAGTTAAGAGTGTTGTTGCTTTTGTAGAAGACCCAGGCCCCAGTCATGCATGTGGTACACATGTATACATGGCGGCGAAGCACTTGTCACATAGAATAAACCTGAGGAACCATAAAGAAGAGACCTTCTCAAATGGCATGGGCTTGGAAGTGGGGGTCGTCCCCACCCACACTGAACATCTGTCCTGCCTTGGTCCTACTCAGTGGGAAGGGTCTTTATCCATTGTTCTGTGGGCTTTTTTGCTTTCTTGGGAGGAGGAAAAGGAGCAGGCAAATGTAAAGAAAAGGCAGTCCCCTTTCCGAGAAGACTATATAAATGCTCAAAGCTGTACAGTATTTGTGTTTTGTTTTCTGTAAAATTCTAATACATGTAAAAGTTTATTTAAATAAATATTTTGAAAATGAAATTCTCCTTGCTTGTTGGACTGAGTCGCTGGCTTGCCGCTGAGATAGTATTCTCACACAGAATTGACAGATGCAGGGCCTCTCCTGCCTGGTCACTGCCCTCCTAGAATCTCAGGTCTGAGGACCAGGACTGTCACATCTCTCCTTTCTATGCAAAGCACTGACCTGAGCAACAGGGGCTGCAGAAAACGTACTGATATAGAAAACATCTCTCCAGTGAAGCCGATCCCTGTCTTTTTATAGGAAAAGGAAGAAATAACCTTTGGGGTTATTCTGGGGTAAAGAAACAAAAGACTAAGGGCCGAGGCAGTAGCTCTGAGGGACCCAGATACCTGTGTCTATGTGCATGTATTTATAGAACCACACATACCCTTTTCTAAGTCAACCATAACTTTGTGCTAGTTAGAAAATGAAATGACTCAGATGTTCTTGATCTCTCTCCCAACAATGCTTCGTAGGTGCTACCGAGAGTACGAGCCAGCCAGAGCGAGATGGTGAAATGTTCTCAACCGGCACTGCCCAATCTGGTACTATTAGCCACATGTCGGCTTAGTTCATTAACATATTAGATTGGAAGTCTAGAGCTCAATGCTGCCAGTCATATTTCAGGCACTCAATGTCCACCTTGTGGCTACGGCTAGGAACACCACCCTGAATAGCACAGGCTAGCGTCTTGTGGAAAGAGCAGCCCAATGTTGGGGAACAGCTGCGTTGTTTCAATGGAGGCTCTGGAAGGGAAGACCCATGATGCAGCGCACACTTCCTGTCTGGCCCAAGGCAGGCTGTTCCACAGTTTCAGCGGATCCTTCAGCTTTCTTCGATCACTACACAGCCATGGCAACCAGGGGCAGAGTCTTTTCCTTCAGCCTGATACTCCAGGACATTGCAAAACTTTCCAGTGGAGAGGAGGTGCTGCCCAGAGGGCGGTGGTGCGACTCCCAGACACCTCCTAGGCTCGCCGCCCTCAGGTCCCTAGGCTCTGGCTGCTCAGGCTCACCCACACTGCCCCGCGAGGACAGAGTGGCGCAATGCAGTCAGCCATTAGCATTCTCAACCCACCTGAGGCCTCCGCTGGATGCTTGCCCTTTGGCCTTAAGATTATTCTTGAATTCAAAGTCACAGGCAGACAAAATTGAACAGCAGCAGCAACAACAATCCCTTCGGACAACTTAGTGGATCTGTCATAGGTTCCACTTATTGAAATGTTTTCAGATTCCCATGAGGACGAGCATCACAATGTATTCAGTAAGGGCAGTGCCTACATATCAAAGTATTTTAGCTCTTACTAGGTGCCAAGTCCACTGAGCCCATACCAGAGTATTTGTCATAAGGGGTCGCAACCGGCCTAAAGGAACGAACCACAACAATAGAATGTGTTTGTTGCTTTCTCAGAGGGACACACACACCAAGACTGGCATCAAGTCAGGCTGACAGAGAGGCGCACTGGGTGAGCTGAAAGAGAAGGCCACCAGTGGCCGAGTGGACCAGAGTCCCTGAGCACTGTGGCTGGCACTCGGGACGAGGAGGGTCCAGATCCTGGGGCCCACACCAGTACTCACCGGGCATGTAATTTACGCCTGTGATGTTACCTCCATATTAGGGCTTATCTTCACAAAGTAAATGGAGAAATGCATTAAAAAAAAAAACAAAAAAAAAACAAAAAAACAAAACAAAACAAAACAAAACAAAAAAAAACCGCTTAGCACTGAACCTGGCTTAGGGAAAGTGCTCAAGTTAAGTGTTGCTAATGAAGGAAAATCATGGTTTGTGTTCTAGAAATCAAAGGGGAAACTTCCAGAGGAGGGCATCGGATGAGCCACACTCCACGCCAGCAACCTCCTTGTTTCGTTTCTCACTAGCCTTTCTCTCCCTTCCGTTCATGAGCCGGCATAACCCTGTTGACCAGTCATAGGAAACCAGCCTTACAACTGGGTCTTCATATACTCCTAGTGAGGAGAAAGAAGATGCCAAACTTTTTTTTTTTTTTTTTTGGAGACAGTTTCTTTCTATATCCCTGGCTGTCCTGGAACTCACTCTGTAGACCAGGCTGGCCCTGAACTCAGAAATCCGCCTGCCTCTGCCTCCAGAGTGCTGGGATTAAAGGCATGCCCCAGCACTGCCCTGCTATGCAAAAGTTTTGAATGACAGTATAAAGCCTTAAGATCCAAACAGGGGGCCTTACCCCCTGGGAGGGCCTGGCAGCCCCTTAGAAGCATTCATTATCACATTTGATTCCTGTATCACAAGTAAAGAAAATGAGGACAAAGAGAAGAACGGCACAGATCTGGTCATAAGTCTGTAAGCATCCAAATGGCCTCTCCGTGTGTTCCACTGCGAGCCCCGCTTCCTTGGCCTCCTCTAATTAAACCCAATTCTCTTTACTTGACAAGAAATAAAAATAAATAAATAAATAAAAAGAACTGCATTAATTTATTTTCCTTTAAACTTATAATACTGGGCTGGAGAGCTGGCTCAGCAGTCAAGGGCACTTGCTGTTCATGTAGAGGTCTCAGGTCTGGTTTCCGGTCCCACACAGCAGCTCACAACCACCTGTAACTCCAGTTTCAGGGGATCCAACATTCGCTTCCGGCCTCTCTGAGTACCAGTCATGTACCGGTGCATATACATATACAAAGACAAAACACTTGGCCACATAAAATCAAATAAGTAATTCTAAAATAAATATTTTTTAAAAAAATTAAAAAGCTGGCAAACCAAATATAATAATAACTAAAGTTTACAGGCTTCAGAATCTATTCTTTGCTATCTTTACACTTATAATTACACAGAAGCTTATCTTCCGTAATGAGCAGAATTTTATGAGCTAACCTGGGAACCTTACTTATTTACATAACACTAGAACTGGAATTCAACGCACCCACAGAAACAATCCACTCCCAGGGGCACTTTCGCAAGAGTTTTGAAATACCCTGTGGAACTTTCCACCCGCTGCCCAACCCAGTACACAGTGGTAGAGAGGTTGCCGGGGGAGAAGGCAGTCCCTTCCAGGGTGTGCCTGCCTACCTATGTGTTAATTCAGGGAGAAACACTGCCGGAGAAACCACTAAGTGCGGCTTGGATGCTGACCAGGCCCCTCTGGCTAGCTCTCAAGACAGTGTTACCCCCGGAAGGAACAGAAGTGGGGAACCCTCCAGAACTTCCTTTTGTGGGAGAGAGTGGCTCTTGAATTGAGAGGCACCTGGTAAGAAAACACTGCCATCTACTGGCCAGAGTAGGTATAGCATGCCGCTTGCCCCTGACTGCAGGCTCAGCCAACTCTGTCCATCCGATCTGATCCGCTCCTTGACCCTGGTGGGAGGCTTAAAGAAGTGAAGATTTGTAAGGTTTTTTGTTTGTTTGTTTGTTTTTGTTTTTAAATGGGGGAACCTTTCCTAGTAACTAAGTTTCACCAGCAGCTTTTCACCATCTTTTCTTTTAGTTCTTTGCCTCCTTGTCTGCATGTTCTCTCTGCACAGCGCACACCTGAATTGTGTGTGTGTGCCTGTCTCTCTGTCTCTGCCCCCCTCTCTCTCTCTTTCTCTGTTTTCTTCTGTTTATCTCTTCTTCCCCCTCCCTCCATCTCCCCTGAAGTGTATTCTAGCTTCTGTAATCCTTGAATCCCCAATAATTGTAAGTTATAAGACAGAACAGTCCGAACTCGACCAACATAAATGCCAACACATTTGCAGAGGAAGCAGCTGGAGCACATAAATATCTTCAAGCTCCGTGGCCACGCGCTGGCCTTTGAAGCCAGCCCTCCTTCAATCCTGCTGACCCCATAGCTCTCTTTCTGACACAGACCAAGAGACTCGGACCTCTTGGAGAACTATTACAGCAGCTGTGAGCTGGTCTGAGCGCCTCCCCTTTCCCTAGACCGCACCCCTTGCAGATGGCTGAGGAGCACAGGTGGAAGGAATGACTTCTGACTTTCTGTGTCACAGTGGAGTAACTATGGCCAATGACGGTTAACTGTGTATTCCTCCAAAGTAATTAGAGAGGTCTGCGCATGACCTCAACGCTAAGGTATGGTAAAAGTCAGAAGGGATGGAGACGCCAGCCACCTGCACTGGCCGCTTCGCATTGCGCATACATTTTGAAATGGCATGCTTTGCCCCACAGATGTGTGTCAATCAAAGATAGCACAAGGACCTGGAGACAGCTCCGTGGAGAAACTGATTGCTGCTCGCGTGTGAAAAGGACTTGAGGTAAATGCTGGTTGGGCGTGGCAGCCCACCTGAAGCAAATCCTTGTCCTCTGGAGACAGATCAAAGCGGCTGGCTAGAGTGGCCACATCGGCGAGTTCTGGTTTCAGGAAGAGAGCCTGTCTTAGGAAATGAAGTAGAAAGTAGCCAAGGGAGAGCCAGGGCAATGTGCTATACCCATGTATGTCCACACATGTTAACACACATACATATGCATGCACACGAGAGCGCTCGGACACACACACACAATTTTCTAAGTAGTTTTCAAAATCCCCACCATGTTGCCCTCTCCAGCCTGTCACCAAACTAATATTTCCAAAATACACACCTTCTGTGTCACTCCAAGGTTTCGCAGCCTCTGAGAGCTCTCCGCTGTTCAAAAGCTCACGTGGGAACATTGGCTCTCGCCACTGGGTTGATGTGAGAGGCCCCTGGGGAACTTTGAAAAGCTCAGGTGTGTCGAACTCACCTGAGAGCCACTGGTGTGGGATCTCTGCAGGGGTAATGAGCAGAAGGACACACATCAAAGCTCACGCTGGCTCTGAATAGCAATGTGACCTGACTGCCATTGCAGCAGTGACCCCCTGCCTGTCCTTCGCACTGGCCTCCTGGGCTCCTCAACCACTGGGAAGCCACTTTGCCTCCCTAGTGCCATCCATGTGCAGGCTGACTCTGATGTCTGGCTGCTCCCCTCGCTGATTCAGTCTGTCTTTCTAGATCAGATGCCATCACTACAGCCCCTAGACACACACACACACACACACACACACACACACACACACACACACACACACATTTAGTGACTCATTTTTCCTTAAGCCACCACCATCCTGATTTGTTTTCCTGTCTTCTGATAGTTGGAAGAGTTGACGAGGGCCAGCAGCCGACATGCGCGTCTCCACCTTGCGCATGCGCAGAATAGATACCACTTTGGAAACTTCACCACCATTTTTTAGGATGAACGTCCCGGCCTATGCTCTGCGCCTGGCTTCTAGTGTGTTCCACTTCTCAGTCCCTTTTCGCTTTGGGTCATCCTGAAGCATGATGGGACAGCCTCCTTGAAGCTTCAAGTTTTTGAGGATCCACAACCTGGCTCTAAGAAAGCGTTTGAACCTCCGTGAAGAGGAGATCTCCCCCAGAAACCCATTCCAGAGACCCATATTCCATGACTGGAATGAGCTGCTGGGTGGGCCATGTTCAAGCAAGGGGCAGCATGCAGGAAAGTTGGGGGCCTGGGGTGTTGCCCACTCTATAAACACTCTGAAATGAACTTCCCAGATTTCCTCTTCTGCTCAGAGTAAACTATTTGAAGGTCAGCTGAATATTTCTCCATGGCAACAAAGAACCTATATACAAAAGGATGCTAAAAGAGCTTCAGTCTCCCACACAGGTCAATTCGGTGGCCAAACCCTGGGGTCAATGAACCTGAGACAGGCATGGTGGCATCTGGTGCCATCAAACCCTCCTCTGAAACAAAGGCTATGGGTCGCTGACGTGGCTATAGATTTGTCTACGGACATAGAGAGGTCAGCGATCCTAGGAGCCGTTATAGTGAGTCTTAACATCTGAAGAGGGAGTCCACCGATCTAGTCTGCGATGGTTTGAATAGGAACGGCCCACCTAGGCTTACATATTTGAAGGTTTCATCGTCAACGAGCAGCACTATTTGGAAAGGATTAGAAGATGTGGCCTTTTGTAGTAGGGCGTAGCCTTATTGGAGGGAGTGTGTCACTGGGGGGTGGACTTTAAGGTTTCAGCAGCCCAAGCGAGGCCCAGTATCTCTGTCTTCCTGCTGCCTGCGCATCTGGATGTGGAACTCTGCTACCTCTCCAGCACCACGTCTGCCTGTGTGCCACCCACGCTTTCTGCTGTGATGGCAACTCACTAAGCCTCTGACACCGTAAGCCAACCCCAATTACACGCTTTTCTTTATAAGAGGTGCCATGGTCAGGGTGTCTCTTCCCAGCCATAGAACACTGACCAAGACAATGTCTTAAGCACACTTAGGAAGCCTGCTAAAAGTTGAGGGTGTTGCTACTGTAGGCCATCTCTCTGGCTCTGGCCTAGTGCTGGGAATTGAATCCTTTGTCCGGTAAGCGGTTTCTTGCTAATAGGTTTGACCTGATCACGATGATCCCAAGGGCCCTTATCTGCAGAGATGAGGCCCATTGGTATAAGTATAGAACAGGGAAGAAGGGAATCTGAGGAGACATGGAGGTAGAAGGTGCTATAAACGTGCCCAAGACAGAGAAGGAAACTACCTAGTGCTTAAGTCCCAACAGAAGTACATCAAGACTCAGGGAATCTGTCTCTGAGAATATCTCCCCTCCAGGAAAGTCTTCCCAGTGCCCATCTCTGACACCACCACCGCCACCACCACCGCCACCGCCACCACCGCCACCACCGCCACCGCCACCACCACCGCCACCGCCACCGCCACCACCACCGCCACCGCCACCACCGCCACCTCTGCAGCTCCCCTCAGCAGCCATCACTTTCTTGAAGTGCTAAGCTAACTTGTCTCGCATGGTCAGTCTCCAACACTAGAGCCGATTTGTTATTTACTGATCACCTCCACCCCTGGGGTAGAAGTGTATCTTGTTTATTGTCAGTCAGCCTTTGCCTGGCATATGTAGAACAAGATATGAAAGTGAATGCTCTGCTTACGTGGATAGGCTGGGCACTGAGAGCAGAACTTGGTACACGCGTTAAGTGTTGAATGAAGAACAGATGACCCAAGGAGAGCGAACAAGCTCCATCAGCACCAGGACTGTATGATCTGTCTGTCTGTCTGTCTGTCTGTCTGTTTCCCTAGCAGGCCACCACTTCCTAGAGTCTTGACTCAATGAACAGTGTGCGCACTCTTTTAAATGATCAACCCGGGTGCTGAGCGAGCCTCACTTCTCCCTCTCATGGTCAGATCCAGCCATCGCTGTGACCTTGCTAGATGTGTTTGCCTGGCTGGGGCGGGGAATCCTGAAAACCTGAGAGGTTGACACAAGTGGTTTCTGGTGTGTGCCTTGGCATGGACCCAGAGGCGAGACCTGGGAAAGCTAAGCAACCACACCCACCCTAGGCCAGAGAGGGAAGTGCAGATTCTAGAACCCTTGCCCTCCCTCCCACTCCCATACCTCCGCTGCACTCCGAAGAACACTGGTTTCCATGTCTGCCTGCACACAGGTAAGAGACCACAGCCAACCAAACTCCAGTGTAATGCTCAAATGAGCACTTCAGTCGTACTTAATTTAAAATTCAAGGGGAGAAAATAACCCAAGACATCGGTTTTGTTTTGTTTTGTTTTGTTTTTTAAATCAAATGGTTTATTTTTGTTTTCTTGAGTAGTAACTTAAGTTACTTCAATGGTCACTGATTTGGCTACAGAAAACCTTCCAAAATGATACCAAACACACAAGAAAGATGATATGAGGAAGCTTCCAGTGTGGGAAGCAGGGAAGGGGGGAGACTGAGGGCTGACAGGGGAAGGGGAGGGGAAGGCTGAGGGTACCAGTTATTTAGCGAGATGGGTTATGTAACGTTGAAATGGCTGCAAATTTATTTACAACATATGCAGATCTATGAAAGAGCTTATGCAAATGTCTGGAAAAGGGGCAGTTAAAAATAGCAATAAGATGGGAGCTTTGGTCTCCAGAATGCTAGAGACCAGTCAGAACTTAACTATGACTGCATCGTGGCCCCCTGGCCCCTCGTAGTCTATTCGTTCTTCATGGCACAGGGAGTTTAAAGGGCATAGGGTATACTTTCCCCTCAGAAACCAGGCTAAAGGAGAACCAGAAGACAACAAGGAGCAGGTTGCCTCAGCTCTGACCCCCGGGGGATCAGAACCTCACTTCATTCTTTTTTACAAAGATCTATATTATCAGATGGATACAGAGATCTCCACCAATTTCTAAAGATTTCCAATTGATGGTCTACAGGATGATCCCCCTTTTTGCCCTAATTCAATACATCTGTCATTAAGGATGGCCTGAAAAACCTTGCAGTCCCAACACTGTGTCCTATTCATATGTACTGTTCAGTTACAATGTTGTTGGCTTCCAGGGGCCCTCAGTAGAGACGGGCAAACATGCAGATGACATGGAAGGAACCTCTAACGGCTGAAGTGTGATGACATCACTAGCACTGTGTACCCAGCAATCTAAGAAGGTGGAGGCTATGAGCATCCCTCAAACTCCCGCTCCCCAGACCGCACTGCCCACCCCGCCCGCCCCAAGCATCTCCTGTCTCCTGTGAAGACAGCTCAGTCAGGTCTTCAGAACATTCTGGCCTTTCCTCCTATGGAACGCTTCTTCCTGCCAGAGAACCGGTCTCTGCTGTAGCCAAAGGGGCGGATTTTCAGCTCCACGTAAGGAATAGAGAACTCATGTCCTTTCCATGGCTCCCAGTTCACCCCCTGTAAAACAAACAAACAGCAAGAAAAAGCATAAACATAAAGTACCTTGGCGTAACTCTAACCAAACACGCGAAAGATCTGTATGACAGGAACTTCAAGTCCTTGAAGAAAGAAATCGAAGAAGACCTCAGAAGATGGAAAAATATTTCTTGCTCCTGGATTGGCAGGATCAATATAGTAAAAATGGCCATCTTGCCAAAAGCAATCTACAGATTCAATGCGATCCCCATCAAAATCCCAAATCAATTCTTCATAGATCTAGAAAGAGCAATGCTCAAATTCATCTGGAGCAACAAAAAATCTAGGATAGCTAAAACTATTCTCAACAATAAAAGGACTTCTGGGGGAATCAATATCCCTGACCTCAAGCAGTACTACAGAGCAATTGTGTTTAAAAAAAAACAAAACTGCATGGTATTGGTACAACAACAGGCAAGTAGATCAATGGAATAGGATTGAAGACCCAGAAATGAACCCACAGACTTATGGTCACTTGATCTTTGATAAAGGAACCACAACCATCCAGTGGAAAAAAGATAGCCTTTTCAACAAATGGTGCTGGTTCAACTGGAGGTCAACATGCAGAAGAATGCAAATTGACCCACTCTTATCTCCTTGCATTAAGATCAACTCCAAGTGGATCAACGACCTCCACATAAAACCAGACACACTGAAACTATTAGAAAAGAAACTGGGGAAGACCCTGGAGGACATGGGCACAGGGGGAAAGTTCCTGAACAGAACACCAATAGCTTATGCTCTAAGATCAAGAATTGACAAATGGGACCTCTTAAAATTACAAAGTTTCTGTAAGGCAAAGGACACTGTCAGAAGGACAAAACGGCAACCAACAAAGTGGGAAAAGATCTTCACCAACCCCACATCCGACAGAGGGCTAATATCCAATATATACAAAGAACTCAAGAAGTTAGACCCCAAAGAACCAAATAACCCTATCAAAAAATGGGGTACAGAGCTAAACAAAGAATTTTCACCAGAAGAAATGCGGATGGCTGAGAAGCACCTTAAGAGATGTTCAACATCATTAGTCATCAGGGAAATGCAAATCAAAACAACCCTGAGATTACACCTCACACCAGTCAGAATGGCTAAGATTAAAAACTCAAGAGACAACAAGTGCTGGTGAGGATGTGGAGAAAGAGGAACACTCCTCCACTGTTGGTGGGATTGCAAAATGGTAAAACCGCTCTGGAAATCAGTTTGGTGGTTCCTCAGAAAATTGGGTATGTCACTTCCAGAGGACCCTGGCATACCACTCCTGGACATATACCCAGAGGATCCCCCTGCATACAATAAAGACACATGCTCCACTATGTTTATAGCAGCCTTGTTTATAATAGCCAGAAATTGGAAGGAGCCCAAATATCCCTCAAAGGAGGAATGGATACAGAAAATGTGGTATATTTATACAATGGAATACTACTCAGCAATTAAAAATAATGAATTCATGCAATTTGTAGGTAAATGGTTAGATATGGAAAATATCATCCTAAGTGAGTTAACCCAATCACAAAAGAATACACATGAAATGCAATCACTGATAAGTGGATAGTAATGAGCCCAGAAGCCCTAAATACTCAAGGCACAATTAGCAAGTCAAATGATTCCCAAGAAGAAAAAAGGAGAGGACCCTGGGCCTGTAAAGATTGGATCCAGTTTTGTAGACCCAGAACAGAGAAATCGTGGAGGGGGGGGGAATGATTGGGGAATAGTTGGGGGGGGAAGAGGAATTATGGGACATATGGTGGGGGGGAACTGGGAAAGGGGAAAGCCTTTGGAATGTAAACATAGAATATAGAAAATAAAAATTAAAAAAAAGAAAGAAATAGAAATGTCAGTCAAAGAAAGTGTTAAATGTAAAATTTTTCTGAGACAAAACATCTAGGAATTTTGGTTATTATGAAAACAAAAAAAAGCTTTTGGGAGAAGAGTTAGGTGGTTTGTGTGTTGCTAGTGGGGGCGGGGGGGGGGCGAATCCTAGAGAACAAGAAATCACTCTGTCTCCGATGGAGGAAGAAAAAGAAGAGAAAGTTCTAGTAGTAATGGGTTATGAGCCAAAATAAGAGGGCCAGATCATGTACCCTCTCCAGGAATCTGACAAGCTGAGTGGACAGAGAAAGAAGCCTGTGTGGTGGGAAGGTGGCTGTGGGCCCCAGATGTAGGGGAGGCCAGAGCCCAGGGTTGACAAGGGGGGGTCAACTTAGGCAGAGAACATCAAATCAGCCACTGCCACACACTGTTCTTTTCCAAAAAAATAAAAGGCAAAAATAAACATATTAATTAGCCAATTGTGTAAAATCATTTTCAATTTAGACTGTTTAGATATTAGCGCTGGGGTAACAAACGGCCTGCTGAAAACTAAATTTCATTTTATGTCTTTTGACTGGTGAGCACAATAATATTTAATTCACTTAATAACCTTGCAACCTGGCCAATAAAGAGCCCAAGTGACCAATTTTATGTATTTTAATTTGTGAGGTAAATAATAAACAAGAAGCTAAATGGCTTGCAGACTGAGAAAAGCACATTAGCCAGATGAATGTCTTTTATTAGCAAACGCAGGGATGGTTTAGGGCATGCTGGCTGCTCATTTCAAATATTTGATCTCTGATCACGGGCTTCCCTGGTCAGCCCACACGCTGCCACCATGATTCATTGGGCCAACCTTCCTCATGCCCTAGGGCCAAATTTCTTTTTCCCTTAAAAAAAAAAAAATCACATAAGGATTGGGAGTCCTGGCTGTGTGGTAAGAACCAAAGTAATAAGAATGTACCTGGATTTGAGAAGTGCTAATATTTACAGTAATATTGGTATGTGTGAGTTCTGGGGAGAGGTGGCTTCCTGAAGGCCAGGATCAGGACCTAGGATTGGAAATTAGAGACCCAAGCAGGTTTATAGAGGACAGGAGATTGATCGTGAATAGAAGAAAAGTGTAATTTTCAGGAAGCCAGGAGGGGTCACAGATGTCCTGTAGCCAGCAAAGAGTCACCATGATATACAAGGGCCATGGAGGTCCCAGAAAATACAGACAGGAGAGTTTGCAAGAGAGGAGCCCTCACATACACTGAGCCCTGAACAGTGTCCTGACAGAGGGTCAAGAACAGGGTGCAGCAGACTCGGAGGAGAGGAGCCGAGGCTGAGTCTGACCCAAAGTCGGACCTGGTTACCTAGTGATCCAGGGACCAAGAGAAACAGCTCTGCTGTAATGGAGAGGCAACAAGAAAAGACAACCAGGTGCCTGTTTTTGGCTCTAATGTTTGTGTTCTCCTCGAATTCTGCATATTGAAATTTTTTGACTCAATTTGGTAGTATTCAGGGGCAGCTCTCTGGGGGGGGGGAGGGTCATTGAGGAGGTCAGATGGCCTCTCTCTGTCATGTGAAGATTTATCTAGAAGGTGTCTGTCTCCATGCCAAGTAGCAAGGCTCTATCAAAAATGAATCTGCTGGCACCATGGTCTTGGCTTAGGAAACTCTAGAACTGTAAGATATACAAGTCTGTTTTTAAACCACCTAGCCTGTGGTAGTTCATTATCACAACCTGATCTATACCAGGGTCTGATTATGAATTAGTAAGGTACATTGTTAACTAGGTATGGGGGTACACACCTGCAACCCCAACCCTCAGGAGGCTAAGGCAGGAAGAGTCAGAGTCCAAGACCAGACCAGCCTATATAGCAAGAGTCTGTATAAACAGATGAACAGGCTGAGCAGTGGTGGCGCACGCCTTTAATCCCAGCACTTGGGAGGCAGAGGCAGGCAGATCTCTGAGTTTGAGGCCAGCCTGGTCTACAGAGTGAGTTCCAGGACAGCCAGGGCCACTCAGAGAAACCCTATCTGGAAAATAAATAAATAAACAAATGAACAACAACAACAACAAAAATTTAGCCAGATGTGGTGATGGGTACCTATAATAATCCCAGAATTTAAAAAGCAAAGGCAGGAGGATCATGAGTTTGTGGCCATCCTCAGCTACAAGGTAAGTGTGAGGTCAGCCTGGGCTACACGAGACCCACCCTGGCTCAAAACTATTACAAAAGAAACTTAAAAATGAGGTGAGGCGGCATGTGATTCACACCGTGGGTCTGTGACAACGAATCACCCACACGCAGCTGAATGGATGTGTGGTAGTGTGATGCGCACCATGTAGCATCCACCATCTGGCGACACCATGAAGCCCGAGGCCCAGCCTCCTGACCTTACTGGTCAGGCAGAGGGGGAACTACCACTCTCACCTGGATGGCATCACCTGGGGGGCAGAGACGGGCAAAGCTTTCGCCTGCCACTTACCTCGCTGTGCTTCGTCTCCCCATATTTGCCATTCGGGTTGGCCAAGTGGCAGTTCTTATACCACCAGCCACCATGATGCGTCAGTGCGCAGTTGCTGAGGGCAATATCATTGTCTCTGTCAAAAGTTGTGAACTTCCATCCGTTGTGGTAGGTAAGAGCGTCCCCTGCAGGAGAGAGAAGAAGGGAGGCAAGAGCTATGAGAAAAGAAGAGGCCCCAACAGGAAATATCTAGGACCAAAACACCAAGGATCCAGTTGTGTCTCACGGTAGTCACAGCTAACTCAGAATGGAACACGGTGTAGACGAACAGGTTGTCCTTGCTGGCCTGACCCTCAAACACAAGACCTGTTTCTTCACCAACCTCGACAGCATTTTCACTTAGAAGTTCTACCATCACATTTAGGGTCTCACCACCCTTCACTTAATATAAACACTCTGTGTCCTTCTGAAGGTACCATGGTAACCATTCTCCCCCTGCTACCCTGACCCAAAACCCATGCACTTTGTTTGATAACATACCCTTGATCTAACCCTGCTTTCTCAAATCACCCTTCCTGCCTCTATACGCAGCGGCCACCCAGGCCTCTTTTCATCTCTGAGGGCCTGTATTCACCCAGCCACCTTCCCGGATCTCCACCTCCCAGCCCCTGTGGGAGCACCCATTTCACCTGTGGGAGCACCCATTTCACCTGTGGGAGCACCCATTTCACCGTCAGGCTTAGCATCCTACCTTCCACCTTGCAGAAGACGATTTATCCTGCTTGCCGTGTAGGCTTGCAACCTCCGACCCCACTGTCTCTACTAGTGTGGTGAGCAGGCCCATTTGCCCTCCGCCCTCCATTGTTCAAACCCTCACCTCCCTTACAGTCTAGCTCAACTCTACTGCTAAAGAAGATTCTCCTCATCATCTTCCCCCTCCATCCCATCCCAGGACACACACACACACACACACACACACACACACACACACGCCTGAACTTCGAGAGCCCTTCTGGGAACTTATGTACAATTTAATGCTTTGTTACATCTTGTCTGGAATCTGTTTTAATTACTTCACTCATATGGCACCTCTTTCCCCTACCACATTCGTCATCCATTTAGAAGTTTACTTGCTTTTTCAGCTCACAAAAAGGCGATAAGAGCCCATTTCAATCACAGGCTTAATCAAGTTCCCCTCCTGCAACAATGACACTCACATTTACATCTAATTGCTGTGACTGTCACAGGCCTGCAGATGATCTGGGCTCTTCCGAACCCCCATACGGAAATAAAATCCTGGGGATTCACCTATGGCAACCTAAGGTCCAAGACACCAAGACTCTGAGATTACCAAGACTCAACTGTTGGTCCTCAGATTCTAAGATGACAATTCTTTCTGAAACGTAGATTCCCTGGGGCCTCCTCACTCCCACAGAGGGCTTCATTCCTACTAAGTAAGTGCAGTCTATCTCTGATAGCCCTTGACAGTAGTTCTGGAGGTAGTCCCCAAAACCTACATCACCGGCATTACCTGAGAACCTACTAAAAATTAAAACTCTAGGCTCAACCCAGGCATACAGAACTGGAAATACACCTAGGGTGGGAGCATGCCATGTGCGCTTCAACAGCCCTTTGTGTGGTCACGGCACAGCTGCAGCTTCATCCGCACACTTAGTCAGAGAATGCACACTTCCCTGGGATGGGAAGCCCCAAGCTAGGCCCTGGCAAGACAAAGCAGAGTTAGAGCCAGTATGGAAAGAGTTCATAGGAGTTGGGGGCATGAGCACAGAGATAACGTACACTGAGGAAGTTCAAAGCCCCCAGTTCAGTCTCCAGCATCCCCTGCCCCTCTGGAAAGTTAAGTAGCCCCTTGTGCAAAGGCAAATATGGTGGTTTAAGTGTTTGGCTCATATGGAGTGGTGCTGATAGGAGGTGTGGCCTTGTTGGAGGAAGTGGGGATGGGCTTTGAAGAGCCAGTGGAAAAGCCAGTCTTCTCCTAGCTGCCTTTGAAACAAGATGTAGAACTTCCAGCTCCTCCAAGTGCCATGCCTGCCTGGATGCCACCAGACTTCCTGAGATGATGATGGTGGACTCAACCTCTGAACCTGTAAACCAGCCCTAATTAAATGTTGTCCTTTATAAGAGTTGCCTTGGTCATGGTAGCTCTTCTCAGCTATGGAAACACTAAGACAGGAAGGAAGCTATCTGTCCTTCCAAGTCTCTAAATTCAACAGTGATCCCTTCATTCCCCACCCAGCAAAGGCAGGATCCTTTGGTGCTTCGACACCAAGATGGCCACACCTCTATGAGTTTCTTTTAGTCAAAGAAAAAGACAGGCTGTCGCTTTGTTTACATTTCCTCCTCCCTCCAGATTTCCCGCAGACAGTTAACTACAGCTTGAAATAACACACAATGGCTCCCCTAGTAACATTCTTTTAATAAGCACAGCTTTCCTAGATTGAATATGAAGTTCCCAGAGCTTATTTTCCAAGACCCAGACAAATGCTTTCTCAAAGATATCTTAGTTATCTAACCTTGAACCCTGGACTAGAGAAAGGAAGTGAGCTTTGGTGTGTTTGGAACATTTTTATTATTAATTATTATTATTATTATTTCTGCATATGGATTTTCTACCTTCAAGAAACTGAAAACAAATTATTGTTCAGAGGATAGAAAATGACTATGCTCATGAATCAGAAAACAGCTGGCCCTAGCTGAGTTATTATTCTGAATCAATGAGTTTATTTTCCCTAAGTCAAACCAAGTTAATCTGGGTATGATGGACACTCCTTAGCCCCAGAACTCTGGAAGCTAAGGCATGAGAACTGCAAGTTTGAGGCCAGACTGGACGACATAGAGGCTCAGAAATAATGAATTAAAAATTAGTTATGCCAATCATGCTTAGACTCCCTCACATTAGTGTTAGGAGAAACTGCTGACGAACCCTATTCAAAATGCTCTGTTCTTGGGCTTTGCTGGAAGCTGTTCTTAGGTGTGGGTTGAGAGGGTTACGGAAGATTCACAGAAGGTCTAAACCCACATTCAAGGTATAGCCACTATCTTAATTGGGGTTTCTATTGCTGCAACAAAACACCATGGCCAAAAAGCAAGTTAGAAAGGAAAGGATTAATTGGGCTTACACTGCCAGATCATAGTTCATCAGTGGACAAAGTCAGGACAGGAACTCAAGAGGAGCTGGGACCCGAAGGCAGCAGTGGATGCAAAAGCCATAGAGGGCACTGCTCACTGGCTTGGTTCCTCTGGCTTGCTCTGCCTGTCTCTTTATAGATCCCAGGACCATCAGGCCAGGGATGGCACCACCCACAAGGGGCTGGGCCCTCCCCCCTTGATCACTAATTGATAAAATGCCTTGTAGTTGGATCTCATGGAGGCATTTCCTCAAGGGAGGCTCCTTTCTCTGTGACGACTCCAGCTTGTGTCAAGTTGACACATAAAACTAGCCACTGAGCTGGTGACATTGATCTAAGCAAAATGTCACTCCGAGTCCAACTCTCCTCCAGTGCTTTATAGTGCAGAAAGAATGATTCTGCAGCCTCCACCTAAGACTTAAGACCCGGAGAAGCCATAAACATCATAGCCCCTGTGAGTCACATCCAGACAAAGGGCTGTGAGACTAGACCTTAAATATCTGCTTTCTGAGATTGAACATAACAAGGAAAGAGCAGTGGTGACCATATCTAGCTTTTATTTTTCTCTGTGAATCTATTAATTATTTTTTCCCCAAATTCCAGCCTTTAAAAATCTGTTTCAAAATATAGGAAAACACTGGCTTTGGGTTAAGACAACTCTGTATAGACAGTATCACTGCTGGACTACTAAGCATTGTTAGAGATCCTCAGTCACAATGCCAGGTGTCCCCAGGAGGAGGACCCACCCCTTAAGCACCCCAGAATGGCTGAGCCCCATGCAAGAGGGGCATGAGATAAGCTGTAAGTAGTTGGGTAGCCCAACAGAAATTCTGGCAGAGAATGTTCAAGTTTGCAATCTCTACATCAACATCGCAATAGTAGGACTCATAGGAAAGCCTGTAAGAGTCAGCATCAGAAATTAAGCTAACATTCTGTGGCCTTGCTGAAGTTTCCTTTGGAAGAAGAAGGAGGGAGAGAAGGAGGAATAGAAAGAGGAAAGAGGAAGAGGAGGAAGAAGGAGGAAGGAGAAGGAAGAGGAGAAGGAGAAGCATGAGAGGAGGACAAGAAAGAGGAGAGGAGAAGGAAAAGAAGCAGAAGCAGAAGCCAGCAGACGCAGTGTGAGTTCGGTGGACATGAGAAGCTCTCTGTCCTGCTGGACCATCTGAGGCGGAGGTAAGCTTGAAGCCTCGCCTTCCACCAATGCTGTGCATCTCTGCTGTAATAAAAGCATTAATGAAGCTAGACCCAGGGATAGACGGCACGCATAGAAATAAGGAGACCTTCACCTTCCATTGGAATATCCATCTTCTAGCCTGTAGGAGTCATCATAGCCAGAAGCATCCCAGATTTTAAAACCCTCATCTGAACCAAAGCATAGACAAGAAAAGCTAAAATGCCACTGACCCACCACTGTAATGCAGGACATAAAGGTAGGAGTGTCGGTACACACAGGAAGACGAGATGGTTGCCTAAATGCTATGTGATTTGAGGGTCTCCCGAGGCTTCCTATTTAAAAAATGACATCCTCCACTGGCTGGCCCTATTGGCCCGAACAACCTTAGAATGGAATTACCCCCCTAGTCACAGTTAAAATGCAAATAAGGTACCTGGGAGGAGAATCGCATTAATTTAAGAATATGTTGACTCCCTTTCCCATTAGCATCAGCTCATTTGCTGAATTACCTTAACTGGGCTCAGGAAAGGCAGTGTTTAATGGTCTAAGAAAGGAAAGAGAAAGAAAGGGACAAACTGAAAAGATGGGTCTGAATGAAGTCTCAACCAAGAAGCCAGGAAGGACGCCGGGTCTGGGGGAAACCAGAGGCACAGGAGCCAAAGAGAAATGCCTGACTTCAAACGTGTCCAGGAAGATCTCGGGCATGAGGTATGTAAAGACTGAGACTCTAACCCGAGAGGGAAAGCCTAAGTCTCACTGACAGCATGAAAGATAGTCAGATAGACTACAGGTACACTAAGACCGGAGCAGGAGGAGGCCCAGATGGGAAACCAAGAACTGGCCTGCAGGTCCTTTATTATTCTAAATGGTTAGAGAGACTGAAGCCATCAGAAATGCAATCTGACTTTATTTAAAGATGAGGTAAGAGTTATGTAATGAGCTCAGCCCTCTAAGATAATGAATCTATGTTATTTTAGTATTAAATTATTATGATCACCATGTGTGATAGTATATTCCTTAATCCCAGCGCTCAAGAGGCCAGGGCAGGAAGAGTACAAGTTGCATGCAAGCCTGAGATACGTGATCAGAGCCTGTCTTAAAAATCATAACCGTTATGATCATTTAAGTCATTCTATAGCCACCCTGATAATCACATGGGCAAAGGTCCACCTGTGTTTCCCAGTTGGATCCAGACTGCCTCTTCCTCCTTGAATTAAAAACAAAAACAAAAAACAAAAACAGAAAAATCCTCACTGACTGGCCTCGTTGGCCTGAGTAACTTTAGAATAGGAGCTATCACCTAGTCAGAGTTAGGAAAAATATGGATGTTGTACCTGGGGAGAGTCAGTTAATTTAGAATATGTTGACTCCTTCCACTCACTTCCCCTGTAGCCCGACGGTCAGAGCTGAGTCCCATGGCTTGTGTGACATTTAGAATGCATGCCGTGCAGACCATCTCTAGCCCACAGAGATACAGACCCTCTAAGGAAGGAAGGAAGGGGTGAATCGGAAGTAAGCTGGGCCTTGGTAGCTGTGGCGCCTTTCACTGCAATTATTTTCCCCAGAAATAATTCCTCACACACTCTTTCCCATGTAACCCCTGCTTAGAATCCTTGGACAGTTCCAACTTGGCCAAGTACAACCACCTTGGTGGCAGGCACCCACCTGCTCCCACAGGCCCTTGTCAAACAAACTCAGGATCTATTCCTATTAAGGGATTAAGTGTCCATGAGATTAGACGGAGAAATCCTGATGGAAATTTCGTTGTTTTAAAACTCATTAACTCTGTACCAGGCTTTGTGCTAGATACTATGAAACGAGCAAAATTATATTATGGTTTTAAGAGATGATATTATAGAACTCAAAGAAATTTTCCTATCGTAGAAAGTATTTAATCTCAATCAGAGGTTTCTACCCTACCTTTGACTATTCAGTTCCCAGATAAAATATACACAACATTTATATTTATAATAAGCCTTATGCACTAGAGATGGATAGATATCTACCCTCTCTGTTATTGCTTCTCTCTCTCTCTCTCTCTCTCTCTCTCTCTCTCTCTCTCTCTCTCTCTCTCCTTCATGGTCCCTGCCCCCAACAGCAAGCCCCAAGCCCAGAAACCAAAAACCACCTATCTTCTGCCCAGCTATAAGCCATAGGTATCTTTATTCACCAATCAGGGATAACTTGGAGGGGGGTCAAGGTTGTATGTATCACTTGGGTCTACATGCAGATTCTCTCATCCCTAGGGTCAAGCAGGCCTTGAGGGCCAGTATTTAGCATTCCGATACATAGCAAAGGACCAAACCTCAACATTTTCCATTCATAGTTGACCATTTCAGATCATAACCCCAGACCTCAGAGATCCTTGAGGACACAATTTTGAGATGCCCTACAGACCTTTTGGAGCACTCAGCAATCTCTTGGCCTTGGGTTAGTCCTCTAACCTTCCTGGGTACCCTCAGATGTGGTGAGCCTCTCCTTTCCTCCGTCTGTGTTTGGCCCTCTGTCTGAGCCAATCCCACCCCCATGTCCTCCAGCAAGCTTCCCCTAGCCACTCAGGACCTTGATGTACCCACCATTCCCCTATTCTCTATTTACCATGCCACGTGGTCTGCAAGAGTTATTCTTCTCTGTCCATGTGCTTCCTATACAGTCAGCTAATTTTGCCAGTGACACATTCAGGCATGGCTACAGCAAAGTTGGAATCAGACCAAAGGCAGAGAAGCCATAAATATCATCTTTAAAATATCAGTATGAAAGCAACAACCACCACCACACCATCCCCTCTTAAAATATTTGTCAGTATAATCCCAGCAGTTCAGTCATGATGCTTAATTGTGTGCCATTTGCTGTACAACTGAATATACCACCCCACTGGCCAGAATCCAGTGAGCAGCTAACAGAGGCTAAAAGAGCTCCTGCTTTTGGCTAAACTACTCATCTTTGTGTTGTCCCTGTTGTGTAAGTTAATGAGATCTACAGTTCTTACTGCTTGACTTAGTACTTTCATTTTTTTCTGTCTTAATTCACATCAAAATACTACAAAGCATTACAATACTACTCATAACACACACACACACACACACACACACACACACACACACACAAAACATAGCAGTCACACTATGTATGGAAGTTCACTGAAAGGCTCAGAATAAAATTACTCAAAAATGTATAAATAACCCAAACCAGGGGATAATAAAAGGAGAGTCGGGTACAGGGGAGAGAACATACAAAAAAAATTCCGGTTTTATGGTTAAAGATTGTTCTTACTTCCTTTACCCTCAAGTGCCTTCAGAGAGCATGACCTCCATTGTTAGCGAAGACACCCAACCTCCGCATACCAGTATCCCACAGCCCACATCCATGGCCCATGGCAAACCAATCCTTAGATGATGGTAGCAAGGAGACTCCCGGAGTGAGACATCTCTCTTACCTGCTGTGCCTCTGTATTTCCCAACCGACAGCTTGTACCGCTCCTTGTTGGATGCCACTTGGAAGAAGTCATATACAGCGTAGGCGGATTCATTGGCAGTCTGTAAGTCTGCCCTCACCTCATACCGAGTGGTAGTGCCAGTGGTGAGATTATGTAGTTTATCAAGTCCTAAAAACATGGAATGGAATTCAGAGAGCCAATCAACTCGTGTGTGAGAGAGCTCTCACTGTCTTCATCTGAGACATCCAGCGATAAAAGTCATTTTAGTATTTAGTCCTCTCTGCTAATAAAGAGCTTTCCCAACTCTTTCTCCTGGGGTGCTAATATTCTCACCCTTATTTCTTTAGCAAGGCAATGCTAATGACTTCATGAAATGCCATTAGGTAAGACAGAGTGTATAGTATTGGGGGAATCTGCCCAATGGCTCTACCTCTCCAAAGCAGAAGCAGGCCCTTTTTCTCTGTCTACACATCTCATAAGTAAAAGAATAGATCAAGTAACTACTCATCCTCAGATTTCAAAGGGGACTCTGTACCTAGCTAAGCACAAACATCATCTACTCTAGTAGGTACGAAATACCCAGATTCTTTTATTTTTTTTTTTAATTTTGTATTTCCCAGTAAGCGTTTTATTGGCTATTTAACTCTCTGTGAACATCTGCTCCAAAAGAGAGCAGAGGGAAAATGGGCAAAACTAAGGCCCTTAATGTCTGGCTGTACCAGCAGAATTACAGGAACTGCTAGCACATCCTCTTAATGAGATCCTGGGATCCAAATCAGTCAACTGTCTTTCTACCACAGTTATATGAAATCCAGGCTCTGAATAGATTCTGTCGAGCTTAGGTGTGGAATAAAAGCCACTTCAGGCAATCCTATCACTTCACCCATCCCTGCTGTGCAACTACATTCCCAACAGCATGGCAACACAGCACAGTGTCCCTGTCCCTTAGACCGCTCCTTGAAAATGGGGAGCTTCCTTAAATGGCCTGACCAGCTTTATTAAGAAGGATATTATCCTCCCACAACCCCACCTTCCTGATTCTCAGAGGTCATACCAAGCCAGAACTCCTTCATGGGATCCCCAAAACCTTCTACATAACTCCGCCAGCGCTTGAAGAAATCCAGCTGCCCAGTGTTCCGTCTCTGGAAGACCTGAGAAAGGAAATGAATGCTTTGTTCTTCCATTGAACAGATATTACTGAGGGGCAGAGAAATGCTAGTTGTGTTTTCCAGGTGGCCCTGGGAGGCAAGAGAGCACTATGAACACATACACTGACCCTGCAATAGTACATCTTAATTCTGTAGAAGCAATTTTTATTTATATCTCAGTATATTGAGTATACTGTCTATTACATTAATAAGAATTTTAGGTAAAATATATATTCCAGGTGTGAAAATGTATAGCACCTAACAGGGAACACTTTTACCCTTAAGAAATTTTAATCCTAGAGCACAGAAAAACTTGGGAGAGCTGGTGACATATTGCTGGTAGTTGGTTGTGTAGGACAGAGGATTCCAGATCTTTGCTGTCTATGGCGTATAACCAGCAACCATTCAACTCAATCAGAGCATGATTTATATATATATTTATATATATATATATATATATATATATATATATATGTTTTATATATAAATATATATATATGCTGTCATTTATCTCCCACTTAAATAGTTTGAAAGCAGGAATTATTATAATTCTCAAGAATCCTAACATAGCAAGTATTTAGTATTTAGCATAATTCTCAAGAATCCTAACATAGCAAGGAGTTCACCCAACAAATATTTGGGTGAGAAATAGCATATCTCATATAGTAGAAAACATGCAAGGTGATGGCCAAAGTGAATAAAATGGAAATGGCTCCTGTCTGAATGGAGCAAACATTCTAGGAAATAAGATAGACATGAATTAAGTAACCAAACCAATAAGAATTCAGCTAAATCACCAATAAGAGCCATGAGGAAGATACAGTGGGGCTGCACCTAAGCAAGGGCCAACAGGACTCTCCTGGGAAGCATCAGAAGCCTGCAGAGTAAGCCAGAGCAGCAAGAAGAGAAAGGAGGCTGCTGCCCCTGGCTCTGGGTGCTCACCACAAAGGACTGGGAGAGGAGGCTGGAAAACAGGCAGAGGTCAGCCCTGATGGGAATCAATTTGGTTGGAGGTGTTGGTCCACTGTAAAAAGCAATGGTAAATTTGGAAAACAGGAAACAGAGTTTTCCCCAGATCCCTCTGCCTACAGTGAGGAGAAGAGCCTGGCTGGTGGTAAGAGTGGAAGGCGTGGTAACCAGGTTGGAGATGACTGCACTGTGCTATTCACAGGGGATGGTAAGTCAGACAAGACGCTACCCTGAAGATAGATGTCGGCAGAAGGTGAACGTGACAGTCATGGTGACAAAGGCGGTCCACGCTGAGAGTTCATGCATACATATAAGTTGATTGGTTATTGGAATTGCAGTCCATGTTTTTAGGACTTGAGAAACTACACAGCCCCACCAGGGTTGTCCTGTTCTGTAGGAGTTTTGATTGCAGAACTGAATAACTATTCACTCAGATGTCCTTGCAGAAGGAACATTCTGAGAGGGACAGCTTTTGCGACTATATCAAACTCACTTGGGGACACTGTGTGAGTTGGGAGTTTGTTCTCCTTTCTTTTTTGCTCTGCTGAGAATCAAAGGCAGGGTCTTGTGCATGCTAAGCAAGCACTCTACTACTGAGTTACAACCCTGGTCCAGTAGTAATTCTTTCTGAGGTTTCCTGGTGAAGAAGGGTCTCAGGTAACCAGCAGAATGGGTTAGGGTGCTGATGAGAGACCTAGGCTTGGTCTCCAAGGTGGAAGTGCATCTGGGAGAAATGGCAGACGTTCACCAAGTCCTATTTCACTCTCCTTGTCCCAAAAACACAGAACGTTTTTCAGCTTCTTTTGCAGTTAAGTAAAAAGGATGTGACTATTCCTAGGCCAAAGGCTGTAAGCAGGAGGACCAGAGTAGGTGGGGTTCTCCACGCTGTCTTCCACTGACACGTACAGTGATAAAAGCCACATGTGATGATGACACAGCCACTATTTAGACGCAACCTGAACTGCTGAGACAGCATTCGGAAGTGACTGCATGTGTTTTATTAGAACGTCAGAGTGGGAGGGTGGCTTGTCACTGTCACTACAGTAGAACCAGGATGTCCTAATGAACATAGAGACCCAGTGAGACCCAAAGTGAAGGCACGGCGGAAGATGCTGTCAGATACAAAGAAAGTCAGAGCTGAGGAGAGAGGGGCACGGAATCAATCCTTGAAGACCTCCAATATGCTCATAGGCATAGATGATTTCATTAGGGGGAGAAGAAGCAGCTAGGGACATAGAAAGAAAACTAAAAAAACTGTGTGTAATCACAGAGAAATAATGGTCAGAAGTACCCAGCACTGATGAGAGGTGAAGGGATGTGAGATCAAAACTCCCTGGGCTTTAATAACATGGAAATCCCCAGATATTTCAGCAAGGGCTGTGTTAGAGAGAGAGGTAAGAAGCCAGGCTGGGGTGGGCTGAGGAGTAAGGAAAATAAGAAATAGAGATTTGGTTCTGTTTCAGAAAGATGAGCTGCTTTGTATACAAAACGATCTCTACTCGGGAAGAGCAGGCCACTTCCCCCTTAGAGTAAATCAGACTCCTTTATATGAGATAGACTCAAAACCTTTCCTAAACCCAAACCCACCTGCACACAGGATTGCAAAGAATAATCCGTATTATTCCACTTGAACTTGAGACCGAGCTAAAAGCCATTGAGGTCCACTCAGTGATGACTAGCAACCACTTACCAAAGTCTAGAATTGTATGTCTACCTCTGTTTCCCTTGTACTGATCTAAAGGAAGAAGCCCCAACATGAAACTCTATTACCCTTAACCTTGCATTTGGTAAAGTAAACCTACCGGTTCGGTTGTGTAATCGTGACATTTTTCTCTAGAAGTGAGAAGAGCTGAAGCCACACGTGGCCACTCACCACTAACTCCCCTCAGCACCGCTGAAGCTCTGTGGCTGAATAAAGACACCCATGGGAAGAGAACGTTCCAGCCTCCAAGTCAGCCACAGACACTTCCCGGCATGGGGGAGAGTGAGTCAGTCATTTTGGTTTCTGATCTCAGCCAGTTCTCTGGGTAGCAGAGAGGAGCAGGGAAGAGAGGTCTGCCACACCGATTCTGGGAAGGCTAGATGGAAAGGTACGTGTCCTCCAACAATGTCCCATAAATGGGCACAAGCTGATGAGAAGAATCCAGGGGAAATCACAGCAAGCCACTACACACAGAAGTAACACTGCTAATTAGCACGCTGTTCTTATCTCCCTTTCTCCGTTGCCCATTTGTTAAAGCTTTCCTCACTTGGTTTGGGTTTTTTGTTTTTTTTTTTTTCTGTTTGGTTTTTTGGCTTCCTTCCCCCCCGCCCCCCCCCCCCGCCTTTCATCCTTCATTTATTTGCGTGCTTAACATAACAACCATTTACTGAACATCTAATGAATGTTGACTCTGAGGGAAAAAAATAACAATGCCATTTTACAGATGGCAAAGTCCAAGAAAACTAGCCCTATCCACACTACCATTTGGTGGCTCAAACAAGGATAATCTACAGTCCAGCCTTTTGGCCTGAAAGTTTGGGAATCTAGCTCTCCCAGGTCTATTTCCTTAGTAGTATTTCTAAAGACTTGGAAGATGTGTTTCCTAGTAAGGAGCCTGTGTCAACCTGCTCTCAGATTTCTTCTTGTTTCGCAGTGGAATCCTAGGCTGGACAGGGTACTGGCATCCTCTATGTGTCTACCCACTGGGTTACATAGCATCCCCACCACAAGGCCGGGATTGATTTTGAGCCTGCCTTTCTAATGAAATATACAATACCAAATTCTCAATCTCCAGTGAGCATGTTTGGGGCTCGGGGTTTCGTTGCTCTGTTTTGATTTTGAAAATGCCCCCAGTATGTCCAGGCTGGTCTCAAACTCACGCATAGCCAAGGACCATCTTGAACTCCCAATCGCTTTGCCTCTGCCTCCATGTGCTAGCATTACAGTCGTGCACCATCACGTCCGGTTTTCAGTGGTACCGGAGAACAATCCCAGGACTTTGATATGCTAGGCAGCCACTTTACCAACTGAGCCACAACCACAGCCCCAGATTCACTTCGCTGAACTGTCAGGCCAAGGTATAACTAGGCCCCATGACCTCAGAGCTTAAATGCAGTCTTCAGTAAGGTCAGCAAGTCGTACAGTAGCAAAGTCTGGCACATACAGATAGCAATAAATTGTTATTATGTCTTAATAATTGTTGATTTGCATTTTACTATATCATATTTAAGTATACTGACCCACACAGATAATTTATACGTCTTACTCAGATGACTTTGATTGAGGCTTCTAATCAATTCTGAGATTTAAATGCTCTACAATGAACTACTCAAAAAAAGTAGTAAAAGGAAATAAATCTTAAGAGGTGGTAAAATATCTACGTTGGGTTCTACAATCCAGCACTGCCATTGTCCTTGAGAAGTTACTCACTGTCGTGAATGACTAAATCAGGAGGGGAAAGTCAAACTTGCATTGACATGTCTGTGGAAAGAGCCTCTGGTGCAGCCCTTAGACTTCCAAGATGGGAAGATTTGAAACTTTAAGTGTTCCCTGATGTTCTTTCTAGCCTCCTCCTGGCCATCTGAGTTGACTTGGGGGTAAAGTCCTTCTGCCTTTTCATCAAATGAGGTGCCTGCTGCCTGGACCAGACAACAACTTCCATAAAAGGATTTTAAAAACTCAATAGAAGCCTGGGTTATCTTTAAGAGACAGAAGACCCTTGAACCAAATAAAAAACCCCAAACAGTAAGTAAAATATATAGTAGAAGTTTTTAGGACTCTATATATCTTATGGAGTCCCTGGCTTAGAGGAGACCTCTGTGTAGTCTACATATGTTACCTACTGGAGGCTGGGGCAAATAACATGAGATGGTGTGGGGACGGGATCGATGCTGGTTACAGTGCTGAGGGGATCCAGCAGTTCTATAACTTAGAGTGTTTAAGGCAGGCTCATTTGTATGGGTATACAAAAAGCAAGTCCCTTGAAGTCAGAGATTTCTCTCATTTGTTCATTCCTGGATTGTTAGTCTATGTCTGACACACAGTAGGTACTCAATAAGTATTTGTACATTCTATCATGGATTGTGCAGAGAGACAAACCATCACCACCTCTCCCTCCCTCTATCTCTCCCTCTATCTCTTCCTGCCTCCTTGTCTCTCTCTCTGTATCTGTGTCTCTGAGTCTCTGTGTCTCTCTCTACCTCGCTCTCTACCTCTCTCTGTGTGTCTGTGACTGTGACTCTCTCTCTCTCTCTCTCTCTCTCTCTCTCTCTCTCTCTCCTGCTCTAGATAAATGGTTCCTTTCCTGTATAAGCTTCACTTTCAAAAAGAGCCACACTAAACAGTACAGACATCCTGCCAGCGATCAATTACAGGCACAACTGTGGTAAATTGGGCTGTGGGCCTGAGGGACCTGGTGCTCAGGTACAATGGTGCTGATGAAAAGCAGCAGGCACAGACCTATGGGGCTGCTTAGGTGGGAGACCTCCCGCATTACAATCTGTTGTGTTATTTTATAAATCAAGAGTTTCTTCCATCCAACCAATTGTTGGATGAAACAGACTTTCCGCTATTCTTTGTCACTGGGCAGACACTGTGTGCTCTTCGTTGCTGCTCATCAGATGATATCATTTTACCCGTGACTGCTCAAAAAAATATCTGGCTTCCCAGAGCCCTGAGCGAAGGTGTGAATGAGCATAGCTAGACACTATGAGAGCATGCTCTCTCTCCCACAATCGGCTCCAATGTACAGCAGGTGAAAGCTACCTATCATTAGAGGAAATAAGACCCTCAATTGGCTCAGACACAGGGGGAAGCCAAGTGAGAGAGAAAGAATGAATAATCCACCTGCAATCTTCAAAGATTCGTCACTGAACCGAATCAGCAAGCAATGAAAGAACTCTCAGAGTGTTAGGAGTCGATGGCCTAAGAAAGTAAAGCTTCCTGGCAGACAGGGACAGCTTAGACACCGCCCACGATTCCCTTGCTCTGGCCTTACTCTTTCCAATCAAAGCCCTAATATTTTGTTTCTGTCCTACAGAGCCAAGGTGTAGACCAAAACCCAGAGGACCTAGATCAGAGGACTGATTTCTGCAAAGAAGTCGTGCATTTCTGTCTTGCGTGACCTGACACGAGCCATCAGGAAGATCAAGGATCTGGCAGGTGTGACCCTGGAATGCGGCTCCAGCAATGTCACTGACATGCGTGACTGAGCCAAAGATCTTTTCTCTGTGAGCTCCAGCTTCGCTCTTTGCAAAACAAGAATGATGATCGTCTCATACTGCAGCATCTTGTGAAGGTCGTGTTTTTCAAAGTGCTTTGAAGAGGGTAGAATTTAGGAACAATACACATGTCTGGCATTGTTAGATGATGCTAAACTCATAGTCATTAGCTCTGGTTAAACCAAGCCTGTTCTGTGACCAGTGCTAAGCACTAAATACTCTCATTGCAATGTGACAAGATCTCTTACACATCCTCAAAGTCCCTTCCCCCATGGGCAGAGAAGAAATAGGACCTCCACGGAGCAGCTGTGACCATCTCCCTGGGCTAAAAAACAAGGTGCTCCACGAGCTCCTCCAGGCACCATTAGGACTCACAATCCAGCCGCCTCCGTCGGTGTCCATGTCGCAGTACACCTGCATGGGCCGGCTGGCATCGCCATTGAGGTAGATGGTGTAGAGGCCACTGGCAGCGTTGGTGTTCTGCTGCACCTGACTGCAGTCTGAGGGGTGTGGAAATCGGGCGTCCACTGAGACCAAGCAGAAGGGCAGTGTTGTTAGAAGGGAAAGAAGAGGACACTGTGGCTTTCCCCGTGACGAGGCAGTTCACTCGCTTTGGAAATTATTTCATAGCCTCCTAAACTACTTTGCTTTTTCCAATTCTTAGCTCACATATTAGTCATGGGACATGTTTTTAGAAGGAAAGCAAGCTGGCCATCACTCTGCTCCTATCAAACTCTGCAAATGCACATAAGTTAGTCTTATGTCCCTCCGTGTCCTAGGTCTGCTCTCCTAGGTATAACACTCAGCTCTCCCCACTTTCCTCTTTAGTTCGGTCACTGTGGGGTGGATTTGTTTGCAAACCAGAACCCCATTTTTACTTCTCCATAACTCCATGCCCCTCCCTGGCCACGCCAATGCCTCTCTATTTATTGTCACTTAAAGGGCTAGATTCCACATTACCTGTAGACAGGGTGGTAGACACACTCCGGCTCCGCTGATTACCTTTAAAGGCAACCAAAGAAACAGGATAGGTGACACCCTGTTCCAGGTCTTGCAATTCAAATCTCTGCTGGCCTCTTTGCAGCTCCACCTCCTATAAACAAAAGAGATTACAGGCAGTGAGCAACTCAGTCTCTCTTCCCAAGCACCCTGGGCTTTGGTGGGATTTCCAAGCCTGACATTAGCAGCTCTCCTAGAGAGTGGGCACTCAGTGGCAGCCCAGAATCCCAGTGAGTGTCAGTCACTTTCCTGGAGGGCCATGCCGTGGAGAGTCACACGGCTAGCTGAGAACTGATGCTATGCATGGCCACCACAGCAGATACCTGGAGAGGCACTGACTACAGCAACTGCTGTCAGCAGCAGGCTGGCAATGTTTGACTAAGAACATGTTTTTAGGAAGACGGAAAACTGGCCATCACAACTGTGAGACACAGAAGTAGCTGGTATTTCAAGAAACTCTGAATATGCCTCACTCACTCTATTAACATTGGACTAAGCTCTCCAAGCCAGACAGTCAGATGCATTTGTTGTAATAATGAGTACATCAAAGTGTTCTTCTTTTCCTTATTTCTTTTTATGTTTGTTTATTTATTGCCATGGAGAGAACAACAATTTCCTACTGGCCAAGTTTGCTGGACTTCAGAGATTCCTGAGGAAGGCTAGCCCTTAAACTAATGGTCATCGGTTTATTCAGTGGATTTTTACTGGTGGCCTGGCATGTGACTGCCCACATCTCTGACCCTAGCTGCTTTCCAGACTGAAGCAAGAGGAGTTCAAGCTTGAAGTCAGCTTCAGCAATGTAGTGAGACCTTGTCACAAAAGAAAAATACTAAAAAGGGCTAGGGACATAGGTCAGGGGTAGAGCTCTTGCCTAACATGTATGACCCTGAGTTCAATCTTCACTGTTGCCAAAAAATAAAACAAAAGAAAATATTTGCATGCTAAGCACTATCCTAAATGCCTTAGATACAAACAAACAAACAAAAACACAAAAAACAAAAACCTCTCCTCTCAGTCCTCCTGGAACTTAAATATATTAAACAGGCCCAACGATTTATAGAAAAGGAGGAGGAGGGAAAGTTGGGGAGAAAAAGGAGAGGGAGAGGGAGAAGAAAGAGAAGGGGGAGGAGGAGCTGAAGCAGAAGGAGCCAGTGCAGCAGGAAGAGCTACAGGAGTAGCAGGAGATACAGGAGGAGCTGCTGCTGGAGGAAGTACAGGCGGAAGTGCAGGAGGAGGAAGAGGAAGTAGGAAATCGCAGAGCTGATGGTGGAACTTGTGATACAGAGCTTGCCTAGAGTGCACAAGCCCTTGAGCTTGAGCCTCTAGAAATTCAAAATAAGCAGTAAAAAAAAAAAATTGAATGATAAAATGGAGAATGCACAGAGCCAGCAAATGTGTAGCAGTCAGCTAGCAGCAGGCACAGAGCTTAGTTCTTCCACTGAGAGCACAGCGCTCACAAATAACTGCTTAGCAGGCAGCAGATCCACAGGTCAAGTCAACCGGCTGTTCCACAGGGAGGCTGAGAAGAGAAGGCACCAAGAGGAAATACGAGAAGTCCTCATACCTTCACGGTGCCGTTTGGGAACTGGTAGGTCAAAATGTAGCCGTCAATCTGAGCAGAGGGGGGCAGCCAGGTCAAAACCCCACCAGAATGTGTCACGCCGAAGGGACGAAGGTTTTTGGGGGGGTCGATTTCTGTAAATGAGAAGTCACGTAATTATTGTTCCTAAAGGATGCCCAAGTTAAAGTCATCTGGTTTTCTTTTCCTCCGATGTGTTCTCCCATTTCTCATCCAGCCTGCAAGCCGCTGGCAAGCCTGTTCTTACTCAGAGTCTCCCTAGCCTCCGCCTCTAGAAGCGCGGGCGGTGGAGTTCAAGAGGACCTAGGAATATGGCATTGAGTAGCTTCGAGAGGGAGGAGCTCCGAGCTTCATTTCCCCAGTAGATTCCCGGAGCGGTAAAGATGAGCAGTCTAATTTGGCACATAGGTTGTCTATGGCGGTTGAACTTCTTGAGTGATTTGGAAAGATGAGAACCACAGATCACAAAGGGCCCTGTCCAGAGAAGCCAGGGATCACTCAAAGGCATCTACCTGTCTGGAGAGGCAGTGAAAACCTGACATGCTTCTAATGTCTAGCACTGAGAGACCCCCCCGCCCCGCCCAAGACTTGTATACTGAGATTAGGAACCATAATGTACAAGGGGACTTGGGATAAATTTAAGTTAGTGTAAGAATACAAAATGTTATTTCTTCAGCATCTAAATGTATGACCTTCAATACATACCCAATACAGAAATAAGAGATAGTTTTTATATATTTAAAAAGAAAGTGGGTGTGGTCACTCATACCTACCATACAGGCACTCAAGAGACTGAGCCAGGAGGATTTCAGATGCCAGAGACCTTCCTGTAAGACTCTTTCTCAGAAACAGAAGGAGGGCTGGTGACTAGGAAGGGTATAGACAAGGCCAGAGAGAATTCACAGGCGTGTGAGCAGACACCAGAGGCCATGCATGGGTGTGTGAGCACACATCGGAGGTGTACATGGGTGGTGAGCACACACCAGAGGGTGTGCATGGGTGCGTGAGCACACGCCAGGGTGTACATGGGTGGTGAGCACACACCAGAGGGTGTGCATGGGTGTGTGAGCACATGCCAGGGTGTGCATGGGTGTGTGCACATGTACTGTAGACCAGGAAAACAAAGGCTCAGCAGAAATGCAGATTCCCACTGAGGCTGGTCAGAATGTTCGTATTTTTAAGCAAATACGATATGAATGGAAATTTCCGTTTTGAAGGAAAAAAATCATAAAAGGCGATTCTAATTTAGAACTTCCCAAAAAGACTCTCCAGGCTATTTTCTACCCAGTAGCATTTCAGCTGAGAACTGAATTGTAGTATTTTAATAGAAATCAGACAGCTGTTGTTTTAAATTAGGTTGTTTTGACAAATTTCGAGGCTCTGTAATATCAGCTTGGTTTGATTTTGTAAAGCATAACATCTGGCATGGATCATTCTCTATCCATCACATAGAGAGACTGACTTTCCTTCAGAATCAAATCAGCACATAGCTCTTAACATATTTTGAGGCATTTTTCTGCCTCCTCTTTGATTAACCACCGTCCCCTGCCTGTGGACTTGGGATGTCTGACTTGGTTAATTTCCTGTTTCTATGAAGCAGGAAGATGATAACTTCATTGTTGTCTTTAAATTTTGGAAAAGTGGGGCTAGCAAGATGACTCTGCCGGCAGGTGATTGCCACTGAGTCTAACAGTGTGAGTTCGATCCCAGAACCTCCGGGGAAGGAAGGGGAGAGCCAACTCCTGAACGCTGGTGTGCTGTGGCACGCTCATGTGCAAACGTGTGTACACACAGAGAGAGAGAGAGAGAGAGAGAGAGAGAGAGAGAGAGAGAGAGAGAGAGAGAGAGAGGGAGTGGAGGGAGGAAGTGGTGGAGGGGAGGGAGAGATGGGGAGAAAGGAAGGAGAGAGAAATGTAATTTAATTGTTTTAAATTAGGGAAAATAAAGGAACGAGAACATAAAGGGGGGAGAGGAGAGGAGTCGGGAGGAGGAGGAGTAATGGGGGAATGGAGAGGAGGACAGTGACCATCCATGGCCTCTAGGAGCCACACAAGGTCTAGGGAGTCTGGAACTAGGGAGAAAAGCATCTAGGATTTGGTTTTTAACTTTTCTTTTACACATATTTCTAATGTGATTTTTTGTTGTTGTTGTTGTTGTTGTTGTTCTTAGTATATTTTAAGGTGGGGGAGGGCTGTAATGTTAGCTAATTTTAACTAATAAAAACCATCAAGAAATGTAAGGCACCTCTACTGACCATAGAGGAGATAAATGGACCTTTGTTCAGAATGCCTGAAGGGACCACACACTTTGGGTCCCATGGAGGCCCAGTCAGTTCCTGATTCTTTCTTCTCCCAACAGGAGCTGAGAGCCAACCAGTTTCTAACACACACCAGGGACAGAGATCTTAGCATCTGGCCCCAGCCCATAGGCTGGGGAAGAATAACTCATACAACCATATACCGTGTGCCCTTAGTCCTACCTGGCCCGTCAAAGCACTACCTCAGAGAGAGCTATGAGGCTGAAGAGAAGTCTCAGTGGATAGAGTGCTTCACATGCATGCATGAGAATCTACGTTCACATCCTTACTACCCGTATAAAAAGCCAGAGGCAGTGGCACATATCTGTAATGCCGGGGCAGAGGAGGCAGACAGACAAGATCCATTGAGCTTTACTGACCAGACAGCCTAGCCAAGTCAAAGAGAGACCATGAAAAAAATAATATGAATAGCAACTGAGTAAGACAACTCATGTAACCTCTGACCTCCGTGCCCATGAACACATGCATACATGCACATGAACACGAAAACATACAACACGCACACACAAGGTTAATGGAGAACCACTTTGGAAAACATCTTCAGAGAAAGCAACCATCCCGCCTCCTTCCCTCCTCACCCCTTTTATAGAGGGAGACTCACTCTTGGAAAGAGTGACGTATCAGTACCTGTTAGGGCCTTGGTGTCAGCCTTCTTGCTCTCCCGGCTCCCCTTCTGGGCCCACACGTGAATGGTATATTCCATGCCTGGCTTCAGGCCTGTCAGGATGGTGCTGCTCTGATCCTTTGACACCGGAATCTCCCTGGTCTCTCCATCCGCAGAAGTGTAGCGAACCAGGTACCTGTCAATGTTGGCTCGCACTGGGTCCCAGGAGATGGTGGCTGTATTCTCTGTCACTCGGTTGGTCACCAAGTTCTTGGGGCTGTCAATTTCTTTTTTTTTTTTTTTAATTTAGAAAAGGTTGAGTTTAGAACCATAGAAAAGCATCTCACCACCTCCCACCCCCTCCACAGAGTTTCCCTCCATTCAAGTGAGCTAATAATAGTATAATTATTACTGGTACATTTTTATCACTAGCAATGGTATACATACAGAAACAAAGCAGATATAGTGGCCCATTCCTGCAATCCTAACAATTCTGAGGCCAGAGGAGTACAGAGCTAAGGACAGCCAGGGCTACATGGTAAGGAACTATTTCAGAAATTAAAAGAAAGAAAGGAGGGAGGGGGGAAAGCAAGGAAGGGAGGAAAGGAGGGAGGGAGGGAGGAAAACAGGAAGGGAGGGAAGGAGGGAGGGAGGGATGGAGGGAGGGAGGGAAGGAAGGAGGAAGGAAGGAGGAAGGGAGGGAGGGAGGGAAGGAGGGAGGGAGGGATGGAGGGAGGGAGGGAGAGAGAGAGGGAGGATATGAGAATCCCCAAGTTTCCATTTTCCAGGGAAACAGACACTGGATGTTACAACCAACAGTGCCATGTCTTCTCTACTTTTATCTCTCTAGAAATGTTCTGTCCTTCCCATTCTCATCAGCATTACAATGAAAATCAGAACGAGCTAAACCACTGAAACCATCATTGGAACAATCTCCTGTATGCTCTCCATTGTACCTACTGTGTGTCACCAAATATCCTCCAGCCCCTTGGCTTACAAAAAAAGAGCAATGAAGACTCTCATCCCTATTTCTTGTTTTCAAACAAAGACCTCTTGGCTCTGAATTTTGAAATCTCCCACCATCTCCAGGGCTTTCTTCTCTTCCTCTCTCTATCTTGATCATTAGTATTTTCCCCTCCACCGTCGGTCTCAGAAAATCAGTATCAAGGATCTCCCTTCTTTTCACATTTCATGCCATTTCGCTATAACCCAGAGAGGGATCTGTGTATTTCAACATCACTCACCTCACATTCAAGCTCAGCTCCACCGTGGCCCTGCACCATCCCACCACATCTGCTAGTGTAGGTCACTAAATGCTCTGTCTGGACAACTGTCTAATGGGCACAGCCATCCCTCAGTTTGCTCAGTCTTTTTGTTTTATTGTTTGTTTGTTTGTTTGTTTGTTTTAATTTACTCAATCTTTGAGTAACATGTACAGAACAGATCCATTCCATTCTTAGAAAGTTCTCAGCTCTTGGCTTCCAGGGTTTCATACTCTTCCAGTGTTCTTAATACACTGGCACCTCTGCCTTGCCCCTTTGCCCCTTTGATTGTAACCTGCATTGACTGGAACATCTAAAGATTGGACTGTATGTTCTCTCATATTCTCTCCCTCTCCCTCTCCCTCTCCCTCTCCCTCTCCCTCTCCCTCTCCCTCTCCCTCTCCCTCTCCCTCTCCCTCTCCCTCTCCCTCTCCCTCTCCCTCTACCTCAGCCTCTCCCTCTTCCTCTCCCTCTTTCTCTGCTTCTCTGTCTCTCTTTCCCCCTCCTCTCCTTTCTCCCTCCTCCTCTTTCTCTCTCCCTCCTTCTCTTTCACCCTTTCTCGCTTCTTCCTTCTCTCCCTCTCTCTCTCGTCTTTCCCCCTCCCCATCTGTCACAAATATGATCCTATCGTATCTGTGCTTTGAAATATGTACTGGCTCTCCTGTGGAACAAGAGAGCAATTCTAAGGCCCTGGTTTGTGTGCGCTACTGCAGACCCTCTACCACGCCTGGCTCATCCCCAGTATGTATTTGTGAAACTAATAAAAGCAAACCATGTATTTAGCAAAAGAATCTCACAGGTATTGCAAATTTAAATATTTAAGTCTTCATTACCTCCCTGAAGAGATAAACACTTCCAGCCTCCTTTCTCAAAAAAAAAAAAAAAAAACAAAAAATAGTACTGCAATCTTCCATATTGCTCAAAGCAGACAGAGTCATACTTGATTCTTTATTTTCCTTATTTCCATGTCTTATCAATCAAATACTATTGCTTGTATCTCCAAAATATGTTGTCAGCCATCTCCTCTGTATTCCTATTGCTGTCACCCCTCCACTGTCACTAACCAGATTTTAATAGCAACTCCTTTACTGATCTATTTCTTCCCTTGTCATCTCTTCAACTTATTCTCACTGTGTCCTGAAAACTGTTTTCAGATGAATGCCGTGCTGTGTCTCTAATCTACAGCTACGGCACGGTTTCTCCTGCAGGCACCAAGAGCTCCTGGGTAACCCGATGGCTTGTTCTTTCCCACCTCATCTCAAGGCAACTGCTCTCCCCCCTCTCGCTCCATTGATACCTACCTCTTCCCATTTCTCAATCATCTCATTATAGATTACAGTCTTGAAATTACTTATACCAGAACTGGCCAGCTTCTCCTCCAGACTGTCCAACCCAGCACTGAGCCACTAGTCAGGAGTCTACTGACAACGTGAAATGTGGTTAGTCTGATCAAATCATTTATTTTACTTATATTTATCTAATTAAAGTAGTTGGGTTTGGGGGTTGTTTTGTTTTGTTTTGTTTAAGTTTTGGAGGACAATTTAACAGGCCAGTGTAGCTGAGCTAAAGCTGAGCATGTGGCCAGCCGAGGCCCTCATTCTTCAGGCTGCCCATCACTGAGGCCAGGCACTGTGTCTTGGATCTTAGAGAGAATTCTGGGAACTGATGCATGGACTATTCCCATCATGCCCTGCCCTTCCCGGGGCCTCTTTTCACAGGCTGGAATGCAGATGTATGTTCACCAAGTAAGTGAATTCAGTTCCCTCAGAGTGACAGACACACAGCAGATGAGGAGGCTGGCTCTCCTGCACGGAGGGAGCTCCCATGTCAGCCCTGAGCACTGACACTCTGCTTTTCTGTATAAACTGCATTGTTAACAATCATTTCTCTGGTGCCTCTGACAGTGTGCACCCTATGACCATCTTACCCCACCTAATCACCACACCTTCCATCCCACTGTTCTCTCGACCTACACCATCTTCATGACCTTCATAGAACGTACCATCATTTACAGCTATATATTTTCCTTTTCATCTATTGCCTGCCTCTCCCACTGGATGTCAGGAGAGCACAGATCATACTTAGTTGTTCGTCACTCCATCCCTACGTCTGTCATGCCCTTAAGAGATGGCGATGAAAAGTAATCTCCATACTAGACATGGTACTCTCCTGCTTCCCAGGGTTGACGGTTATAACTTTATACCACATGGTTTCTATTAGGTCAAGTCTACATGGAACAGCTTGTCTCAAAACAGTTCCTTAACCCAGCAATTTTAGAACTTTTCTATTAATTTCACATTAGTTCCTAAAATCTTCAGTAGCTGGGGAACATTAACAATTAAGGGCATATGCTTCAGGAAAAGTTCCAAGGCGTTGGGGGGACCGTTCTCGAGAGGGGCTGGTATTGAGTTTTGTTCTCTCTGAAAGGGAATGAAGGTTTAGGTTTGGGTTTCTTTCCTTTCCTTTCCTTCTTTTCTTTTCTTTTCTTTTCTTTTCTTTTCTTTTCTCTTTTCTTTCTTTTTTCTTTTCTTTTCTTTCTTCTTCTCTCTCTCTCTCTCTCTCTCTCTCTCTCTCTCTCTCTCTCTCTCTTTCTTTTGTACATCAAGACCCTCAGTAAGGTTTTAAGAAGTAGAACTTTCAAGAGCAGAGCCCTCACTAAGGAACTGACACTTCCACAGGAGTGGGCAAGTCGGCTCAGATCTGGGCTTAAGTTCAAGAGCTTCCCTTCTCTTTGTCTTACATGTTCATTTGTCCATGTGGGCTATGATGCAAGACGGCCCAGGCACTGGGGATTCTTCTCTACAACTATAAACAAACAAACAAACAAGTTTGTTGTTTACAATTTTACATTGTCTCTGACAGGCACTGTGTACGTCGGAGGAAATGGGTTAAGGGGCCCTCCTGAAACAGTCTAATCTCTGAGGTCACAGACCCCAAAACACCAGTGCCACCGCACAGCAGTAATGAATGAATCTCTATTATAAACCAAGCTTGCTCATCCCTCACCTCCTATTTTACATCAATGTAAGAAAAGGAAAAGAATGTTTGTTCTTCTGTGACAGGCTTGGCCTTCCCAATGGACAACATCCGTTACCTGTGGGGGCCTTGGTTTTGGCCTTCTTGCTCTCCCGGACCCCCTTCTGAGCCCATACTTGGACAGTGTACTCCACACCCGGTCTCAGGCCTGTGAGGACAGTGCTGCTCTTCTCCTTCCTCACTGGAATCTCCCTGGTCTCTCCATCCGCTGATGTGTAGCGCACCATGTACCTGTCAATATCAGCCTGCACCGGGTCCCAAGAGATGGTGGCTGTATTTTCGGTCACCTGATTGGTCACCAGGTTTTTGGGGCTGTCAATGTCTACAAGAAAAAGTCTTAGTCAGTATGTGCTATTGGACCAGCAAGATGGCTCAGTCAGTAAAGATGCTTGCACAGGTGTGACAACCTGACTGTGATCCCTGAAACTGGAGAAAAGAACTAGCTCTAAAAAATTATCCTCTGATTTCCACATATGGACCGTGTCCTATGTGTGCCTATGTGTAAACACATGCACACACACACATGCACATAACTGATGAAGGTGATGATAGTGGTGATGGTGTTGATGATGATGATGATGATGATGATGATGATGATGATGGCAACAACAAGAAGAAATCAATATCAGGCCCAGGATACAGAAACTGCTAGCTGTGGAGACTAGTGTGTGTTTTCATTTTCTGTCATTTTCTATCTCACACACTATTTTGGTGGGGGTTTGTTCATTTGCTGTTTGTTTCTTATTTGTCTTCAGACATGCACTATCTCTTCCCAGGAATGCTTCCCTTTCCAAGAGGAGACCCCAAGCAACCAGAATCAGAAAACCTAGAGTATGACTTCTACTAAAAGTTCAAAAAAACTAATTTCTCGTTCATTTAGTAAGGGCTATAAAGCCTTGCTCTGCATTCAAGGCATGCGGCAGGCAACATGCAGAGATTTGAGTTGGAGACGTTGGTTTTTCAGACAAGTTTGTGTCCATTAGCATGACAGTAAAGCTCTCTCATAGGACTTATCATTTACAGTGACAAATTTGTTTTATAACTAAAAAATGATTTGGATGTAGAGAACCAAACCTTTACTTGTGACAGCAGATGTAAAATCTAGAATCTTAAAGTAAATTTTGATTTTTTTTCATTTTTTGGTCTTATTCATGAAAATAATATGTCTGGCAAGAGATCCTAGCACCTGGAAGAGGAATCACATACACAATCAGCTGAGAGGTTTGGGGACTGTTTGGAGAGAACATAGCCCAATGGTTCTCAAATTGTGGGTCTAATTCTTTCCAGGGTCACCTAATACCATTGGGAAAAAACAGATATTTTTATTATAATTCATAACAGTAGCAAAATTATAGCTATTAAGTAGCAACAAAAATAATTCTATGATTGGAGGTCACTACAACATGAGGAGCTGTGTAAAGGGCTGAAGCATTAGGAAGGCGGAGGACCGCTGGTCTAGCTCATAAGGAAACCAGTTGAAAGGAGTAAGGGTTGGTGTGTGAAGTTGATCATTCAAGAAATCAAGTTGCTCTTCCAAAAACCATCAACATCCATCTGTGTCATAGTAAGAAATGAAAACTTGACTTCCCCTAAGCTCAGCATGGCAGCCACCATACTGCTAAACCATGCTGTTCTTACCTGTGTAACCTTCGGTGTTGGCTTTCTTGCTCTCCCGGGCTCCTTTCTGGGCCCACACTTCAACCTTGTACTCGACCCCTGGCCTCAGGCCTGTCAGTACAGTGCTCTTCTGCTCCTTTCCAATCAGGAATTCTTTGGATTCTCCATCAGCAGAGGTGTAGCGCACCACATACCTGTCAATGTCAGCCTGGACTGGCTCCCAGGAGACACTGAGAGTGGTCTCTGTCACCTGGTTGATCACCAGGTTTCTGGGACTATCAATATCTGAAAGAAAAAGCACTGGTCAATAAACACTAACTAGAGTAGACACAAAGACTAAGGTCATTGTGCCTGGGCCGAGATTCCTGACCTTAGAGTTTCCACCCCACATGTGTATTGTCAGTACACATAGAAAGAGAGAATGAACAGGACAATGGGATGGCCACCAAAGCTTTGTGCGTAATATGACCCTTAGACTAGGTTATAAGATAGGTCAATATTCTGTGTATATTTCATAAATCAAATTCCACCTTCATCAACTCTATATATATCTTGATGAATCAAAGGTTTCACTAGTTTGGGGATTTTTGATTGTAAAACAGGGTGCTTTCAACTCAACAAATTCCTCTGAGGAAATTTTTTTACCCTTTATATACCTCTAATGGGTATATAAAGTGGTGCAAACACTGTGGAAATATTCTGGTATATATAATATAGTGAAAAATAAAGGACCAAATAAGAGAGTGGTCCAGAAATTCTACTCCTAGGCATTTATGTCCTGGAAACAAATTAGCACTCAAATGCTATGGCACAATGCACAGTTTCACAACTGACAAATGGAGAAGAAAATTGTCATATGGCCATACTAGGAAATACTCACTAACCATAAAATTTAGAATGGATTCATGCTACAATGAGAAAGATCCTGAGGAATAGTGTTTCATGAGAAAAGTAAATCACTAAAGGCCACATGAAATATGGCATATATCTATAACAAATCAGAGGAGCTTCTTTGTGGAGTGGACGGAAGTTTATGCAGAAACTGACAACCGGTCACAGTTCAGAGAACAAATGTCTGTCGAAGGCTCAGCCACAAATGTGACATCTATATCCCACACACCCTGGCTTGGGGACCATTGACAAAGAAGAGACAGTAAGATTGTAAGAGCCAGTGTTGGAGAGGGCCTACACAAAAAGCAGTCTTGTGGACATGAAAAGACCACTGTAATCATGAATATCCAGCAGCATGAATGGAAGAGGGACTCAGGGAAACACCTCAGCCCCCCACCCCCCAGCTGAGGAGCTGTTGATAATTGGTAGGTTCTATAAAAGGGCCTTTAGGGGTGTGATAGGTCAACCACGGATGACCCCACACCCACGAGTATGTGGATAGTATAAAGTGGACTTTGTGAGTTATAAAGAAGAAGGAAGAGACAACAACCCATCTTGGGAGGAGGTAGGGAGAGTGGGGAATGATCACAATGCATTGTGTGAATTGTGAAATTCTCAATAATTAACAAAATATACTTTTATTTTAAAAGATGCATCCAGAGCAGAGACCTCCACTGGGACAGACAGCACTTGTTACTTAAGGCTGCAGGGGATAGGATGGGGAGCTGCTGGTAATGGACAGAAGGTTCCTCTTGATGGTGATGCCACTGAGAACAGTGGCAGTCATTGTGCAATTCTGGGACTCTATCAAGAACATACTATATCCCCTGAACTGGACTCTTCAAGAGGGTCAATTGCAGTGTGGAAAGGTATCTTGGGAAGGCTGTTCTTGATGAAGAGGAAACACAGCTGGAAAAGCTTTAGACTTATCAGCTATCCATAGATATAAGTAGTCACAGAATCTTCAGGGGAGAAAACACAGTACTCAAGAGGGCTTCTTTTCTAAGAAAGCAATGCCTTTCTCTGTCCCAAAGAGAGCACAGAAAAAGCCATTTATTTCAATAAAGTATATGGCTCACAGATCCTAGCATATGTTCGTTCTTTCCAAGAGGATCCTTTTGAGACTGACCACAAAGGAAATACACATCTTGATACACAGTGGGTAGATGTGTCAATCATCATTGACCTTCAAGAGACAAAAGAAGAGGGGAATATTGGGACCTTACTTTGAACTAACGTGTTAAATAGCATGGAGAGAGGGTGTGGGTGTTATGACAAAACTGTACCACTCTGGTCTTCTATGATCATTGGTTTCTTCCAGGATCAGAGAGGGAATAGCAAGTATCCTCCCTAAAGCTTACCATAAAATATGTCACATCCTCAGGCTATGATTCTCATACCTGTGGGGGCCTTGGTGTTGGCCTTCCGGCTGTCCTGGGCCCCCTTCTGGGCCCACACATCCACCTTGTACTCCACACCTGGCCTCAGGCCTCTCAGGACTGTGCTGCTCTTATCCTTTGACACAGGCACCTCCTTGGTCTCTCCATCAGGAGAGGTGTAGCGTACCATGTACCTATCGATGTCAGCCTCCACTGGGTCCCAGGAGACACGAAGAGTGGTTTCGGTCACCTGGTCAGTTACCAGGTTTTTGGGGCCATCAATATCTAAAAGAGAAAGAGCTGATCAATAAATACTGGTAACAGGCACCAGAGAATGAGACCATTTGGCCTGGGCTGAGAGAGTTTCCAGTGCTTAAGGTTTCCCCATATTGTATATGTATTTTCAGTGCTTCATGGACAGAGACCTTGTCTCCAAGCTTTACTCAGTTTCAGAGAGGTAGCACAGGACAATGGAATGAACACTAAATCCAAAGGGACAGTATTCTACCTTAAGAGGCAGAGCTGAGGGGCAGGGAGCCCCTTGTGTTCCAGTCAGCAGACCAAGAACTTTATCTCAGCTCTGCCAACAGTCTGCGTAACTGGGTAATAGCCTGACTAATTTTCTCGTTTGTATATGTGGGCCTGGGTTAATAAATTATAAGATACCTCAGTATTGTGTGAGTACTTGTGAAATGAAAGCCGGGATATCAGCCTGGCAGTGGTGGCACATGCCTTTAATCCCCGCACTAAGGAGGTAGAGGCAGGCAGATTTCTGAGTTCGAGGCCAGCCTGGTCTACAGAGTTCCAGGACAGCCAGAGTTATACAGAGAAACCCTGTCTCAAAAAACAAAGAAAGAAGGAAAGAAAGAAAGAAAGAAAGAAAGGAAGGAAGGAAGGAAGGAAGGAAGGAAGGAAGGAAGGAAGGAAGAGGAGGAAGAAAGAAAGAAAGAAAGAAAGAAAGAAAGAAAGAATGAGTTATCAGCTATGTGACTTATAGAAACCGCTCACTTCACAGAACTTAGGGATTCTCAGACTTGAAATGAAGACGTTGACTCTATCCTGCTCTACTAATTTAGCCAACACCTCTAAGTGCACATACAAAAATAATCCTCATTTGTTGCTAGTCAGCATGTAGAATCCTATCTCAACTTTTACCTAAGAAATTAGAGTTAGAATTGCCAAATGATCCTGAAATTGCACTCTTAGTTTTATAACTAAGTAAAGTGACGGCATATGTACACAGGCTTGTACACAGAGAGATGGGAATATAGTGCAGCACTGGCCTAGCATGGACCAGGTCCTAGGTGTGATCCCCAGCATCACACACAAAAACATATACAAACGTCCTTATAACATTATTCATCACAGACTTTTAAAGGTTAAAATAACCCAACTATCAAACAAATAGCACACTGAAAATCAAATGTGCTCACATGTACTATGAAAAACTAATTTACATACTGATATGTGTTACAATACAAAGAAACCTAAATGAATGAGATCTCTCCAGAGGCCATATAGATGATAAATCTATTATAAACAATGTCCAGAACAGAGAACTATAGAGACAGAAAGCCATCGTTAGTAGCATTGGAGTCGTGAGGTTGGAGATTGGCAATGGCTGTGAGTCTGAGCTTAGTTCTTTATGGTGGTGAGAATAGACTATAGCAGTAGTTACAGAACTCTGTAAGTGGTCTAAATTAATTGAAGCATACATATTAAAAGGTGAATTTCAAATATCTGCTAATACAATTGCTCTCACAAAATGTGTAAGCACAGATGAGAAGGCTTTACAATTATCAAATGTTTTATGAAGTAACAATGGTAAGATCCACAGAATGAAACACAGCTCTCAGGAGAGGATTTATCACTAAAAAAGTAACTTCCTCTCCTGGCTCCAAAGTGATCACAGTGAAAGCCATATTCCTAAATACTTATCCCACAGACCCGAACATACATCTCCTTTCTATCTCTTCACAAAGAGAAAGGACAAAGGGAAAACACAGTTGAAAGAACACTGGCCAGAAGTCACCATCCACTGTTGGCCCTTTTCTTTCCCAGCAGGAGATCAAACCTGGGGCCTTGTTCATGCTGTCCAAGCATTTATTACTGACTTATATTCACAGCTCATCATCAGCCTCTATGAGTGCAAGGCTGAACATGGGGTCCTTTTAAGAGGCATGTGTCAAAGGCACGTAGAGATGCTGCATGCTGTATGAAAATGATCTGCCACCCTGATTTGCTCGAAACCATCGATTATCATAGCAGTGAAGGAAACCCAAACTTGACTTCCCATGGGTGCAAGATGATAACGGCTACCTTCTCAAGGAACAATGTCCATTACCTGTTGGGGCTTTGGTGCTGGTCTTCCTGCTCTCCCGTGTCCCCTTCTGGGCCCACACGTCGACCTGATACTCCACACCTGGTCTCATGCCTGTCAGGATGGTGCTTGTTTGATCCTTCCCAACGAGAAGTTCCCTGGTCTCGCCGTCGACAGAGGTGTAGCGTACCACATACCTGTCAATGTCAGCCTCTACTGGGTCCCAGGACACAGTGGCAGTGCTCTCTGTCACCTGCTCAGTCACCAGGTTTTTAGGGCTGTCAATATCTAAAAGGAAAAGCTTGATCAATAACCACTAGTAAACTGAGTGTGGTGTCTCATGTCTGTAGTCCCAGTACTCAGAAGGCTGAGGCCTGGAATCATGAGATCATGAATTTGAGATCAGTATAGGCTGCCCAACAAGACTCTGTCTAAACCAGTGATTCTAACCTGGTGGGTTACAATCCCTTTGGGGATTAAACAACCTTTCACAGGAGTTGTCTATGGCCATCGGAAAACCCAGATATTTACATTACAATTCATAACAGTAGCAAAATTAAGTTATAAAGTAGCACCAAAAATAATGGTTGTGTGGGTCACCAAAACATGAGGAACTGTATTAAAGTGTTGTGCATTAGGAAGGTTGAAAACCCACTGGTCTAAACACACACACACACACACACACACACACACACACACACATCATATCACATATGCACATGCACACACCAGACATCATGACAGTTTCTCTCGTTTCCTATAATGATGTTGATTCATAGACAGAGATCTTATCTCCACAACTAGACTCTTGGATCCTCAAGGAAGTAGCCCAGGACAATGAAAACCTTCCCAACCCAGTAGCCTTGGAGACTTCAATTTCTAACTAAACCTCAGTCTCCTCACCTGTAAAAGTAGGTTTTAGATACACATACAGTAAGATGCTACAATATTCCATGAGTATTTGATGAGTCAGACACTATGAATCCTACTTTATGTGAATTATAGAAATCATGTACTCCACTAGATTGAGGATTCTCAGCTGTGAACGGAAGCATGGACTCCTGCTCTACCAACACAACAATTTCTTCTCAGGACCAAGTAAATGAAGACATTTGCCCTTATTTTTGCTTGTGGGTATGTAAAAGGGCACAGCCACTTTGGAGATTACTTTGGCAGGAACTCAATATTAAACACATAAGATTAACAATCCATTTCTAATACATCTACCTAAGAGAAATGAATGCCCTGGTGTGATTATTCATGATGGTTAAAATGTAGAAACAAACCAAATAGCCACTGAGACAAAAATAGTAAACAAATGTGTATACCCATACGAGGAAACATGAATGTTAATAAAAATAAATGTCAATATGTTACAACACAGATGAACCTGAAAACTGTGTTTTGTGAAAGTAGTAAATCACAAAATGCCACCTGCTCTGCTATTCCACACATTACAACTGTCCAGAACAGAGAAACCTAGGACAGACAGCTGTTGATACTGATGGGAGGGGAAAGAGGACATGCAATAAATGTTAATGAGTGTCATGTTCCTTATTGTGATGACAATGTTCTAACTAGTGCTAACTGTTGGGCAACGTTGTCAATATAAAGACTGTAAAGACTGAATGTTATATGTACACACACCTTCATAAGCCTAGTCTTTGCAAACGAAACAGAAGCTGGAAAGGCTTGAAATTATCAACTGTTGCTATGTATGTACTGCAACTCTAGGACTATGAAAGTAGAAGGAACACACAGTACTCAAAAGACAATCTACTAACAGAACAATAAATTCTCCTGTTCCAAGGAAAGCCCAGCAAGTACTATTTCCCTAAAGCACTTAGCTCCTGGATCCTAAAGCATATGCTTCTTGTTGTCATTTTATCTTCAAGATGAAATAATTCGGTGTTTGACAGTGATGGAAATACGCAGTGCGAAGACCAGTGTGCTGACGTGAACAATCACTGACCTTTGTAAGACCAAAGCATGAGTCCATATCTCTGGATTAAATGTAAATGTCATGTGGGGATGGTGTGGGTGTTCTGAAAAAAACTGTACCACCTTGGTCTTCTATGATCATTAATTTCTTCAAGGATCAGAGAAAGAATAGCAAGTATCCTCCCTAAAGCTTACCATAAAATATGTCACATCCTCAGGCTACGATTCTCATACCTGTGGGGGCCTTGGTGTTGGCCTTCCGGCTGTCCTGGGCCCCCTTCTGGGCCCACACATCCACCTTGTACTCCACACCTGGCCTCAGGCCTCTCAGGACTGTGCTGCTCTTATCCTTTGACACAGGCACCTCCTTGGTCTCTCCATCAGGAGAGGTGTAGCGTACCATGTACCTATCGATGTCAGCCTCCACTGGGTCCCAGGAGACACTAAGAGTGGTTTCGGTCACCTGATCAGTCACCAGGTTTTTGGGGCCATCAATATCTAAAAGGGAAATAGCTGATCAATAAATGCTAGTAACAGGCACCAGAAAATGAGACCATTTGGCCTGGGCTGGGAGAGTTTCCAGTGCTTAAGGTTTCCCCATATTGTATATGTATTTTCAGTGCTTCATGGACAGAGACCTTGTTTCCACAGCTGAACTCCGAGCCTCAGAGGGATATTACAGGACAGTGGAATGAACACTACATCCAAGAAGACTGTGTTCTATTTAAGAGCAGAGCTGAGGGGCAGGGAGACCCTTGTGTTCCAGTCAGCAGACCAAGAACGTTACCTCAGCTCTGCTATCATCCAACTGTTGGCAGCCAGCTTCAGGCGACCCAGCCTCCTGTCTCTGAGCTCTGCTTCCTCACCTCTAAAATTACACAGAGACTCTTCTCTAGGCTTTGAGGCATTGACAGTCAACACGTCCACATCTACTCACGTCAATTATTAACTTGGTTTTAATACTTGGACAAGTTGCCTTACTGTGTTCTACATTTGTAAAATAGAAAGTGTGTGTGTCTCTGTGTGTGTGTGTGTGTGTGTGTGTGTGTGTGTGTGTGTGTGTGTGTCTGTGTGTGGTTAGTTCTGTCAACTAGGACAAAAACAATGTTTACAGCTTCAGGACCACAGAAGATTCATTCTGAGATTCAAAACTTAATAAAAGGCATTCCAGCCCTTGTGCCCCAATTTTTTTCTGCAGAGGAAACAAAAATGGGATATGGGAGATATTGATTTATATCTTGTGAAGGTGTTGTATCATAGTGTTACATCCTAGGACTTAATAACATTCTAGACTGTTCCTAGCGCCAAGTAGATGTGCAAACCTTCAACTATCATTATTGTGATGAAATCGATTCATTGACACGTTATAAATCCAAGATATTATTGTCCTCCATCCTACATAACAGAAAGTAATTGAAAATATGTTTCATCAATAAACTAGTAATATTTTCTTTTTTAAAAGAAGTTCATTACAGTGGCTGGAGAGGTGGCTCAGTGGTTAAGAGCACTGACTACTCTTCTGACAGTCCTTAGTTCAAATCCCAGCAACCACATGGTGGCTCACAGTCATCTGTAATGAGATCTGATGCCCTCTTCTGGGTTGTCTGAAGAGAGCTACAGTGTACTCACATATATAATAAATAAATCCTTTTTTTAAAAGTTCATTTCAAAAGCCATTTTCCTAAGGTCATTTGTTCAAAGGTTCTATTTCATATGTTCCTTTAGGCTGTGACCTCAAGAAAATTAATATCTAACTTCCCACCTGGATGCCCACAGGTAAGAAGGGATCAATAGTTTTAGGATGATTGGCTGACCAAACATGTCCAGATTATTAAGGAAGTTGGAGAGCCCAGTGTGTTAAGACTCGGAGAATGGAATTATTTGAAAAGACTTTGTGTACCTTGGGTGAGGTCTGAACTTTAAGCTGCTTCACTGGATCCCTGGTGTTTGATATGGAGCAAAGATCTCAGCAGGGTTGATAAGGAATGTCTAAGACATTCTGATTGCTACAACTCAGCGTAGAGGAAAGAGGCACACAGGCATGTGCTAAGCATTCCCCAACACAAAAAGAAGAGCCCTGTCACAAAGGATTGTCCTGCTCAAATGTCAGCAGTGCTCAAGTTGAGAAGCCCTTTCTAAAGCATGGGGAACACGTCAGCAGGTGTTTGACATGTGGCTAAAATTCTTCATCCGTGAGAAAATGGCGGGCTGCTCTCACAAAGAGCAAGAGGGGTGCAGTTCCCATGAACTAAACGTCAGTTGAGAAAGTGCATGGGGTTGTGTCAAGAGCTGTCCCGGAGGACTAGCTAGAGGGGCGAGGTGACCATCGGAGCAGTCTGGGGATCAGTTAACCAACCTTGGACAACCAACCCCTAAACGAAGGGCGCTGGGGGATTAGGAGGAAGGAGTAGTAACAGGTCAGGATGAGGAAAAAAAGATAGTTAGCCGCTGAAAGAGCAGGACCTAAAGTTCAGGGAGGAAACCAGAAGACAAGCTGAGCACGAAGGCTTCCCAGGGCAAGCACTTAGCATGCACACGGCTGACCGCAAATGAAGGATGGGCCCGTACATGGGCATGGACGTTTTCATTACTAAAACAGTCAGCGCAGGAGGACTAGTCACTGGCTTGTTTGTAGATAACAAAACACTGCAATTATCCCCGCCTAAAACATTCATCCGAAGGGCAGAAACAAGAACCGACTCCGCTGGAAGCGTCTGAACAAGGGCGGAATTTTTAGAGAGACAGAGTTGTCTGTGGATCCCAAACCTTACAAGGCTGGCCCTCTCAGCCTGACAGTAGCTTGCACCTCCTTCCTATTTGCTTCTTGCCGAAGTGAAGCGCTTAGTTTTACTAACAAATAAGCTTCCCCGGGCAAGGGAAGAGGCAAGCGGGGGAGGCTGTAAGCAGTAGGCATCCAGTCTTTATAAAGAACACAGTTTGGAGACTAGAGTATGAGACATGCATTGTAAGAGATGGAGGCATACAATCCCGGAGGGAGAATCGTCACCTCTCATCAGCAGAATCATCCTGCCTCCCAAAGCCAGAGAGGGAAAAGTCAACCTAGCCATCTCATGCACGTATAACGACATAGCGCAACGCATGTCCCATTACCTGTGGGGGCCTTGGTGTTGGCCTTCCTGCTCTCCTGGGTCCCCTTCTGGGCCCACACATGGACCCTGTACTCCATGCCTGGCTTCAGGCCAGTCAGGACGGTGCTGCTCTTCTCCTTAGGCACTGGGACCTCCCTGGTCTCTCCATCAGCAGAGGTGTAGCTCACCAGATACCTGTCGATGGTGGCCTGAACGGGGTCCCAGGAGACACTGAGAGTGTTCTCTGTCACCTGGTCAGTCACCAAGTTTTTGGGGCTGTCGATGTCTGAAAGGAAAATGTTTGAAAAGTCTAAGCTGTAACGGGTGTAAGGGTGGAAGCCACACACACCCTTTATCTTGCTTTTTATCTTCCAGAACATTCATCACAAGGCAATGGGTTACCATGCCAAGTCTCTGCTGGGAATCAAGGGAGAAAGCAGTTTCTGAGTCTCAATTTCAATATCAGGCTAGCTATACAGTTAACATGTTTTCTTGACTTCCGGCTCCCTAAAATGTAGAAGGAACAATATCCTCATATGCTACATCGAGACAGCCAAACACCTGCCACACTGTCGGCGTACCTAATTTATCATTTTATCAAGGGCTGCTTCTCCAGTGAGCACTCTGAGGGTATTGTGACAAGTATTTCCAAAACCAGACCTTCTCCGCACTAACACCGAGTCTGCCGGAAGCAGCACTCCTATGCAGTCTTACTTCTCTCTCACAGAGTCCTGAGGCTAGCCGACCGGGGAAGGCTGGCTGGCCAGGGAGCCCCAGGGATGGCACCTCCGGAGCCTCCCCAGAGCTGGCATCACAAGTGTGCGCTCCCACATCCAGCTTTTCCTAGGGATCAGACTTGGACTGTGCCGCAAGCACGCCACCCACCCGGCTGAGCCACCTCTCACACACCTAACATTCCAGTTGTAGTCTCTGGTCTCAGATCCCAACCTGTGGCACGGTGCACACTCAACTCCACATGTTCACACTTCATTCCAGCCGTGCATCCCTCTCTGCTTACCTGTGGGAGCCTTGGTGTTGGCCTTCTTGCTCTCCCGATCGTCTTTCTCTGCCCACACGTAAACTTTGTACTCCACGCCCGGACTCAGGCCGGTGAGGACGGTGCTCCTCTGGTCCTTCCTCACTGGAACCTGCTTCGTCTCTCCATCCACGGAAGTGTAGCTTACCACGTACCTGTCGATTTCAGCCTCCACTGGGTCCCATGAGACAGAGAGACTGTTCTCTGTCACCCGGTCAGTCACCAGGTTTTCTGGACTGTCAATTTCTTTAAGGAAGATACAAAGGAGGAGGGTAAACTTTATTACTCTCTAGTTCCTAAAAGGCCAAAGCCTTAGCCAGAATAATGACGTCAGTTAACTCCACAGTCAGCTATATGCTGGGGACTGAGATATCTTAAGGCTTTAAATAGACAAGTGTCGGGTATTCTGAGAACAAGCTGCCAGCATGGCTGAAAGCCAGAGTTCAGACCGTGCCGATATAGAGATCAATTCTATAAACATTTCTTTCTTTAAAGAAATGTCTTTCATATTCCATTTATATGTAATTTACCATAAATTACATAGCACTCTTTTGCAATTCCCTAACCCCTTGTACCTGAGAGTAAGTATATTTCAATAATCTTCTCTGCTCTCCCCCACTGTGCTGTTCCTTTAGATGAAAAATGTTCAGCCAGGCGGTGGTGGCGCATGCCTGTAATCCCAGCACTCTGGGAGGCAGAGGCAGGCGGATTTCTGAGTGCGAAGCCAGCCTGGTCTACAGAGTGAGTTCCAGGACAGCCAGGGCTATACAGAGAAACTCTGTCTCGAAAAAACCAAATCAAGAAGAAGAAGAAGAAGGAGGAGGAGGAGGAGGAGGAGGAGGAGGAGGAGGAGGAGGAGGAGAAGAAAGAAAGAAAGAAAGAAAGAAAGAAAGAAAGAAAGAAAGAAAGAAAGAAAGAAAGAAAGGAAAATGTTCTAGAAGTGGGAGCTGTCACGGCTTTCTACAGAGAACATTATGTGTGTGACCAGGGAATGGGTGAGCTTTAAACCGGTGGAGCTGAGGTGTGGGCTCCCGAGGATCCTGGTAGAATCTGCCCGAGTATCTGTGTGACGATCCTCTGGGCTCTGGTTTTCATGGTTCCTCGCTTAGGACAAACTGCATAACTTAAGCTTCTGTCTCTGCCCCTCTACAAAAAAGGAAGAAGCTGTCCTACCTCGTCATGTGTGCTTGTAAGACTTGCTCTTAAGAATGGCATATAAGGTATGGGATACCCCTTCTTCCTCACACTCTAAGGCCTTAGAGTCAAAACGCCAAACAATATGGTACAAGCAAAAGAGCATTGCTAAGCACGATGCCTTGTTCACCCCGCTCTAGGAGCCAGCTCCTGAAGAATGATCCCAGAAAGAAAGAGCATTTCAACCTGCACACCACAGCGGGCCAGGCCTAGCTGTGACAAGTAGTCCCAAGAGATAACTGACCTTAAGAAGCACAGAGATGGGACGGCATCACTGTTGTCTGTCACGGAACAATAAAGGGCCTAACTCCTGGGACACTTTAATGTCCCAGCCCCATCCTTGCTATTGTACCACTTCACAGACACGCCTACCCTAAACGACACTTGAGAATTCCAACTGCTCACTCTCATACCCGAGGCCTTGCACATGTGACTCCCCCGTTAGCTCCTGCCTGTCCTTCCAGGCTCTCTCCGAGGGTCCCTTCTTAAACACTTTCTCCCCCAAATTGGTTTCGGTCAGTGTTTTATCACAGCGACAGAAAGCAAACTGGGAGGGACACTCGATGCGCGTCAGTTGCTTTCTGCGAATCAGCTCACTGGGCTGGACAGTTTCATGTCCACTTGGCATAAGCTGAAATCATCTGAGAGGGGAGAACATTGATTAAGGAAATGCCTACCTAAGACTGAGCTGTAGGCAAGCCTGTAGGGCATTTCTTTAGTTACTGATGGGAGAGGGCTCAGCTCGTTTGTGGCTGGTGCCACCCTGGGCTGGTGGTTCTGGATTCTATAAGAAAGCAGGCTGAGCAAGGCACGAGGAGCAAGCCGGTGAGCAGCACTGCTCTGTGGCCACTGTGTCAGCTCCTGCCCCCAGGAGCCTGCCCTGCTTGAGTTCCTGTTCTGACTTCCTGTGATGCTGAACTGTGATGTGGAAGTGTAAATTGAATAAATCTTTTCCTCTCCAACTTAATTTTGATCATGGTGTTTCATCACAGCACTAGTGACCCTAACTAAAACACGCATGGACCCCCTCCCCATATTCCGGTAGCACAGACGCTCCTGAGCCATTTCATAAACCAGGAATTGACCCACCACCACTCAGCTCATAAAGGTCAACGCCGGAGTTAAGTTTTAAATGGCCAAGGGTTTGAACTGCACGCATGCTTCTCCGAAGTTCTCTGTTGTCAGTGACTGTACAAACACAATCAGTAGATTCTTTCCCTCTGAGTTCCTAGGAAGTGCTTGGGAAAAGCAGTTGGTTACCAATTAGACTGACGTGAAATCAGAGATGACCAACAGAGTGTTTAAACGCAAAGATTGGCCATGCTCTGTCCCACTACATCTCAGAATATCTGAAGGCCTGAGCTGAGCAGAACAAGGAGATGCAGTTGGAGATCTTGTGTTTGTAAAGATTTAAGGGAAGTATCGGTGCATTTGGCAAATGTTGATGTTGGATGCAAACCACGTGTGTGGTGTGAAAGAGCGCCCCTGGCTGCCTGCAAACTGCTTCTACCGCCGCTGCAATCTGAGACAAGCATTCAAATTTAGAGTTGGTCCAATGTCTTCAGTTTTCAGTAAAAAAAAGTAAAAATTACATCATTTTACTCTACTCCAAGACAGATGTATATGGAATTCCATCCCAAATAAATATGACTATTTCTATTAAATAGTCTTATAGCTCCATCTGAGGTTAAAATGTTAAAAAAAAAAATCACAAACGTGACATTTGAGATTTGCCTTGGGATAAAAATCTCAGCACGGAGGGGGAGGGGAAGAGATGCAAAATCCCACCCCTAATGGAGAGCTAACTGCAACTCACACCTACTGGGGACTAGGAGATCCATTTCCCCACGGAGTGTCACTGGGTGCAACAATCATACTCCAAACAGCCCCTGTGCCCAGGAATAGAAACCAACACAAACAAACTCCAAGGTGTTTTTGTTTTTTGTTTTTTGTGTGTGAGCTTTGTATTATAATTTTTAGTTTGTTTTGATTTTTGATGTTTTAGGGGTTTTGTCTTGTTTTATTAGTTTCGTGGGGGCTTTTTTGGAGAGAGAGAAAGAGCATGAAGTGGAGTGGGGAGGTGAGGTGGTATCTGAGAGTAGTTGGGAAGGGAAAACAATATCTTCAAACAATATAAAAATATATTGTATAAAAAACTAAAAAATAATAAAGCTCTTTTAAAATTGCTTTTGTAAATATTCTCCAACCAATACAACCTATATAACCAATACAACCAATACACGGGCTGATGACAAGTGGCAGTGGTCTTCACCCTCAAAAGCAACCTCCTCCTTCCCCTGAGGAAGGCCACCACCTCCCTTCTCCCGTTACCTGTGAGGGCCTTGGTGTCTGCCTTCTTGCTGCCTTGGTTACCCCTCTCAGCCCACACAAAGACTTTGTAGGCCTGTCCTGGCTTCAGGCCCGTGAGAACGGTGCTGCTCTGGTCCTTGGGCACCGCCTTCTCCTTGGTCTCCCCATCAGGGGCGATATAGCGCACCACATACTTGTCTATGTCAGCCCTCACTGGATCCCAGGAAACAGATGCTGTGTCTTCTGTCACCTGATTTGTGACCACATTGGTCGGTCCATCGATTTCTGCATACATAAGGAATGAAAATTAGAGAAACCAGTTGCCTGGTAAAAGCCACAGTCACTTTAAGGTCTAGGTCAATGGTCTCTCAGCAATACAAAGGGGTCTCTCTTTCAACCATGATAAGCAAGTATCTAGCCTCTGCCTTAATCTTAAACTGAGACTAGGTCCCTGGTAGATTAAGAAACAAATATGTTCTAGTTTCAGATCACTGACTACATTAGAGGAAACTCCATTAGGTGCAGCTGATAAACAACGTAGGAAGTAATCAATGCTATCGCTGACATCGCAGTTTCTGAGAACTAATAACTCCTTTAACGTGTCTCCAATAAGTACTGGTGGATGCCTGTAAGTCCCTTTCAGGAGGCCATGAACCAGCTATTCAAGAACAGTGGTTCCCTTCTCTTCTCAATTTCCTGAAATCAAAACTGACCTCGTTGACTATCCCTTTCAAATTAATGTTTCTTGACCAGGCATCTATCATCTCTCTTTACAACGTTTCCTTCTTTCTTTCCTGAAATAAAAGGGCCAAAAATTTAACTTATTTACTCTGCAACAATGTATGTCACGGGGAATAGGATGGCATTCAGCAGTTATCAATCACCAAAACAGCCAGGAGTCTTTGTTGAGGTCGGTGGTGCTCAAAACAAGTTTCCAACTGTATCCTGGACACACACATGCTTCTCAACAACACACCCTGTACCTGTGGCCTCAGGAAGCATCCTGTCTAGGGATCCTCGAATTCTGCCAACACTAGGTCCCTGCCAAGTACAACCAGCAGAGACTCCTCTTCAGGAAGTGTAGAATAAGCCCTAGCATCTCTTAGCTTCTTTCAGGGACTTTTGTTTGTTTGTTTGTTTGGTTAGTTGGTTGGTTGATTGGTTGGTTTTGTTTTATGCTTGGGGAATTAAAAGAGTTTTTTTTTTTTAAAAAAAAAAAAGAGAGAGAGAGAGAGAGAATCTTACTATATAGCCCAGCCTGGCTTGAACTCACAATCCTTGTATCTCAGCTTTCTGAATGCTGGGATTAGAAACAAGTATCACCACATATACACATACCTCCCTGGTTGCAGAAAGATATGCCTGTAATTCCTGCACTTAGAAGCCTGAAGCAGAAGAATCATGAGTTCAAAACAAACCTGGGCTATACATGAAGTTCAACACCAGACAGAACCACTGAGTAAAGCCTTATCTAAAAGCATATAATAATTTAGTAAACACATAAACAAAACTTATAAGTGACTCTGATATACATCAGAGAATGAAGATTCCCATGTCCAATCTATGCATGTTTAATAATGTCCCTAGCAACATTTATACTTATTAGTTTTGCCTTCTTAAAGTTCCATTTATAATTTAGTCTTTTGTCCAATATGCTCACTTTTCTGTCCATCTTCCTGACACTGGAGAATTTTATAAGCAAGCTATCAATACACATTCGTCAAGGCCACTGATAAAGATGTCAAATAGAACAAGGCTAAGACATGACCCTAGAATATCCTAGATGTATATGGATCTACATCTTTTTAACTGAAAAAGCCACAAAACAACTTCTTGGTCTACTAAAGAAGGCAACTAAATTCTTCTCCCCCGCTCCCCACCCCACCCTCGGCCCAATCTGTTCTTGGTCTCTCAGCCAAGGATCTTTCAGAGAGAAGTTACAATTTCACATAGTCCCGTTTTTCAACCTTAGCTACAGTGCACCTTTATCAAACATAAGGGCAGTGTTTTATTTGCAAGGAAAGATGAAATGTGCTCCATTACCAGGGGTAGTTCATATTTCATTTAGTAAGTCAACTGCCATTTACTAAGCACATACCAAGGGTCATGGTGCTTTTCATACATTAGTTACCAAATCCCATGGCAAAAACACAAGGCATTCATCTGGTGCCTCACAAGTTAGGAAAACTAATAAAGTCTTCCCCCTCTTAGAACTGTAAGTATATGCTAGACCCAGACAGGTTAGATATCTTCTGTTAGATCCTCAGTAATAAATATTAGCAACTGTCCAACACTAACAATTTTGTCTACTTGTAGCTGAGGATCAGTAGTAGCATATGCTAAATTGTGGCCAGTTCTCCTGCTCCAATACAACATGCTGAAGTGTTGTGCCGTGCACCTCAGGATAGAACCTTACTGGTTTTAAACAATCTTCTCAAAGATAATGAAGTTAAAATGGAGTTATTTGGGTGGATCCAATTCAATGTGACTGGCATCTCCTTGGTCTATGTGGAATAACCACTAACAATTGTGGGGGGAATAGAATATGCTCTGAAAGACTACTGTAACCTGAAATAACACAGGAGTAGTCGATTACAACTTGGGAAGAATACTAAGGAGAGAAAACCGCCTTGGGCTGTGGGAGTGCTAGATGAATCTCACAGGCAAAGGGAGTCCTGTGGAATGAGAGAGGGGGAATCTGGATGCAGAAGCCCACAGAACCCCAGTGCCAACGTCAGGAGGCTCTAAGTGATTGTTCAGAAGAAGACATGCACACAACAGAGAGGATTCCCTCTCTGACCCCTTACCCCAATGTCACTGTGCTTGCTAGACAGGGATGCTGACACCGCCGCCGCCCCGCCCCCCCCCACCACCACCACCAAGGCCATAGCTCGGTCTGGGCAATAGTGAGGAAAGGAGAAAAGAAGATTAAGGACACAGAGAGAGGAGTGCAGTCCTGCTCCTGAAGGCCCTGACTCTCACCCTCGCCAAAGCGACCCACCCACACCTACAAAGTCCCGCCTCCTAGCGGCACCTCTCATCCTTGCCCCAGTCACTACTTAATCTGCAGCATCCGGCCGCTCTGCACGGTGGATTGGTAGGATCAAAACTGTGTGCACCGAGAGATCCAACCTGGCCAGCCCTGGAGTTCGTGTTCCCTCAGCAGCCTCAGAAGACTGAAGAGATGGACTAGTTGCCAAGGAAACCCCTAAGCAAACCCTCCAGAATCATTTGCCCTTCGTTTAAAATCATTAACGTTGTAAGTCACACAGTCAAGCTAAAGACACTGCAGTTTCCATTTGCTTTGCTGTAGAAAGCATTCAGCGCCTTGTAACGCCAACAGTAGCCTAGGCTGCTTTCCAAGGACTTGAGGGACACTTCACTGGGAACGCCGACTCTCTGCTTTTCAGTGCACGTGTCTGAGGGGTGACTGGTGTGGGGTGACTGGTGTGGGGTGGAGAGTCTTGCTATCTCTGCCTTCATCCTGTGTCTGTCCTCTCTTTTTTGCAGATTCTATTCCACTCTGCATGTAGACATGTTGACCATTTGAGAAATGCTTTGCCTAAAGTTATAATGCAAGATTAACTCAACCTAGGTAGACCTTGCTAAGTCTCTCTTTCTCCGGGGTTTAAAGAAAAACAAAACAAAACAAAATTCTATCAGATGACACATGAAAACAAGATACTGAAAAGAAGAGACATTTGAATTTTTCTGAAAGAGCTCTGCTTGTTCAGAGAAAAGACAGTAGCCTCTCCTCCATTGGAGAGGGTGTCTCTTCCTCATTGGTCGGGCCCTGTCTGTAACTCCCTAACTCCGTAGCCTCCTGGTTGATTTTCAAGTAAGATCTCCCATTTCCTTATCCTTCAGTCTCTGAATAAACTGTTTCTTTCATTGTAGTACCAATCTTCCCAACATTGAGTTTTCTGTGTGGTGAGCTTCCAGACCTGGGTAGGGAACATTAGAGTTTAAAGTCTAAATTAATAAATAAATAAATATTGGCTGTGAATACCAGGAACACTAGAGTTTAAAGTCTAAATAAATAAATAAATAAATAAATAAATAAATAAATATTGGCTGTGAATAATACCAGGAACACTAGAGTTTAAAGTCTAAATAAATAAATAAATCTTGCTTGTAAACACCAGGAAAGAAAAATCAATCTAGTTCTATATCTGGAACAGCTCTAGATCCAGAAGTTAAACCACAGAAGTCCTGCCAGAGACAGAACCCGCCTCCTTCCCCACCCCACCCCTTTCTCTCACCTCTTTACCAGCAGAGACTAGAAGGGGGATCCTCACAGACCTGTGATCCCTGATCATTCGCAGGATGAAACAAAGATGGCAATCAGATACTGACACCCGAGAATGAGAAGTAGACCTCATGGATGGCCCACACACACTCACAAAATTGCATGAAGCCAGCCCCGCAGGACCAAAGCCTCCCTGTCTGCCAGGAGGGGATGTGGGGAACATTAAGTCGTTTTTCCATGCAACAAAATCCTCCAGTAGCTGTGGTGGGGCGCCAAATCGTAGATGAACTACAGCTGTAGCCTCATGTACAAAACAGGATTGCTCCAACCTGGCCCCAGAGTCCTCCTTCACCGTCAACTTCCCGCCTGCCACACACTGGCGGGCCTCATTGACCTCTATCAGTTTCTCGTGCTATTAGTTTGATGAAGGGATGACTGGAGAGGAGGAGGGAGGAAGATGGTAAAGGAAGTGATTTGTTAACAACTATGGGTGAAACGAACAGTGAGATCTCTCCCTAGTCTGGAATGTCACATAGAAACCTTGACTTAACTATAGTCACTGACCAGAGCCACCACACCCTGTCTACTTGAAAGCTTTCAGAAGTGTTAAAGCTGACTAATTGCTCTCTTACTCCAAAGTTTTCTCAACTCTGAATAATCCCAAAGCAGAACAGGGAGTCAGAAAAATGTATGGGGGATGAGGGAAGGGAAGGCACAGTCACCACACCCCTCATTGTTTGTAAAGCTTGCCTGCAGAAAGACAATGTCACTCTTCCTGAGAGATATATGAAACTGGAGAGTTAAAACAACTGATGAGCCATGTTTAAGGACAAAATGTTAGTGACCTTCGAGTTCAGCCATATCCGATTGCTCCTTATCTGTAAACCTGAGGGTTTGTTTATTCTGAAAAAGAAAAAACTCTCAAAAAAGTTGTCAACAGAGTTTACAATCAAAAGGTCGTGATTTCATTTTGATCTAAGGTACAGCAATAATTTCTTTAACCTTTTTGACTTAAACTTTTCTTCTCAGAACTCCCTTAACTCACTTATAAACCTGTGGAATACACTCATAAAACACCTTATCATCTCATTGACAGATAAAACAATTCTTGAATTTAAAAAAAAAAAAGTATACTAGAACACTTTAATTCAATGTTTTAATTTTAGTTTTTTATATTTAAATACAGATCATGTTCTTTGACCAATCTGATCTCAAAATCCTTTGTAGATAATGTTAAATACTTGGTATTCTCTGTCTCTTGAGAAGCCCATACCTATCCCTTTACTATGGTCTATCCTTTCCTTAATAAAGCCTAGTTTGCTTCATTGTTTTGTCTTTGAATTTCTTTTTTCTCCAGCATAACTCAAGGTCCTGGTGGTAGCAGAAGGAGCAGAGGTTCTTGGGAGAACTTCTCAAGCTGCATAGCTTGTGTCAGTGTGGAATTCCATCTCCTGCTGCCCGTGATAATCCAATCTCTCGTGTCTGTTGTCAGGGTAGACTCGGTGTTAAGCACCTCCGTGTTCCTTCCCAGAATTCTGTAAATGTATTCTTGGCTCTCTATGTCCAGTCACATATTTTCGATTACCATTTAGCCCTGTTGCTAATAGTCAAAGGAACTTGTCCAAGAACCTGGTCAGGGTTTTGTTTGGTTTTATTTTGTTTCTGTCTAGCAGCTGTAACAGCTCAATAAACTCTTTTATGTGGAGACCCTTCAGTTTTAAGGGTTTTGTTTTAACAAGTTTCACTGGCTGAGTTGTTAAATGGAAAATAACTGAACTACATTCTTTCCTTCCTGCATACGCATATGCTGCCCTTAAATCCCGGCACTCTTTTTTATCTTGCAAGAAACAAAATATTTAGAGAAAACAAATTTTTACCTTCTAAATTAACTGATAGTCTCAACCAGGTCTGGTCTGACCTCAGAAACTCTAATATCTTTTTTTATTATTATTTTAGTAGTGCACACGCCATAGATTTATTTGAAATCCAGTAAAGTATCTCATCCTGATGTTAGGATATAATTGACAATAAAAACACTTCTGAGATGCTAACAGTCTAGTTGGGATAATATACTTGAAAGGTTAACTACCAATTCAATGGCACATGCAATTAATTGCCGTAAGAACTCAGAGGCTGTGACATTTAATGTGACTATAAAAGGCTTTTGTCAAGAAGTAGAAGTTGTGCTACCAGGATTAGTTGCGGTGTAGGCCCATGAGGATGGATCTTCCCTCCTGATCATGCTTTGGAGTTTACATCCTGTTTGCCCTGGGTAACATTAGGAAGGGAAGCTTCACAATGAACCTCCTTGGAGTTTAAAATAACACATGAGGAGATGGAGGTATCGGGGCTTCCCTAAATCCTATGAAGGGCAAGTGTAGCCTGCTCTCCTGGGCAAAGAATGGAAGCTGAATTTCACCTCTTTTCCTGGGTGTTCTAGGTGGAGACTGGCATTCTTATGGGCTGTAAAGATGAGAGCACACTATTGTTTCTCCCCTAATGTTAACCCACTGGACCGATAGATCTCCAGACCAAGAGTTTAGCCTGCAGAAAAGCTGATTCAGCCAAACACATGATAAGATATGAGAGGAGCGGCCTCTGCTACATCTCTGCCTGCTTTCTGAGTTCAGACTAAGAAAAACTTTTCCTCTTTCGTTCATTCGGTCTTTCTTTTTTTAATTAGGTTTTAATACCAACCAAGGTCGGACATTCTGGGCTTTCTCACTGCTCCTCTCTCTCCCTTTCCATCATGTAGCTGCTTGCCAGCGTGCACTGGTGAATATGCCAGCTCTCTTAGACCTGAACTCAAAAGGACTCTCTTCCTCTTCTCCATCCACCTCTTCCCACGGCTGTTGAGGTTTACAACTGGCCTCCCTCTTGATGCTGTTTCAAATTCTAATAAGGCAGTCCTCCAGTTTCTTCCTGAACCCATTTTTAAATTCTGACCCTTCAGTCCAAATCTAATAGTATTTTTAGTAGGCGCTATTAGAAGTAAGTTGACTTATATGACACCCAGTTGGCATCTGATGGAGAATTGCAGGATATATGAGGAATAATCCAAACACACACACACACACACACACACACACACACACACACACTAGTGACCAACTGCTGTGTGTTGTGTTGATTGTGTAAAAGGAGAAAACATCTCGCAACAGAAGGACCAACTGAGAAGCAGGTTGTTTCCATGGCTAAGCACGAAGGCTTAGAGGTGAGCAGCCTTCGTTCAACCCAGCTTTGCCATTTCCTGGCTGGGTGATCTTGACCCTCACTTTTTCAAGTCTCGGTTTTCATATGCATATGACCTAGAAATAACTGTAGTAGCTCATCCATAGACCAACTGTGAGAACTAAATGACAAAAAACTCTTGAGAAATTGCTGCCTGGCACGTAGCAACCCTTTCAATTGATCTATAACCTCTCAATCAAGCCAGAGAGAGAGCAAGGGAAGTACTTGCCATTTTCTGACTCACTCAAATGTCTCATCAACCATTTAGGCAGACTACCCGGTCCATCTTGTCTGGATCATACATTAAATTGCAACTCTTCATTATAATTACCCAGCTCTCTAACTCCAACCACTCAGCCTCATTACTATATCATCCTACTTAGCTACTTCTAAGACTGAACTGGAAAGAATGAAGCCACCCTTTAAGAAAATTGCAAAATTTAAAGATTCCTGCTTTGCAGCCTCTAATCACCAGCCTCTTCTAGGTCTCAATCTGTGTAGGGAGGAGCATTATTCTCTATGCAGGACATACACAGTTCAATATGCATTTAAGCCTATGATGTTTTCGAGTTTCATTCTGGTTGATATTTGACAAATTACTGCTGCACTACATCTTGTAAGTATTCTTGATAGACAAATGCTAACCATACCTCAACACCCATGTGAGGATCTTAAGCATCATCTCCCATTTCAGAACAGACTGCTTGAGTGTGGACATTAGGAACAAATACAGCATGACAAGGAGTCCGGCTCATCTGTCCTCAAGGAATGCAGGTATGTATGCCTACTAAGTGCCTTGAGATGATAATGATTCAGTGATTGAAACAATTAAAGTCAGAAGAAAGGTATCAGGAATAGTGTCTCCCCTTGACTCCAAGATCCCAGGAAAGTTTTTCCCAGGGCAAGAAAAGAAGTGAAATGGGAGAGATTTGCTTCTGTTCTTCCGTCCCTCAGTATAGATGCCTATCCATGGAGCCGTAGCACCACCTCTCCATGGAAATCTGGGAACTGTCATAGAGAGAAAAATCTGAAACCGCGAAGAAAATAAAACCGCCATACCTGTCCTGCCATTCAGGAGAATCGGCTTTCCCTCCAGATCGCCTCGTATGGGCACAACTGTGATTTTATATTCCGTTCCAGGCTGCAGACCTAGAAGAAAAGCAGCCGGCATGAGTGTGAAGACAGGCTTCAGACCCCGCCCTGACTCAGCTTCTATCTGGTTTCTCCTGTGAAGGGTAAGATTTATGCTAGCCCCAAAGCTAACAGTCAAGGCAGGCAACAAGCCTTGGGACCAGTA